>CM076584.1:1263280542-1263602416 GCA_034641835.2 Pinus albicaulis | reverse complement strand
TTTGTGATATTACATATGACTGGAGCCTTCGAAACAAATTTTCAACTTAAAAGAAAAGAACCCCAGTGTTTCATTTGGAGATAAATCTCCTGTCAAGATACTTGGAAAACGTGTGGCAAGTCTTGGAAGTGAACATATGAAGGCACAAAACGATTTCCCAGTTAAGGATTTGAAGCACAATCTTATCAATGTTGGCAAGATGTGTGATCAAGGGTACAATCTCTTGTTTGACTCTCGGAAGTGTGAAATCAAAGAAGAAGACTCAGGGAGATTGGTTGCAATAGCCACAATAATACTAAACAACATATGTGTTCTATATCATGCATAGCAGAAGAAACTTACATCCAAGCACAAGAGTCATAATAAAAATAAAGAATCAAAAGGATAAGAAGACGGAATTAATGCTAAGTTTCATATGTTCATGGGGAGCATCCCCAAAGACATGAGTCACTCTTTCCCATTAATGTAAAAGGGGAAGAAAAAAGGAAGTGCAGTATGGATTTAGTGGAAGTAAATCTTGGAGCCATGGGGGACAAAATGATAAGGGGGGCATGATAGTTGACATCAATGACAAAGGGGGATATTGCTGGAATAATTTTTTATTGATGTCAAAGGGTGAAAGGAGACACACTTATTTGGTAAATTATGTGCACAAGTTAATGATTTTTTATATACTGACTCTCTAGATTGATATCCCTCGTCATATAATTTCATTTGATAGTTTGCACACCTTCTGGGACCTCCTAGTTGGAGATATATTAGTTTTTATACTAAACTTGTGTCTTTCCAAGGTAAGTCTGAGTTGCAGTCGAACACTAGGTCTAATCACTATATACCACTACAACTCAACTCAGCGAGTGATCTAATCCTCCTGGGACAAATACCTGATGTGCACATGGCTCCAATTTCATATGTGAAACTTCACAACCCAGTGAAGATACTCAGCTTGTCATCATCTCTTCCTTGACACGAAGCTAACTCGTTCATGCCAAAGCACCCCTTCAGTAGTCTCAACAATATTTGACAAGTCATCAAAAGCCCATGATTTGAAACTTCCACACAAAAAATTGTTGTTCACCAGGTTCTCCATCAAAATTCCTAGCCTATCCCATCACCTAACCCGTCAAGACCACATTTCCATGTTCTCAGTTGAACCTTCTGCTACATTTTTTAGACAATTTCATAGCTCCCTTTTAAGTTGTTGTGTTGTGCACACCCTAATCTATTGTCCCTTTGTTGTGAAGACAATCCCCTTTGTGGACAAAGGCAATCTCTCTAGCCATAGAGTGGGTCTAGCAACACACGAGACCAACTAATGAACCATTTCCTAGTTTGTATTCAAAATGGAAGAAGAAGAATAACCTACCTCTTCTTGATGTTATCGTCCATTCCTTTGGTGAATACCTTGATTCCACAATCCTTCAGGCTCACTCCTTGTTGCTTGTGTCGTTTGAATACCTGTAGGATATCAAGAGACAACAACAAGAAACATGACAGGATACATAGCATACAACAAATACAAACTACCTAACATATCAAGGAGTATTAGGATACTTGCATATATATATAGAAAAATATGGAAAGTGAAACATCATATGTATTATTAATTATAGAAAAGAGGAAGCATACAATTGTGACCTTGATGTTGGAGACCTCCCTTTGTTGATGTCCAATTCCAAACTGAGGCTCTTCAAGCAATACTTCTCCTAAGTGGAAATTCAGGTACAATCACAGTATAAGGACGCAAAGGATTAATGATCAGGAAATACCAACCAATAGTGGAAGGATGGGATTCAATTTATAGGTATGGAGAGGGAGTGAGGGATCCAAAAAATAAGGAGGAAGGCCCACTTCTCAAGGGAAAATTCCCTAATGATAAGATCAAGAGCTCCAAATGAGAGAGCTTAAGCATATCTACGTCAAACCATATCCAGCTCATTATTCTAGAAGCTTCTAGTACACAAAGCTTCTCCTCCCTTTGAGGAAACACTGTCAGAAGGGGTTTAGTGCATTTTTTTTGCTATCAAAAGTGCACTAGAAACTCTAGGTCAAAGTGTTGCAACATGCCATCAGCATGGGCAGGCAACTAGAAAAGAGCATTGACCCAGAAATTTAGGTTTTAAGCTGAGCTTCTTTAGAAAATATTCATGGAAACTTTTTGTTGGTGTTCAAGGGATATATTGATGTATTCTGCATGATGGATATACTGCACATTTTTCAGCTTAGAGCACTTCAGGATCAGGAAAAGGAAGTGAAAGGGTTGATATATTATTGTGTAACAGATGGCCTCTAAAGCATGAAGGAAGAACGGGGAGTGATGGGTGAAATGCTTTACAAACCAAGGCAAGGACTCGGAATACCACCAGGAGACCTGCCAAATCAAACACAATACAATATGTGACATATCTGATATAAACATGCCTAATAAAATATTGTTGAATAAGCATCAAATAACACATGAACTCACGTTATGGTTGCAGTCATTCGTATATAAAGGATCATGTGTACAATCATGAATACTCAATAAATCCACGCATCCTAGATAATAACAAATGTGATTCAGGGTCATCATCTCTATCTCGATCTACCCACTGTACAAATCTAACCATGTGAATAGATGTGTTGATTTCAAACACGGTAGAAACCACCTGATTACCCGTCAATAATGTAAATCATTTACAAGCACGAGAGAAACCACCAATAATGACGATGATCCTCAAGGTACAAGAGCACAATCTGCAAGTGTGAATGAATGAGTTGAAGTAGAACACTTGCAGAATCATCTGATTGAAGGTCGATGATGTGAACCTGTCATCGAACGCAAATAACTTGCCATTGAGGCATGCAAGCTCCAAGGTACTGAAAAGGAGTTTCTCAATCATCTTCCTCAATAATGAGCTGAAGTCGACAGGAAGTGATCGATCAAAGGAGGGCCATAATCATTCCCTTGTCATCAACATGAAATGAATAATTTATCAAGATGATAGGAGTGATTCAGGATTGTTGCAGAGAGGGTAAAATAAGCAGAGGATGTTTGACTTATACAGAGGACTTATCTTGAACATATCGTCGACATGACTCTGGAGTGTGGCATCATTTGACTCAAAAATAGAATCAAATGTCATGATGACAAAATGGTGATCAAATAAGAGGAAAATGGAATTCCCAAACCCAAGAAGGCAAGTGATGAATGAAGGATATGCCCAACCCAACATGAAATGTAGACAAGTGTCATGTTTAAGAGAGACATGTTGCCTAAAAACACATGGGAAGTTTCACTTTCAATTTTCCCCCATTATTGCTAACAAGAACCTCTTTATTTTTTATATCAAGCTTGAAGAGGATAGCATATGCTTGGCATATAAGTTCATTCTTTGAATGAATCCATTCTAGTAATTTTATCGAGCCCTATGATGGAGTAACTCAGTCTTGTCATGGTGACAAGTCTTTCGCCGTTTAAGTTTTACGAGTCCGACGAAAGAGTAACTCGATGTATTTTTTGTGTTTAGGGAGTTTGAAAAAGAGACAGAAAAGAACACTCCATCACATCATGTTTCGTAAATCCTATCTCGGATCCAAAAAGGTAGAAAACAATACCTGAGATAACTTCTTGATCATGTTTGATCAAGGTATTCCTTTTTCTTAAATAGTCAATCTCAGCCTGAAAAGGGGGTAAATGTATATTGAGATGACATCAATTCATTTAATTTAATGAGTTAGAAATGACAAGTACTCGGTGATCTTTTCATTTTTCAAGATTCAGAAAAGAGCTTAAAGATGACTCCAAGGGGGTTTCTTTTTCGTTTATTTTGAACGAGTCCAAAAAAGAGATAAAACAAAACTCTTTGCATCGGTAAAAATTGATCATTGTCACCTTCAAAAAAAGATATTGTAACTACACAGAGATAACCACACATCACTGATATCGAGAAAAAAAAACTAATGGAAAAAATATGTTTAAAATCATAAATATGCAAAAAGTAAAATTATTTTTACCATTTCATTTTGGGTAAATTGGAGAACTCAATTTTACCCCATTTTCCTCCTATTTGTAGGCAAGTGGTGTGAAAAATCCAGGACACCAATCAACGATCTTTCAGTTGCAGATAAGAACTTTGTCTCTTCTAATCATTTTTGTGTCATTTTAAAGCCATTTAATTTGGAAATTTTGTCGTTAAGAGAAAATTTTCAAATGTTATATCAAGGGAAATCAGCGCAGGTTTGACATTTGTGCTAGGTGTAGAGTAAAAATTAAAAGCAAAATATCTCTATTCTTAATGGATTATTTCTAAACTAGATCTGTTGAAAACTCCTAAAATGTTATTTATGGATGTTTTGAAGTTGATTTCGACGAAGATGCTCATCGAATGGAAAGAAATAAACCATGAGGAAGAAGATTATCGATCTACCCAAGATCCATAATGTATCAATGCTTTGAGAAAGTGTGTATTGCTTAAGTTCTTTCAAACTTCTGGACTCAAAGCTCAACTTGAGCTACTAGAATATCTCATTGGACTATGGGATGTTGATCTTCATATTTTTATCATCGGGGATGAAGAGCTTGAGATAGATATATCAGACATCTATTTCATTACTAGATTTTCTAGGAGAGGAGAGAGAATCCAACTCTCTGGAGCTCGTACTTGGGGTGAGAGCATGAGTATGCTCATCGTGAGACATTGTCTTGGTGCTAAGAAGATCACAAGTGGAAAGGTAGACATTAAAACTATCACCAATATGCCTTTGAGTACTATCGTACACACTATGGCCTGTGTAGTTAGGGCTCAGGCATTGCATGAGGCAACGAAGTCTTAATTTTAGTACATCGTTGACTGCCTTGCTCCCACCATGTTCAACTAGTGCGAAGGATTGTTGGCTAATATGAAAATCCAACTCACAAAATGAAAAACTAGACGGTTGAAGCAGTTTGGATATGGAACCATATTGGTCACACTTTTCTTGGAGCACGTGCCATTGTTTCAATACCAGTAGATTGAGGTGGATGATTTGGCCCTGAGAGACCCGAGGTTGCTCAAATGGTGTGAGATCACGCCTCGCCATGGGGGTGGCCAGCAAATCCATTTTCCTTCAACATTTTTCAGTTGGTTATGTCATCAGTTGATTGTAGTCGATGACAACGCATATGCTGGTATGGATTTCCAAGGAGATCTGAATATTCCCCTTCCACCTGGTGCATAGTGGACTGATGCAGGTAAAAAACTTATTTTTGAAATTTTTTATTTTTTGATATTTTTAATTTATGTGTTCTGAGATTTAAACTTATGATTATTAATTGCAGGCATTGGACTACAAAGGCCAGCAGGGATGTCCCCGATCGCGAGGAGGGTAGCATGATCGTTTGATGATGCTTCTTATGAGGAGGGAGCAGACCCAATCATAGATGTTGAGCGCAACCTATAGGGCCTTTCCAGAGGCATTCCAAAGTATGTGACTTTTGATGACATATCATTGCACTATTAGAGGCATATTGTAGGAGTGTCATGCAGACTTCGCCGGTTACTATCTCGAGTCATCCGGGTTGTCACTTGCTATCATGAACACCATGTGGGTGGATAGGTTCCTTTATTTTTACTTTTTTCACTGATCTAGGCTCATGGAGCCATTATGTCATGGAACACATATTTTTTGATATTTTTATTTAACAAATTTTTACATACTCGATATATATATATATATATATATATGCATGTTTCTATTGTCACTAAGTGTTCTTATATCATAATTATGTGTTTGGTTTTTTACATATGATGCAAATGTCGATCTAATACACAATTTTCTAATGTATCTGTTAATGTATTCAAATTTTGGGGAATGTGTTGATATGTAATATAATCAAAATTTATTTCCAGTAATCGAACACATAAATACATGCACAAAATCTGAGGGTTTATCAATGAGTAATGTCCATTTAATTGTAACACAATGAGTTGTGAGTCTAGCTTGACAACCAAGTCTCTGATACAGAGATAAATTGCATCTAATAATAGTTCGATGACCGCACTATATTCGGCAATATTATTAATTGTTTGACCCAGACAAATACCTAGTAGATTAACCAACTCGCCATCAGGGGAAAAAAGTTCCCATGTTATGGAAGATAAGTTATGTGTGCTATGGAAAGCACCATCAACAAAACTGACATAATGATTCGATGACATCTGCAAACCAAGTGGAACACAAGATAAGCAGAGGAAACATGTTTGCAAAGCAAACAATCACACCAAAAAATCTAAAAGCACACTAATGAATTACACTCTAATGCACAAAGTATTGTACCTGTGATCAAGCATAATACTTCTCAGATGGAGTCTGATATATGACTCAAATAATCGATTTCTGTCATGACTAACAACAATAAACCCAGAGTTCTATCGTTGATATTTCTTGTAGGAATTATGTTGGCCAATTTGGTAAGATAATCCACAGCAACAATAAAGTGTCCACGCCCCCTGGCTGAGTAAGGGATACGAAGCATGGAAATAATGTCCCCATGGGAAAATTACGATATGATAAGAATGGGGTTGAAGGGAGTAGGTGGGGCATGTTTTTTGAAGAAATCAGTGTAAATATTTATCTCATCAGGATAACAAGTAGCCCCAACATGAATATGCTCGGCAATCCCTAGTTTGACATAGATTTCAATCGGAACTGTGGCAGAGATGTTACCCATGTTTCCTTCAGATGTCACTTCATGAACTAGAATGGGATGCTTAAGCAGACCATTTTCCTTGTCTAGAAACAAGGAACGATGATGACCATCATCCCAAGGGGTTTCTTCAAGAGAAATAACTTCAACAATATTCTCGTCAGTGGAAAATATCTTCTTCAAGGGATCTTTTGATTCCCAAGAACCAAACCAAGGAGACTGTGAATACATGTCTGGAGATGAAACTAGGTTATCATTGTTTTCGGAAGCAGCCCCAGAAGCTAGAAGAATGCTTTGATACAATTGTTCTGTAGGGTTGAGGGGCATAATGTCACCAAAACTCTCAAGCTAGTCGAGACTAGGAATAATCCATGGATCATGACCAGATGATATCATGTTAATAGAGGTGACATTAGAAGGCAGGAGCAAAAAAATTCCCATTAGGGACGAGTCCTTTAAAATACCCAGCCCAAATTTCTCATAAGGAATAGAGGTATTCCCAACATCCAGAAAATTTCCAATTGAAGACTTTGCGGAAAAGAAAGCAAGTTGAACAATAGTGAAAATATTCCCATGGTGAGGAAAGTGGAGAACGTGGAAAAGGGTATAGACCACACAAAACATCACATGAGTCCAACTACATCAGAGAAGAAGGTTATAATTGAGGTTGGAATCCACCACCTCTACTTATATGTTCATCGTTTTAGCCTCCAACTGAATTGGAAAGGATTTGACAATACCATACAGTCAAGAACCTCTATTTTTGAAAGCTTCCAGAGTGGTAGGGGACTGACTTAATGGAGGAAAATTGATGGCTTTCTAATATGCAACAGAAATCATGTAGGTAGAAGCACCTTCAACAATAACAGTCTAATGAATGGTTTTACCCATCACAATGACTTGCCTAAGAAAATCTAGTTTTGATGGGTGTCGAGGAACATGATTATCGAGATTGAAATTAATAAGATTTGAATCCACCAGATCAATCAGTCTGATAGCATATAATAGTTCCTTTCGTTGGGATGGGCACGACTGAAGGACTTCCAAGTTCGACATTTTCGAAGGCGCTTGAGCTAGATCCTCTACAATGTTATAGTGATGGGAAGCTCACGCGTTTGTATTATAAGACGATTTCTAAAGAACACCCTTAGGAGGTGTTCGGACAATGGAATCATTTTTAGGTATCTCAATATGGAGAGGACCAAAACTAGGAGGAGTGGAAGAGGAAGGAATATCTGAAGCATCCTTTTCCACGGGATATTTTGAATGATTCGGGTACTCTTTTGATTGGGTAGCAACAGAAATAGGTTACGTACCACTCATAAAAAATTGGGAACTTCTGGATGCAAAATACTGGGGTTCATCTATCATTTGCGTCTGCAGAGAAGGAAAATGTTCTTTCAAGACAATTGGGGTCCCGGGTGTGCCCTTAAGAAGACGAGCGACTTCCTCACGCCGAGGACAATACTTGGTGTAATGATACTCATCACATATCAGGAAGGGATACTTGGGCTTACGCTTGGAAGCATCATTGGAAGATTACTTAGCGTAATCATGTTTAGGGGTGCCGGATTTGGCTTCACCTTTCCCTTTATTTTTACCTTTTGAGGACTTATCTGCTACGGAAAATTGAACAGCATTAGCCTCAAAGGTTTTACCAAGATTATTCTTTTTGTGCGAAGGAGCGAAGGGTGCAATGGCTGAAGTAGACTTAGACTTTGAAGAATCCTTTGGTGTATTGTTATCATTATGGACCACTGTCCTAATGACGCCATCAACATGAGGTTTAAAAATATATTTGGATGATGATGGGTATGTTGAAGGTCATGGTGCATCAGGTAAAATGTCATATAAAATTCCATATTGGGAATAGACAAGATCTAAATACGAAGCACGGGCGATGATTTTCTCTTCTGTCACACAACCACCCATATCAATATATTTAGTGATTTTAGGAACGAAATATTTCATGAACCACTCAGTCAACAATTGATCAGGGGTCTCAAATTTAATAAGGCGGTGCCTACGCCTCCATTCATGAATATGATCTGAAATATGGGTAGCAGTTGACTGCTCCAAAGATTTCAATAGATGGGTTTCGGTCTCATATCGGACAGGCAACTAGAAATGGGTGAGGAAGGCTATGGAAAAGGTATTTAAATTGTGGAAAACACCACGAGGAAGTTCAATGTAGCACTTAGCAACAGCGCCCATCAAAGTGTGTTGGAAAAGATGCAGACGAATTAAATCATCAATCCAAGAATTGGAAGAGCATCATAAATGGTACATCATGACATGGGCTTGGGGGTCTTCCTCAGATTTTCCTTCAAACTTCAGAAAATCTCTAGGAATTTTAGTTGGAACTAAAGGCCATTGCAACATGTGTTGGATGGGGTCATTTGTCAATTTAGACAAATCTGGCAGTTCCAACGTAGCCAAGAAAGGAAACGGAGGGTTATAAGGAGAAAATAACCTCTGGAAGTTACCCATTTGTGGGTTCCAACCTTTTTGGTACAGGTTCTACCTCCATTGGGGTTGATTCTAACCATACCGACCAAATTTCCCCCACTGTTGTTGATAAGATATATATTGTTGATAGGGATCTTGTTGTGGATGGTGTTGCTGATAGGTACCTTGTTGCATTTCTTGTTGAACGTAGGGTCCTTGTTGGGGTTGTTGATAAGGCCCCTACTAAACATAAGCACCATGTTTAGCTTGTTGATAGGGCCCTTGCTAGGTATAAGTTCCTTGTTGGGGTTGTTGGAACTGACCTTGAAGAATTTTCTGGTATTGGACACCAGGATGATTGGGGTAAGTACTAGTTTCACCTAGAGGAAGATTTGGACCAGATTTGATTTGAGGACCAAACTGAGGATTAGTCGCAACAGCACCCAATGGATTTTGGGGCTGCTGGACATACCATTATGATACGTTTGGTCGTTGAACGTACTAATATTGTACATTCGGTTGCTAAATATATTGATATTGTATGTTCGGTTGTTGAACATGGGGTTGCTAAACATGAGGGTATTGAACGTGGGGTTGTTGATAAACAAGTTGAGTTGAAGTAGCGTGATCGCACAGTAGAGAGGCTTCTACGACAACACTTTTTAAGTTTGAAAACAAAGTTCCATTAATAATGGAGATGGGTTGTCCTGCCCCCGATACAATTCTAGAGTTCATACTTCCCCCACCCGAAAGGGGAGGTACGTATAAAGGATGTGATTTCCCCCCAGGCACAGACGAAACTGTAGATGGTCCACTCAAAATTGGGACTGCAGTGATCATGTATAGCGACAAGGGAGTAGATGATCCTAGCAAAACAGTCATTTGACCTACAAAAACTGCATGTTGAGTAGCAGGTTGTGAATGGCAGCCCCATTTGAGAAAAATGGGCCAGAAGATGGGGAAACGCCCATTGAAAAAACACTATCATGAAACAAGGATGTATCCCCATAAGCTCTCTAAACAAGGTTTCCAAGAGAAGTATACCTAGGTGGAAGCGAAGACATGACTTGACTAGAGGGCATACTCATTCAACTTCTTGCATCATGAGGAGTGGAAACATAAGGAAAACCTTCCCAAGGGAACATAGATGCAATGTCGACCTCTGGGATATCGGTCGCTGAATTTTCTAGAGGATTACTCACGAATGGAGTATTTTCGGCATTCGACGCCATGTCTGGTGTAAACAACTGACGAACAGTAGTATGAGATGTTACAGGGGAAGCACCAAAAGGAACCCTAGGATAATCAAAAGGACTATATGGTTGTTCAGGCGAGACCACAAATGGATCGTAGAGCAGATTGGGAGGAAAGACCATAAAATGTGCAAAAGGTTGAGAACTTTCTAGCTCGATATCCTCAGATGATGATTAAAGCCACTCATCAGGTGGTGGTTGAGATGAGATCAGTTGGACACTTATGAAAATTCCAACTTCAGCACCCTGAACTTCAAGAGGTCTAGGTGGAAATTGAGAAATCTCAGGAGGAGGTCCTTAAGTTCCTTCAGAGGACGAGTGAGGCGAATTCGAAGATTCAGCCACGATGACCTTTATAAGAAGATCAATGAAGGGAAAGGTGAATTAATTTTTAAGCAATTAATATTTATAATTAACTAGGAAATATAAGGCTAGAAGCACTGCATAGGTAGGATGTTATCGTGGGAAGTTTAATTTTGAATTAAAATAAGAAAACAAAAAGTGGTAATCTAGGCATAAAGGATTACCAAGTATCTCGTGAATTGCAATACACACTAGGAAAAATAAATTACCAAGGACTTAACATACAGCAGCCAATCTCCCTGAATATTGTCTTTGGTGTATCACGTCTACAAGGCGGTCGACTCGGTTACCTATGGCAGGTTTTCAACCTAGTGGGGTCTCCAAAAATATACTCGATGGTACGTGGAAGCTCAATCTATAGTAGCATTGTCTAACGTGTAACCATTCGATGAGAGCATCCCCTTATACTTTTCATATGTGGAGCATAGTCATATATACTTCCATACATGGGAATGGATATCACCCCCGGAATGCAACACAAGCTATTAGGGATAGATGCTACACTTCATGACGCTGGAACATGTCTCTAGCCTAGACCTCTAGATGTTTGTGTTAATTCTAAATGCTCCTTAAGGTTAATTGACTAAATTTTTAAGTTTATCTTTGATTATGTCTCAATTTTGGGCTCAATAACGATGTCACATGAATCCCTACAATGCAGCTAAATGAAAAAAAGAAATATTTCATTTCAATGAACTATAAACTAATGAGGAAGAAAGTGAAAACAAGCAATGCAACAAGCAGTGATGCCCCATAGCTAGCTCAAAATTACTAAAAAGCAACTCTAAAACGAATTCACTTTCACTATTCCAAATGAAATCTTACTAAAAATGAAATCACTTCTTTCTTCACTAAGAAGCAATAAACATATTTTGTTTTTTCTTTCACTTTGGATGCTAAAATGAAAAGTAATGCAATTAATGAACTAATCAAAGAAAAACTAACCAAACGGACAAATAATTGAAATGAAGATTCCTTTCACTTTCTCTTTTTCAAATGGAAAACAAATCATTCCAAAAGTACTTGAATGAAAAGTACTTTCACTTTTTCTTTTCAAAACAAAGGAAGAAAAAACCAATTAAAAATTTCTAAATTAAAATGACTTTCACTTTTCTCTTTCGAAATGAGAAATCAAAACATACACTCTCAAGCTCAAAAATCACACAATCGTGATCTATGTTTTACAACCAATAAAAGTTGATTTCAAAGTGCAATAATGATTCAGTGCAAATGAAAACAAATTTTCAAATATAAGCCAAAATTAATATGAAACATTGTTTAGAAGGATTGTAGCAAAGCTCTCAGACAGAGCCAACCATTCCCTTGATGACACACACAAGCGACAAGTGAAGGACAACTAACCTAGAAACCCTGGAGGATGATCCAACGTCACTCAAAGAGGAACAGGGTCAAAGAGACAAATTCATTACTCAAGCAAGGAAATCAAGCTAAACACAGTAGTACCAGATCATATCATACTAGAAAGACACCTCAGAGGCCAAGACACACTAGAAACTGAAGGGAAACCCTAATTTTTTCTAATCTTTGGGATCACCGTGCCTGTGAAATGAAAACTCGTGCTGAAAAGTATACCAACGTGATTGCTTTATATAAAACAATGTTTTTAGTGCTTGATATAGGTGGATATTTGTGGCCACCTACCTATTCCACCTATTTAGTTTCATCAGTTTTCTTATTTACTATTTTTAGCATCTTTTAGGGTCCTAAACTTCTTGAGCTGTTTTGAGACCCCAAACAACATTTTTTGGGCATGATTCAGTAGGTGATTTCATATAAATCACTTCAGCAGATATATTCCTTGGAAATATCTTTCCAACAAGCTATCATACGCACCAAATGGAGATAATATGACCAAGTTACGACCCCGGGAAGTTGGTTGCCCAACGGGGCCCATAAACGCTTAGTGTTACATCTCCTCGCGTTACGGTTTTGGTTGTTTAGGGTTTTATCTTATTGTTAAATAATAAAAATTCCCTTAAGCCTCATTGTAACATAGTTCAGAGGCATGTAGCCACCACATATTTTCTTAGAGATAAGCTACCATCGCTCGAGCTAGTTTATTTGTTATTATGTCTGTAAGCATTTTCCAGTATTTGATATTAATGAAATGAAGTGTTATTCCTGCTGCATCTCTGTGTTTATGTTTTTTTTGTATTTTATTGCGTTCCTGTATAATTCTGGATCAGTGGTATCAAAGCGGTGTTCTCTTTCTTTCTTTTTCTTTACATGTCCCCAACGAGGTCAAGGTGAAAGCAGTTAGGGCTCGATCGAGTTGAATTGTTGCAAGATCAGCCTTGCAAACTGCGATGGCCTTCCATGGTGAATGAAAAGAAAGACGAGGGAGCAGAATATCTTATCGAAATATTGCTCAAGGAGGCCCTCAAGAAACAAATGAACGCGATGATGGATAACTTTACCTAGATCCTTCAACGATTGCCCACTGGCAGTGCATCTACATCCAACAGCCACTCTGGAGGCGCCACTCCTTTCAAGGTACAAGTCAACTTCAACATTCCTATATTTGAAGGCCAGATAGATGTAGACATCGTAGATATAAGGTCTAATTTTTTGGAAGGGTATTTCTCGTTGCATGATTTCTCCAACCAATAAAAGATTACTTTTGCACTCCTCAAAGTCGCCCCCCATGTTAAATACTAGTGGGAAACCTATTGTGAGAAAAAGGACAAGAGGGAACCCTCTCTGTTCTCGGTCACACCCACTTAGAATTTGTTCTGAGATGGCATCAAGGAAAAATATTACCCTATTGGGAGCGATGAGGACAATTACATTAAATGGACCATGCTACGGCAGCAAAGGGATCAAGATGTGCACGATTTGACGAATTTTTTCAATACCCTTCGCACAAACTTGGGTATTAAATATTCGGAGAAACATCTAGTGCTCAAGTACCGCAGTTGTTTGCATAGATAAATTCAGGATGAAATGGAGTTCCTCGACATTACCTCTCTTGGCACGGCATATCGATATGCCAAAAAGATCGCACAGAATTTAAGTAGAAAAAATGAGACTTTGGATCTGCGAATCCAAAGCCAGGGAAATGCAACCCCGAACCGCAGAATAAAGGGAAAAGGCAATGTGGGCGACAAATTTTGGCTACATTTGCAGAATGAATGCCTCTCTGGACCCCACCACAAGCTACGCCCACTTCTATATGGTCCATACACCATCACCAAGTTTGTGGGAGATAATTATCATTCCCCCATTCCTTGGCTTGCACCCAGTGTTCAATGTGGATCGCCTTCGGCCATACTTTCTTCTATTACTAGACACATTTGACATTGCACAACAACTCACCCCGACATATTCAAATCCATAGTACATGGAATAGGTTGCAATTGATCAGATCATGGACACACATCTTAAAATCACTTGCCAATAGAAGATCCAATTATATCGGGTTGTCAAAGTTGGCCAACTCCTGCACAAAGGCAAGTGACTCACCATGGGCCAAGTTCAGCATAAGTTCCCCCATCTCATGGAGGATCTCAAGCAATAGGGGCCATTACTTCCTAAGGGGGTAGGAATCATACAGGTGCATATTGGTGGCCACCTACCTATTCCACCTAGTCAGTTTCATCAGTTTTCTTATTTACTATTTTTAGTAGTTTTTTAGGTCTCGAACTTCCAGAGCCATTTTGAGGCCCCAGACGACCTTTTTTAGGCATGATTCATCCAACTATTTCAGATAAACCGCGTTAGCAGCTGTATTCCTCGGACAGATCTTTCCAATGAGATAGCATATGCGCCAAATAGAGATAATATGACCAAGTTACGACCCCGGGCAGTTGGTTGCCCAACTAACGCTAACGGGACCCATAAACTCTTGGTGTTACATCTCCTTGAGTTAGGGTTTTGGTTTTTTAGGGTTTTCTCTTATTTTTCAATAATAAAAAAATTCCTTGAACCTCATTATAACACAGTTCAGAGGCATGTAGCCACCACATCTCTTCTCATAGATAAGCTATCATCGCTCGAGCTAGTTTATTTTCTATTATGTCTGTAAACATTTTTCAGTATTTTATATTAATGTAATGAAGTTTTATTCCTATTGCATCTCTATGTTTATGTATATTTCTATATTTTATTTTGTTCTTGTATAAGTCAGGATCAGCTCTTTTGTAAGGACAGAAAAAGCATTGGGCAAGAAATAAAAGAAAAATTAAAAATAATTTCAACAATCAGACCAGACTTGATACCCTCAAGCAAAAACCAAGCATTATGAAGACCTATGGAGACCGCAAGAGACTAATATCTTAATGATCGGTCAAACTGATCAAAAACCAAATCGGAAAAGGAGAGACAAAGAGGTTATAGCTCCCCAACATACTCACTAATTTTATTGTGAAGACAATCCTCTCTATGGACAGAGGCGATCTCTCTAGCCCTAGAGTGGGTTTAGCAAAAAAACGAGACCAACTAATGAACCCTTTCCTAGTTTGTATTAAAAATGGAAGAAGAAGAAGAACCTACCTCTTCTTGATGCTATCGTACAGTCCTTTGGTGAATACCTTGATTCCACAATCCTTCAAGCTCACTCCTTGCTGCTTGTGGCATTTGAATACCTGTATGAGATCAAGAGACAACAACAAGAAACGTGGCACGATACATAGCATACATAATTGCATAGATATCTATACAAATATGGAAAGTGAAACATCAGATTTATTATTAATTAAATAAAAGAGGAAGCATACAACCATGGCCTTGATGTTGGAGACCTCTGTTTGGTGATTTCCAAGCTCAAAACTAAGGCTCTTCAAGTAATCCTTCTAACAAGTGGCAATTTGAGCATAATCACAGTATAGGGATGCAAAGGATTAATGATCAAGAAAGACCAACCAGTTGTGGAAGGATGGGATTCAATTTATAGGCATGGAGAGGGAGTTAGGGATCCATAAAAGGAATAAGGCCCACTTCTCAAGGAAAAATCCCCTAATGATAATATCAAGAGCTCCAAATGAGAGAGCTTGAGCATATCTACATCAAACCATATCCAGCTCGTCGTTTTGGAAGCTTCTAGTGCACGAAACTTCTCCTCCATTTGAGGAAACATTGCCAGAAGGGGTTCTGCGTGTTTTTTTCCTATCAAAATCATGCTGGCAACGCTAGGTCAAAGTGTTGCAACATGCCATTAGAACGGGCAGGAAACTAGCAAAGAGCGTTGACCCGGAAATTTAGGTTTTAAGTTGAGCTTCTTGAGAAAATATTTAGGGCAGCTTTCTATTGGTCTTCAAGGGATATATTGATGTATTCTCCATGGTGGATATATTTCACAACTGTCATCTTAGGGCACTTCGGGATCAGGGACGGGAAGTGAACGGGGTAACAAATTATTTTGTAACACCTTCAAAGTAGCTCTAATACCATGTTGATTTTTCCTTGGCGCTTTAGAATCAGGTCTATGTCTAAAACACGATAACAAATACACTAAAATGCCACAACACAAGCACTTTTCACAATGAAAAATGTACGACAATGAATCAGTAAAGTACACAATATTTTTTCAAACCAAAAATTTTTTATATTACAAATTTAATACAAAAAACATATGGATCATGGCCCTTACAATTAGCCCTTATATAAAGAAAAATAGGGCTTGATGTCAACTATACTTGACACTCAATCTTCCCTTGAAAAAGACACACTTGACTTACTTACTGATGAAGAGATTATTACATCCCTTTGAGTCCATGTACCTTAAACACCTAGCAAGTATTTTTCCATCTATACTTGCAGTGATATTGTTTCTCCAATACCCCTGCCATTGTTGCTCACAAGTACTTATGCTACTCCATAATGGCTTGCATCTTTAGATCATCAAACTATGCCTCTAATAATACACTTTCTATACCAAGGGTCATTATTCTTAGGCTCAACAAATTCTGCCCTCCAACAGTCCTCTAGCTACTCCTTAGAACACTTTTCTTAGGGTCTTCAAGGTTTTCCCTCTATCAATCCTTGTTGCACCAAGAAGAATGAAGTTACGACTTCTATAAACAACCCCTCAACAACGATGAGTGACTTCTCTTAGGGCATGAAAAACACGTTGTCCAAACAACTTATCGAACAAACCTTTTACTCCAGTAGACCCAAAAAAATATATCCTTAGACGTTAGCTCCTTTGCATCCCTTCCACAGGCCTTATTCACTTCGGCCTCCAAGTCAAACACCTGCAACACAGAACATACTTTCGGCCTCACTCTTTAGGCTTGTAGCACTTCATATCTTGGCCTAAAATGCCTCTTTCCTTCTGCATTGTGACCCGAGGAAACTCAGGCTTCTCCTCTACAAGCATATAGGCCTTTCGACCTTCTCTCCTAGCAGAATAGGGCTTCGACCCTCCTCCTACAGCCAATAGGCCTTTTTCCTTTCCTTCCTCCCATAGAATAGAAAAACTCATCCTTTTTCTAAGCCTCTCTCCACAAAATTATTGGCTGCCAAAACATAATTGAACCCCTCCTTAAGCTATAGCAAACTCAAATCGGATTATATCATTAGCTCCCTTATTGTTATAGCTCCTTGAGGTTGAACAATTCACCCTTACTAGATGTTTTCTTGAGATATTGTTTCACTTGGATGGATTACAAATGAACTTGACTTGATCTCTTCTTATAATGATCTATGGGGTGCACATTAAACCCCAAGGGTTGTGTCTTATAGCTCAGGATTACTTGAGCCAATACGTACAAACCCCACTATTTTAAGAACTAAAATTCCTTTCATTTTTTTCACCACTCCATCGAATCCCTAGGTGCCCCTTAGCCCTTCAAAGATGCACCTTATGCATCCAATGATTAAACAACCATTTTCTCCTCGAGTCTTTTGCCCACAACTTTGGATATAAATCCCACAACTTGGGTACATTTCCCACATAAATTCATTTTCGTGGGTTAACTCCTCATAAACCCAATACTCCAGGGTTTGTGGGGGTACCTCCAAATCTAGACATTTCAACAATTAGGGTCATATGAATACAAACCAAATAAATCTTAAGTTGATGAGGAAAGTGATTATGTCAAAATCACATCACCAAGAGTAAGAGCTTCGAATTGAAAAGTCCATTGAATACCATCCTCTGGTTGTGCCAAGTGTCATGCACAAGAGTTGTCCTACTTTTTTATGAGCCATAAAAACCCCCTATGTATCTCTGTAGCTCGTTACCATTTATGGATTTTACTACATTTGTTAAAGTTTCTACTATTGGTACTTTCAATGGATGGGACCCCAAGTTTTATGCCTTTTAATTTCATAACATAATACACTAGGTAAACCTACCACTTTCAGATGTGTCTATATGTATTGACGCTTTAAAGAATCATATAAAAAATCAACCAACTCTTCTTCCATATTTGTGAACTTGTATAAACCTTAGCAAAGTATTCCTACAGAAGCCCTCATCATTCACCATATATTTCTCAATAAAGAGAACCTTATCTAACAAAATTTTCAAATTCCCAATGAAACATGTATGTAAATCTCATGTAATATTATATTGTGTCAAAAGAATATTTTAAATAAACCTTAGTATTTATAAATAAAATAATGTTAAGGAAACTTATTTTTACAACATTTAATGTGTACAATTTCCCTCAATCCCACCTCACACATATACAAATACAAAGACACATGTATATGTGCATGTAAATATAAATCTAAATAGGCATACGAACACACATATATAATATACATACATATATGTATTTATGTATGCATGCACACAAATATTTGTATACAACACATATATATATGTGCATAGATGCACACAAATATATGTTAAGTGAGAGAGAGAGAGGGGGGGGGGAGAGAGAGAGACTGAGATAGAGAGAGGGAGTACACATACATGTGCATATGTCAATTACATTTAACTCAAATGGTTGTGAGGAAATTTTGTTACCCTCCCTACCTTAATTTAAATTCCACTTTGTCCCGTGACCGAGGATATTGGTGATGTGGCAATGGAGGTTAGAGGGGGCACCCACCACCCCGCCACCTCCCACTAATTTAGGAGGGGGATTGGTGTGGCCAACCCACCCCATGCATTGATCTAGATTGGATAATTATATTGTTTTCCATCCATCTCAATTTTTTTAGAGTGGAAAAAGTGGAGGAATCAAATCTCCGGACCATTTTTACTAGTGGGACCCAATTTGGAAAATCGGGGTCTAAAACCTTCCGAGAACTTTTTGAGGCATCAAAAAAATTTTGGTGTAAAAAATTGTTGGTTTAACACAACACCTTTTTTTCCTATTCTACACATGGAGATCTTTCCAACATCACAAGAATCACGTCAATTAGAGTATTTATGAGAAATTTATGCTACTCAAAATTTGACTTTCCTATTTTCACTAGCCACTCAACCCCCATTATTCATGGAAACCAGATAGCCACATGATTCTGATGAAAAATACTCTCGAAGTGTCTATATTGTAACTACGGTTAAGAGTTGAGGTAGTCAAACCTAACCACTAGTATGCTATCGGGTTGTGTTATAACTGGGCCACTAGGAGGAAAAGGGGTTCCATTCTTTCGAGTGAATTTGTTCCATAACTCAACAAAAACAGTCGAGAGGGATAGAAAATAGAGCACCCAGAAATGATTTGTGCACTGTAGTAGCCACATGTCACATGCCATACTTCTTTGTACTCACAAACATTTTTTATTAAGAGAAACAGAGTAGAACAACCTCGCCTTCTAGTTGGGTTTTTCTCCTGAAAGGATTTCCCAGGTCATATCTTGTGTCAAACATGTGTGCGAGATTTTATTTTTTGTTCTCTATTTCTGCATAATTTTTAATTTGCATGCATGCACTATAAAAATATCCAGAAATCTAGGAATAAATAAAATTGTAATAGTGTAGAATTTCAATTTTTAAATATAATTTTATCAGATATGTTATGACGAATTTCCCAATGTAATATGCACGACAGCTTACGAACTATGCATAATGGATGTGATTTTATTCTTTATTCGCTAAAATTTTAAGCCTCATGTATTTCTCTTGTCCTATGAAGCTTATTTTTTCTCTCTGGAATATATGGTGTGCCTAGACTCCTTCCTCATCGCTGGTGGGATTATTTTCTTGGTTGTCTAATCATTTTGGGCCTATGGGTGGAGGAAAGTCTACATAGCCATGGTGTGGTTCTTGGCCTTTTTCTAATAAGGGGTTGATCGCCTCTTGTGATGCAGTGGAAGTGACCTGTGATTGCATGCAAGACAATTTGACAATTGATTCTAGTAGGAATAGTTGTTTGCTTGGGATGTTAGATTATGGACCAGAGCCAAAAATTGGGCATATGGAAACTTTGTGCCTCGTAACTTTACGGATTTCATTGGCGCTGAAGGGAGGATTTGTCTACATCGCCACCTTGTACTCGTTGTTTGAAACCTTATTGAATCTGACAAAACGGGCAAACACTTTCAGGTTACAATTTTTCTCTCGACACTTGTTATCTATTGATATTACTCTAATTAGGTGTGGTTCAAATTTGGATATTTACTTATAATTTTTATGGGGATTCATTGTATCATGCGCCTTGGGGTTTCGTGGTGAGCAGGTTTTTTTGCATGGAGTTGGCCTTCTGCACCTATGGTTTATTGGTATTTTTATTTGTGTTGGCTCATGCTATCCAAAATTCCCTATATATTTTTTCCTTTCATATGTATCGACCTATTTAGTCTCAATCCCCTCAATTTGGGTTTGTTGTGATTTAATAATCTCATCTGAGCTATTTCCTAATGGTGTAATATCCCTCGATAATGTATGTGTAGTTGCAAGGGAGTTGGTGGTAGAGGACCACAAGGCCGACCCCATGTCTAAACAATTATTAAACACATAAATAATTATTTATTAATTAATAATGTTAATAATTAAAAAAAAAAAAAATTAATAATTTATGATATAGTTATCATAATTAATTAAAATTTATAAATAAAAATTTAATAATCTAACTATTGATATAAAGTAAAACTAAAATTATTAATAAAATAAATTAATTTATAAATTAAAATCATAATTCACATTCTATCATTTTAGGTTAGCTCCCTAGAATTTTCAATCTATTCACATTTTCTTCCTCCTATTTATTACTTTCAGTGAAATCAGACTTAACTCATCGATCTATCCTGATGATGAACTGCTGTGGATTGGTTTGAAACGTCAACTCATAAAAATAATAAATTAAATATTAAAAAATGAATGCAATGAATCCGGAAGATAATTCTACACACATGTCTAAACTCAGGCCCAGGAAGTCACTACTATCTTCCACTTTGATACACTTCCTAACATTCAGGAAGAAATATGCCAACTTGAAACTCTCACCACTAATGACCACCTGGCATATTCTATCTCTGAAAATCTAAAAGACATAGCCAATTGGGTTCCTAACCCTGGTCACACCAAGGGAATACGAATCCAATACCTGAACTCCATCACCCTCTATTGGCAGATGAAAACACTTTTAGGTAGATTCCTAAAAGAGAGGCATGAAGATCATAATGACATCATTTCTTCCTTAAACGAGATCAAGTTGGTGTAGCAATTTCAACGCTCATGTTTGGCTAGTTTCGATGCTCATATGGCTCACCTAGAAATCCATCTTCAATCTGAGTTTAAGCCCTTTGCTCCAACTGATACAAGTGCACATGATCCTGCTTCAGTGACTTCTTACAACTAACCTCATGATATGTCTCTATGTGGTTATTTTGATTCTCTATGTAGCTCAGTCTTATATAGTTCTTGTAGTTTTCAACAAGAGAGGCTTTATTTTGATATACTTGCTCTTAATTTACCGAACAACAAATTTGATTTCCCTTGAGACAGATTGAGACTTGTAATAGTATGAAATACAATGTTTAGGATGGTGTATTTTGAAATTTTGAGGTAATGTAAAATTAACTTACAAAAAATTAAATTAAATTCCACATTGTAACAAATTTACTTAATAAACTAAATATTCACTAATTATAAATAATTTATTCATAAATAAGTTGATTTGACATTATATCTTATAATTTAAAGCCCTTAGGGTCGGCTCAATTGGCCAAGTCCCCGTCGTTAAAGCATCTTTGTTATTGAAAGGTCACGAGTTGAATTCTCTCAACACTCTTGGGGTCGGGCTATGTGGTTGAGCGAGCAGGAAGTGATCCCTTCGAGTGGATTTTCTTGGTACAAATATTTCGTGGACATAGCAGTTAGTGATATCTTGTGTCCATGAACCACATAAATAATAATAATAAAATCTTATATAATTTAAAATTTATCATTTAAATAAACTAGTCTAGATCCATCTCAACTCTAGATCTACCAAGCGATAAGAGGGGTCAAGTCCATAGTTAAGATGGATATAAGGTGGCACTCTTGCATTCCATAATGGATTTCCTTACGCCTTCAAATAGGATTCATCGTAACAAACACCATGTACAAATACCATGGGCTTGTAAATTGCGGTAATTTTATATTTTAATTTAACTTTATAATTACTATTATTATTATTACCTTTTTATTTTTATAATTTTAATTATCAAACGATTTCCACCTTTTTATCTTTTTCCTTTTTTTTACCAAATCAAAATTTTTATGTTGACATTGCAATATAATTATTATTATTATTATTATTATTATTATCCAATTTTAAGGTCAAGACCAAGCCAAACACCAAATTGGTGTTGGAAAAGGCATCTAGGCAGAATAATAAAAACATTATAAATTATTTCAAAATTTTATATATATACAGGTAGTGACCTTTTTCAAAGTATTTTTTCTAGTTAATTTTAATCAAAATCCACTATAAATTTTTAAAAACTTAAATTACCCTAGAGTTTTCAAATGTTGAATCCATTTTATACATTCAAAAATATATTTTAAACAACAACAAAAATCACAATCTGTCTAAAAATTATATCACTAAATTCTAAAAAAAAAAAATCATCTATAAATTATATATATTTATATATAATATTTCTTTACAAAATATATAATAATAATATTAAAAAAAATTTAGCTCACTCTAATTTAACATATTAATTGTTTTATCAATGGTTATCTACCTAAATATATTTAATACCTAACTATTTATGCTCAATATAATTTAACATATTGATTGCTTTATCAATTGTTATCTACCTAAATATATTTTAATACCTTATTATTTATACCTTATTATTTATGCTCAATCTAATATGAGATATTGGTTGCTTGGTTGGTTTGAGCACAAATAACAACCAACAAAGAAAAATATGTTAACATCATCATAACCACGAACCAAGAAAAAGACTTTAAAACCACCTCGAAAATTTTAAAGTTCTATGATAGCAAATATTATTTAAATATTATTTTAATTTTTATATAAATTTATTTGAATTTAGCATCTATTAAAGAGAGGATTTTTTTAAATACGATATTTTAAAAGAGATAAGACAAAATTATAAAAATTTTAAATAATATTCTTTTAAATATAAATCTAACATTTTTACATATAAAAATATTCTTATTTTTAATTTGATTAAAGTAATATATATATATATATATATATATATATATATATATATATATATATATATATATATTATTATTTTTTTTAATTTTATTAAAGTAATGCATACAATTAAATACATATATATAATATTTTTTTTATAATTTTTATAATTTAACATTTTAATATGATATATATAGAGTGATATTATTGTAAGTAAGTTTTTATATGATTATTAATTAAATTTAAATATAAGCTTTTGAAATATTAAAATCGTAAATATGAATCATTATTATTTAAGTTTCTTTTACTGTAATATCAATTTAAATTGTCTGCAATTTTATTATTAAAAACAAAATTGCAATATAACAATGTAAATTTAGTTTATTGTTTTCAATATTGAGAATTGAACCAGTGACTTCCTTGATGTGTTTTAACAAAACATCTGGTGTTTTAACAAAACCTTTGATCGCCTTCTATCCATTGTCTATCTAAAACCCGGTGGACATTATTACTTTTTTAATTGCACCCACTTTATGTTTTTATTTCCCAAGAAAATAAATATAACTTATATTATATAAAAATTGTATTATAGTCCAAAACCCTTATATTGGATTCAAAATGTCCACGAAAAATATCATATTCAACTGTCCACAAAATGGGACTGCTTTCAACCACCCATATTACCCAAACTTTTGACTATGAACTTATTTCCCCACTAAACAGACAGGAAGACTATCATATATTTGATAAAAGTCCTTAACAATAAGACATATTTACAATACATATTTATTTCAACAATGCAAAAAGCGGTAGTCTAAAAAACCCACATAATAATTTAATAGTTATGATAAGATTATGAAAAATTTGGCAAAGATTTTTGAAAATTTGGGTTACACTTGTTAAACTTCAATATTTTGGGTGGCCTAAAAGATTTTTATGGTGTTGAATCCATTTCCACCATCAAAAATGCACTTCAAACACTCCAACTCCCTGATTTTTTGAAGAAAAAAATTATCAGATTCCAGCGAAACATTGTTACGTTCAACATTGCAAAAAGCAGTAGTCTAAAAAAACCCACATAATAACTCAACAATTCTGATAAGATTATGAAAAATTTCAGCAAAGATTTTTGAAAATTTGGATTACACTTGTTAAACTTCTATATTTTGGGTTGGGTGCCCTAAGGGTTTTTGATGGTGTGAATTCATTTCCACCATCAAAAATGCAATTCAGACACTCCAACTACCTGATGTTTTGAAGAAAAATTTACCAAATTCCAATTAAAAAAATTATGATTACGTCCGTAGACAACTCCGTGCAAAAACTTGACAGAGAGATGCCCAACAACTCCGTGCAAAAACTTGACAGAGAGATGCCCAACGCGGTGGCATTGGCGCCATGATCCAGAAGTAACTAAATATATGTCCACCCAACCGTCGGCCTTGCGGTCCATGTATTCCCTCCATCTGGGGCCATCTGACCACGTTGCGAAGCTCTGCAATCTGACCACGAAGAACTACCATTTCTAAGTATGTTGCGAAGCTCTGCAATCTGACCACGATTCATCATGTCCATCTAATCGGTGAGGATTTGAGAGTCCAAAATCATTTAGAAATATGAGCACTCCAACACTTCGGCCTCTCTCTGATGGTTCATTGAGGCCAGGTGTCCAACCTGCGCATCCATCAGTTTCTCTACAATTGACGAATATGCTCTTGCTCAGAAGCCACAGAGATGGAACCTTCGAACTAGTATTATATAGTTTCATAGAGGAACCACGACAATCTAACCCACCAGAATTACATAGCGCTGAGAGTGCAACAATGTGCAACCTGGAACTGACTTCTAACAACATTTTTAGAAGGAGGAGGCGAGAATGTATAGAAACAAAGGGAGTTTCAACCACAAAAAAACGCATGTTCTTCAACCATCAACCTCGCTACATAAATTAAATGCAAAACACTACCATTCTAAAATGGAATGCCTCGAAAGGTAACCCACAATCTGAAGGTTTTACATAGGATAATTTTCAAGTGCATGTTAATAAAATGCCTTGCAGTGCTACAGAGGAACCCAAAACAACTTAAACATATGTCATCCTCTGACACACACAATTCGTTGAGTATACATGCCATGTGTAATAAGTGATAGGCAGTGCTACATAGGAACCCCAAAACAACTTAAACATATGTCATCCTCACACACACAATTCGTTGAGTATACATGCCATGTGTAATAAGTGATAGGATGTCCCTGGCCTAGGTTTTGATTCCATAACCAAAACAATAATTGCGCCATGACAGCCATAATTGCTATTGGATATTGCTAGGATGCCAAGGGCAAGTGATGGATCATGTTGTGCAACATATTCAAAATTATAGCATTCATATACAAACTATTAAAGTTCATGGTTGTAATAACGCCACGTTAACATTTCATATAATAGAATTTAATAAAGGTAAAATAAGACTATGATTAAGAGAGAGTTATTCCAAGCAAAATGTTGGGAAAAAATATCTTAGTGGGCATCACTTGTTCTATGTATGGCTAAGGGGAAATTGACAAAGGCAACGGAAAAGGCGAGAATTTATAGAAATGAAGGAAGCTTCAACCACAAAAAACACACATTCTTCGACCATCAACCTCGCTGCATAAATTAAATTCAAAGCACCACCATCCTGAAATGGAATTCCACGAAAAGCAACCCAAAATATGAAAGTGATAGAGAGGGTAATCTTCAAGTGAATGGTAATAAAATGCCTTGCAGTGTTGCGTAGGAATCCCAAAAATAACTTTAACATATGACATCCTTTGACACACAAATGCATTTTTAGAAAGAGGAGGTGAGAATTTATAGAAATAGAGGGAGCTTCAACCACCAAAAACACATGTTCTTCGATCATGAACCTCGTTTCATAAATTAAATGCAAAAAACCACCATCCTGAAATGGAATGCCTCGAAACGTAACCCAAAATATGAAGATGATATGGAGGATAATCTTCAAGTGCATGTTAATAAAATTCCTTGCAATGTTGCGGAGGAATCCCAAAACAACTTAAACATATGTCATCCTCTGACACACACAAGTCACCAAGTATACAGACCATGTGTTATAAGTGGCAAGACGTCCCTAGTCGAGGTCTTAATTCCATAACCAAAATAATAATTGCGCCATGACAGCCATAATTTCCTTTGGAGATTGTGAGGATGCCAAGGGCAAGTGATGGTTCATGTTGTGCAACATATTCAAAATTATATTATTCATATAGAAACTATCAAACTTCATGGTCGTAACAACCTTGAATTAAATTTTCAAGAAAATTTGATAAAGGTAAAATAAGACCATGGTCAAGGGACACTTATTCCAAGCTAAATGTTGGGCAAAATATCCTAGTGGGCATCACTTGTTGTGTTTATGGCTAAGGGGAATTTAGCAATGTTATGTAACCAGTTCATAAAAGAGATAGATCAACAACTTCAAAAATAGCCTCTACGAGGGAAAAACCTCCTTTACATCACATAAATGAACAACTCTTGAATGATACAAATGATAAGACCTCCTTGGTATTATAGGAGTCTAAGGGGTCACAATATAATCAGAGCCTAGATAACAATAATAATGTAAGGGCACAACAATAACAATAGTGGGATTATATGGGGCACAACAATAACAATAGGGGGCTACACAAACAATAACAATAAGGGGAATACACTAGTATTATAGGGAACTAGCATGCCCCTCTACTTAAAAAAAGTGTTGTCCTTAACACTTGAGTAGTTTCGAATGCTTCTGTATAAAATTCTCATCCTCCCATGTGGATTATTCAGTGGGTAAGTTCTTCCACTTAATGAGATACTCTTAATAATCAATTTCACTTACAATAATCTTTGGGTTTCCATGTAGCTTTTGAATTGTTTCCATAAATGAAAAAGCAATTGTATTGGCTTTAAAAAGATGAGATAATGCACAAAAGTCTACATACTTGGTAATTTTACCAACTACCACCACGATGACACTCTTTCCTTCAAAATTGGGTAAACCTATGATAAAATAAATTGAGACCTTCTCCCAATGCTGACTTGGAATGGCTAAAGTTTGTAACAGACCTAGGGTCTTAATTGTGTCAACTTTATTTTGTTGGCGAACCAACATTCTACCACAATATTCTGAATATCATATTTAAGGCCATCCCAAAAAAATTCCTTCTTGACCCTGTGGTAAGTCTTTAAAAATCCTAAGTGCCCTCCTAAGCGGGAGCTGTGCAATTCCAAAAGAACCTTTTGTTTGAGTTGGGAATTCTTACAAAGATATAAGTTATATTTGTACCATAATGAATCATTTTTCTAGCTAACTGTATCAAATGTATTGGGATATTGCTACAACTTTTGAATGAGTGTCCACACCTCTTCGTCATTCTTCCATTCATCCCTTGCTTTGGTAATCCAATTCGGTTGGATAATAGAAATGGAACAAAGCAATGCGTCCAGAATCCATGTCCTTTCTTTAAAGTGCATCTGTAGCAACATTTTTCTTCCCTTTTTTGTAGATTATTCCAAAGTCATAACCCAACATCTTTGTGAACCATTTTTGTTGCTCTTCTGAAGATAATATTTGTTCCAAAAAGTACTTAAGACTATCATGATCTGTTTTTACCTTGAAGTGTCTTCCCAGTAGGTAAGGTCTCGATTGCTTTAGTGCATGTAGTATTTCCAACATTTCCTTCTCATAAATAGGTTTGTGTCAGTAATTTACTTTGATTGGACAACTTGAAAAAGCAATGGGTATTCCTTCTTGCATTAAAATAACACCAATTCCATTTCCTCACGCATCACATTCCACAATAAATGTTTTTGTGAAGTCGGGCATAGCTAAGACCGGTGCTTGGCACATTGCTTCTTTAAGATGTTCAAAGGCCTTAGTTGCATTTGGAGTCCAAGAAAATGCATTTTTATTTAATGTTGTTAGACGTGTTGTTATTCTCCCATAATTCTTAACAAACTTGCGATAATACCCTGTTAACCCAAGAAATCCCCAAAGATACTTTATGGTTGTGGTTATTTTCCATTCCTTAATGGCTTTTATTTTGTTAGGGTCTAACTTATTACCCTCGTGAGATACAATATGACCCAAAAACTCCACCTCTTGTACTCCAAAGAAACATTTTGAGGGTTTTTCATATAATTGTTTCTCCTCCAATAGTTTGAGCACCCTGTCAACATGTTGGAGATGATCCTTCCAAGACTTCTTGTAGATTATTATATCATCAAAAAATACTAACACAAATTTTCTATGGAAGGGTTTGAAAATGTAATTCATCAAACCTTGAAATGTCGAAGGTGCACTAGTAAGGCCAAAAGGCATGACAAAAATTCATGATGGCCCTCATGAGTTTTGAATGTCTGTAGTCTTCATTCTAATTTGATGATATCATGAATGAAGATTCAGCTAGCTTGAGTAAATTTCTCCATGTAAATTCATCCAACAATTCATCAATGAAAGGAATGGGAAATTTATCTTTAATAGTGAGCTTTTTGAGCTCCCTATAATTCGGACACATATTCCATGATCCATCCTTCTAGTGCACCAATACTACTAGAGAAAAGAAAGAACTTTGACTAGCTTGAATTATACCATCCTCTTGCATTTCTACAACCATACGTTAAATTTCACTCTTTTGGGAATAGGGATATCTGTAAGGTCTGATCTTTGGAAGAACACTTCCTGGAATCAAATGAATAGCATGATCATGATCATGAATAGGTGGGATCCCTTTGGGAGTCTCAAATACCTCAGAATGATTGTCTACGACTTTTTGGAGATCTAGAGAAATAGATGATTGTGATGTTTGAACCTCTAATGAGCATAATTGTGAAATTACGCCCCGTTTTTTCTTTCTTAAATTTTTTTTTCATGCCATTAGAGATGATTATCTTTCATGGTTTCCTTGTGATACCCCTTAATTCAACTTCATTTCCTTCCCAAAAATAATTCAAGAAAAGTTATTTAAAATTAAAAGTTATCATCCCCAATGATTGTAACCATTGGACTCTTATTACAACATCAGCACCACCCATTGGAATGGAAAGCATTGGACTATTCAATACATATTCCCCCATGGTAAACTTGATATTATGGCCCTTTCCAGAGCAATTTATATTTCCTCCATTTGCAACCATCACTTGACACTTTGGTGTTGTATATAAGAAGCAATTCAATTCCTTGGCTATCTTACAATGGATAAAATTATGAGTACTACCTAAATCAATCAATACTATTTACTTTTCCTTCTTTATGTATCCTTCTATATTGAGCGTTTGAGGAGTGGTAATTCTTGCTAATGCATTGCAAGATATGGTTGGATTCATTTCTTCCTTATTAGGGGTTGGTCCCTGGTGTATATCTTCATCTTTTGATGTTTCTTGTTCCTTTTCTTCTCTTCATAATCTATATAGAATAATATCTTCTCAACACACTTATGACATTTAGTGCATTTTCTATCACAATTGTAACAAATCCCTTTTGATATTTTTTCCTCCAATTTTGTGGCATCAACCTTGTAGGTTGTGTAAGGCTAGGATCAACAACACTTCCATCTGTATAGTTGTGAGTGGTAGACTTCCTTGTTGACAAATTTTGCTTTCAACTTTTCTTTCCACCTTGAATTCCTTCTCCAATGAATCAGGTTCCCAAAGGTGAACCTCATGTTGGATGTTATCCTTCAAATTCCCTATGAAGACATCAATCGCATGCTCCTCTGTAATATCAGTTACCCTGATATTCAATTTTTGGAATTCCTCAATGTGCTCCGCCATTGAACCTTTTTGTTTGAGATTTATCAATTGGCTAAAGAAGGTGTTGCTCTTTGTATCCTCATAATGTGTTATCATTTCCTTCGTAAAAATTGACCAAGTGAAAAGTGGTTTACGAAAACAAAGCCATTGATACCATTCAAAATGATTGGGTTCTAAATATAAAGTTGCAATGTATACCTTTTGTGTGTGTTGCACATCATGGAGATAAAAATATTTCAACATCTGTAGTATCCTTATTACTTTATCCTTGTCATCAAAAATACTCATATCAATGTTTGGAATGTGGTGGTTCTTGAACCCAACATTGGAGTCTCTTAAATAATAATTCATATTCCTTTTTTCCTCATCATTATTTTCATGGATTACCTTGTCACCATTGGGAAGCCTTTCTTCTAGCAACTTTGCCAAACCTTCCCTCAACCTCTCTATCTTGACATTCATCATTTCTTCCATGTTTACTTTTATACCATCATTCAAAACTCCCATGTACCTTTTTATACCTTTCATCTTAACATTCACCATGGCTTCCAATTCATTTTTTGCTACTTTTTGCGAGAGAGAAATTTGTTGCACATGGTTTCGTAAATTTGATATATCATGTTGCATGTCTTCCTCTTCTTCATGCGTCATACAAGAGCTTTTTGGTTTCTTACTAGGTGCATCCAATTTTGTGTTTTGAGGAATTTGGAATCAAACAATGATATATATGTTTCACTATTCCCCGTGAATCACTTCAAACTGATTTCTCAAACAAATTTTATGCAAATTAAAAAAATATATACACACATTTTATCCTTGTTTTTTGGAGCTAGATATTGGAACTGTTATATCTTTGTAATTTCAGATGTCCAAGATCTAAAATTTTGTCATATGGTATTCCTCTGAGTATTATTTCTAATGCCATAAATCAGATAAAATTTTGATTCTTCAAGATAAATTTATGTCCAATCTCCCACAATGTCCTGATTATGGACTTGTTCAGAAGAGCGAACTTGTATGGAGTGCCACATGTCACTATTTCGACCTTTGGCCCTGAAAATGATACACAAAATATTAAAGTTTGTGCATGTTTGGTCACTTTTTATGAAATCTAACTATGATTTTCTTAGAGGAATTTATGACGATTTTCCCAAGGTCATATATTTGAGACTGAATTATGGAGCATGCAAAAACCCTAATTTCTTCAGACCATATCTCTGAAAATATAGTGAACCAAGATCTGAATTTTTTACAGGAATTTCATTAGGATTTCACCTCCACTTGGTCAAAATTTAAGCTTCGTAAACTTCGTATAAAAATAGTTATAGCGAAAATTCCAAGATGTCCTCTTTCCAGTAGCAAAACCCTAGAATAAAAAGCTCTCGTACCAAATGTTATGTAACCAGATCACAAAAGAAATAGATAAACGACTTCAAAATTAGCCTTTCTTCAAGGCAGAAACCTCCTTTACATCACATAAACTAACCATTATTTAATGATATAAATGATAATACCTCCTTGGTATATATAGGAGTCTAACAGGTCACAATATAATCAAAGCCTACATAAAAATAATAATGTAAGGGCACAACAATAAAAATAGTGGGATTCTATGGGGCACATCAATAACAACATGGGGGATACATGGGCACAAAAATAACAATAGGGGGGGTAAACTAACAATAAAAATAAGGGTAATACACTAGTAGTATAGGTACCTAACAACATGCCATGTGTTCTAAGTGGCAAGACGTCTCTGGCCAAGATCTTAATTCCATAACCAAAACAATAATTGTGCCATGACAACCATAATTTCCTTTGGAGATTGTGAGGATGCCAAGGGAAATTGATGGCTCGTGTTGTGAAACATATTCAAAATTATATTATTCATATACCAACTATGAAATTTCATGGTTGTAACAACCCCAGGTAAAAATTTCATATAATAAAAGTTAATAAAGGCAAAATAAAACCATGCTCAAGGGATACTTATTCCAAGTTGAATGTTGGGAAAAATATCCAAGTGGGAATCACTTGTTGTGTTTATTGCTAAGGGGAAATTGGAAAAGGAAATGGAAAAGTATTTGAAAAGGAAAAAAAATATATTTTTGGCATTTATTTTATGAAAATAAATGAAATTAGGAGAAAAGGAAGGCAAAAGGTCACAGGTTGCATGTAAGGAGGAAAATTAAGGAAATAAATCTAACAGAAATTGTAAAAAAAATTAACAGTAAAATTTAATTTTTTTGTTATCTGGGGTTTTGAGTGAATCACGATACCTTTCAAATTCTAATCTTTATGCAGTTCCAAAATATTTTGTTGCTCCACGGTGCTCTCAGTATGTCTCTCCTGCAAATGACATCTCTTTTAATTAAACCCTAATAAAAATTGTAATGTATTAAAATAAACAATAAAAATTTTAAAATTCACTATGCAAGGTTTTGAGTGAATCACCAACCTTTCATTTTCTAATCTTCTGAATAGGTTTGTTGCTCCAAAGTATTTTTTTGTTGCACAGTGCTCCTAATATGTTTCTCTTACAAATCACTCCCTTGAAATTTTGGGAAAAACAATGAAATAAAGAATGAATTTTTACTATTTAAAATAATTTATGAAACTAGATTTCGAAAAATTAATTTCCGCTCATTTTTAATTTTAAAAAAAGAAAAAATAAACCCGTTTTTTTTTTTAATTTATCTGAACATCGGTGTGTTCGATATTCAAGCACACCAATGCATTTTATAAGAAAATTTCACCGACCTTTCCGAGGCGTCAAATTTTTTCAACACACCGACATGATACAATTATTTTTTATTTTCGAAATCCCGAAATGATGTAATTAAGTTTTTAACGCAAAGGTGTGGTTTGTATTTAAAAGCATTGGTGTTGTAATTGGTATAAAAGCACCAAGATGGTTGAATTCTTTTTTTTTTCTAAAATCCGGAAACAGGTGTGTACTGGTGTTCTTTTTCTTTGAAACACATCGGTGTGTTTTTGTAAAAGAGCACAGATATAATAACATGTTTTTTCTCAAAATGCATGAAACCGGTGCGGGTATTATCCGAATGCATAGGTGCTAGTATTATTTAAACACATCGGTGCACTTTGTTTTGATAAGCACACTCGTATTGTTTAAAAGTTATCTAAAATTTTATTTTCACATAAAATGGTATATTAATCTCAAACTATCCTTTATGACGCATCAAAATGAATTACAATAGTTCATAGTATACATTTTCCGCTTAGAGTCGTCTTATTCATGAAAAATGGTTTGAAAACTATATTGAAATTCAAATTTTGGTTATATGGTTCTCGAGATTAATTTTAGACATGCACAAAAAAAAAATCTAATTTTTCTCAAATGCAGCGAAAAAATCTCAATAATATCAAATGGGAAATTCTTCAAATTCTAGCGCATTCCATATTGTTGATCAATTTTTTTCATGAAGTTCTCCCTTTCCATTTCTAGTAAGCTCATATTTTATTTATATTTTGATTATATAATTGAATTTATTTTTTTTAATCCATGTCAATTTGAATAAAAACGTATCCAAATTTGTAGGATCCTGATTCGGAATCGAGTTCAAATGTAGAAAATATTCCTTCATTTCAAAATGTCGGAAGTTCTTATCAAGAGCATCATATCGCAAGAAGTTGGTAGATGAAAATGGATAGCCTCTTCACCCTTCCAATTAGAACATGGCATCTTCCAACCATAATCCTATATCAACAATGATAACAATTGTTTGGTATAATGTAATTACAACAAACCAATTGCATTGATATGATGACTAATATTATTGATATTGTACTAATAACATTCCTTTTTTTTTTAAATTAGGATTATAGTGATGATGAGTGACCTGCCTACCATCTTCTGGTGCACCCCACTACAACGTCAACTCGAGAGAAGGTTTCATTAAGAGCAAGACTTGAAGGGAAGCATACAAAGAATGCTTGAATAAACCACATATTCAATTCCCACTGCATCCAAATTCACCAATTAGGAATGACTACAACAAGAGTTCTTCATCACAAGTTGTAAATGGAGGCAATCAAATATAGGTTCGTATGGATGATTATTTACATGATATGACTTCCATGGAGGCAATGTTATTAGATGATTTCCATAACGATGAGTTAGGGGATGATGCTCATATCACTAATACCTTATTCAAAAGTCTAAAATCTGCTTGCACCACCCCTCTCTTTGGACCTATAGGAAAGTCAAATTCTACTCATTTGGGGACAACGATGTTGTTGTACAACTTGATAGCAAATTTTGGCATGTCGAATACATGTTTCTTTGCAATATTGAGATAATTCACCGGCATGATCGATCAAGTCCCTTATATTTTGAGAAATATTGTCACACAATCAACAATAAAAATGGTTTATTTTACAAATGTTAAATATTGTCATTGTAAAATTATATTCCCCGCCAACTGTAGATTATTCAAGGATAAGGTTCTTCTGAGTGATAATGTCTTGTCAGGTAGCTGCGAAGAGGCAAAGAAGTTGTTGAAAATGTTGGGTGTTGATTACATATCATATCATGCATATATGAATGATTGTATTCTATATAGACGAGAATATGCATACAAATATATATGTTTGAAATGTGGGCATGAGAGGTAGAATAATTTTAAAAAAAAGGTAAATCACATGGTCCTCCTCATAATATATTGTTGCACATACCTATAATCCCAAGGATTCAAAGCCTTTTTCGTTGCAAATAATTAGCTATGTTGTAGGGAAGGCATGCCTCACACGGAAGTTAGTCAAGAGTTATGTGAATCTCACATATTCAATAGCCAAGAAGCATATAGAGGATACATGGTCTAAAAAATCCAAGGATGAAGTACGAATTCTACGACTCGGCATAGCCATGGATGGCGTCAACCCTTATTCCCTCCAAAACACCAACTATTCTATTTGGCATATATTAGACCAATAAAAATATCCCCTCATGGTTTTCCGTGAAGGATGAACATCTTATGTTGGCTCTCATAGTCCCATGTAGAAGACAAGTGAAGAATATGGATGTCTACTTACAACCATTGATAGATGAATTGAACGAATTATGGGAAGGGATACATGTTTACGATGTATCAAGACCCACCGCAACAAAGACGAGTTTTACGTTGTATAGAATATGTGCTTAAACCATATAGGATTATCCAGGCTTAGGAGTTCCTTTTGGTAAATTACATTTTTATTGATGTGTATATATATGTAACAATATTGTTTCGCATATTAATTTAATTCATGGAAATTGTTTTGATCTTCATGGTTGCTAACGTGTCGGCCTGTATACAATAATTTTGTAGGTATTCTAAAAAAAGGGTATCATGTATGTAAATGTTGTGGACCTTATCTAAAGGCTAGGTGGTCCAACCACCTACGAAATCTAGTGTATTAATTATCTAGGGTATTCCTCCTAGAATAACACCCTTACAAAAGAGAAACATTCGCTTTCAATGGTAAACCAATGAGAACCAAAAGGCCTACAATAATGACACCATTTGAATTGCTTAGATCATATGAGAGATAGAAGGAGAAGGAGTTTGTAGAAATGTTTGATTCAAATGGGGAGCCTATGTTTGATGATCTAGAATTATTTGACACTTATGTTGAGAAATTTCCCATTGGGGTAAGAAGGAAATTTGTTTTTTATGATCTCCCATATTGGGAGCATCTTAAGATTAGTAAACACATACCATTTTTACATTATTAGATAGCTTCTAAACCCTCTCATGTTCTTTTAGATCCAAATTGAGTATGCCCAATTTACAAATTAGATTTGGGAGGATCCAAAGAAGAATAGTACTCCATTTTAACCTGCTTTACTGCAAATTGGAGATTGATTTGAATTTGGAGAAGGTGCTCCATATTATTGTAAAAAACATGAGCATAGAGAAACCCCACAAGGAAAAAAATCATCAAAATTATAGCCTCCTAGACAAATCAGTTTTGATTTGATCGTGTTTATAACAATATATCTATAAAAAATGTGGAGGTTGCAACCAATCTCTAATACAGTGTAAAATTATTTGTATCAATATTAATGCTCTAATACCATGTAAAACTATTTGTATTACTCATAACTACAAAAATACATAAAAGACCTCAATTTTATATCGATGGACTCAGGCTGAGGGTAGTTAAAGATAACAATGACAACTTAGCCAATACAAAATTTTATGTGAACTTACAACTCATAACTAGCTCACACGAAAAGGAAGTTGGTTAAAATACCAACTCTAACACTAATTCAGGCTCTTGAAATATTAATAATGAATTTGAAATTGTGTCAATAAACTATATATTATATTAAATTTATTGTTAACTAAATTATTATAATTTTTAAAAATAAAAGATACATTATATATATATATATATATATATATATATATATATATATATATATATATATATATATAGTTTAATAGTGTTTTTTTGAATAAATAAATAAATTCAAGATTTTGAAAACCCTCTTTGATATTTAAATTATACAAGTTATAGAAATAAAATTTAATATTCTTTCACTAAAAAAATGAGGGTTAAACTACACAGAGACACTAAAACCATACTTAAAATTTTACAAATGCATATAGCATCTTAATAGTTTTAGTAGCACATGTCGCCTTACTAATTTTATTTGACGTCCACAAATGGGGCCTTTTCACTGCTAATAATTTACAAACCACTTATGAACAATGGAGTAATTTTCACGCAAATGGCAGCCTAAATAAAATGGCAATAGTTATCCAACTTGTTGTGTGGAAGTTAATGCGCAGGGGCTATATACGCCCACCGTTGGATAATCTACTTGCTTAAATTCAACAATGGGCATATACAGCCCTTGCGCATTAATTGTTGTGCAATAGACTGGATAAGTCTTGCGTAAATAAATTTGTGTGTCCAATAAATACGTATAACTAGAAAATACCTACTACCATGAAGTTTGAATACGGATATAAAAGGGGGCTTTCACAAAGTCGATTTTTAGGGTTTTCACCATCCAAATTTTCAATATATGGCAAAATCAATGTCATAGCTCTTTATGGATTACCTTTTTTCATCTATATTTTCTCAATTTATGATGCATCGTATATCTATAACGTTGTGGAAATTGAGGTTCATTTGTTGCTTTTCCTTTCCACAATGAAATGTCTTTTAATTCAACTACAATCTTATATTACTTTGAGATCTGATCTCGTTGTGTTTTAATTTGATTGCATTCGAGCATCATTTGAAGACTGAAAATGTGTATGTGCACAGCTTCACTCTTTGATATTGTTGTTTTTGGAGAACATAAATTAGGATAAATTATAATTTTGATTATTTATTTATAATATATAAATATATTTAACAACATTTAAAATATTCAAATCATACAAGTTACACATTTCAAAGTTATAATTTCAACAATTTCCTACAACTTTTCAAACAAAATTCATTGAAATAAATTGGCAATTAATTAGAATACGTGATTCAACAACTCTTTCAAATTGGGAGGACGTCATCGTGGCCTGACAATAATATTTAACGGATTTTTCAAATTTGGAGGACGTTGTCGATGTCACATTAATACTCTTCCAGGATTCCAAGTTGAAAATTAAATTTAAATTGATTTGAATATTTAGAAAAAGTGTAATCATATTTTTTAGGTTTTCATTTTTTTAAATATGTTTCAATCTATATGATGAGTATTACCGTGATGCTAACAAGAATATATTATATACAAAATTTTGGTGATAATAAGTGATAAGCTTACATAATAAGGTGGTGTGTGTGATATATTATTAAAATATATCTTGCCTAAAATTATCACTAAAGGTCACAAGCCCAAGCCATATAAATCATGTCATTGAAATTCAAGAGCCTAAGCCATATACCTCACGTCCTAATTTTGAAGGACATCAATTATCTAATACGGCAATGGCATGAAAGGAACACTTGTAAGTTTTCACAGTGTTTGGTGTGTGACTGATAAAACCCATTAAACCCTAATATTATATATTTTCTCCATACCACTGCCTTCTAATTTCACTCTTATTTTACCATTTGGACCGACAACGTTTACCAAAGTATAAAATTTTCGCAGTTCCATTTCTGAAATCCATGGCGTCATGTCAGTTTGTAGCAGGGACCTCTGAGATCCAAGCTCTTATTGTTGTTCCCTCTGCTGACTTCTCTGCTACATGATTGACATATAAAATAAATCAACCTCATACCTAAAATAAAATATATTTTTTTATTAAATGCAAAATGTATTTATAAATATGGAAACATAAATTTCAATAATAATAAATAAATCATCAGTGCGCCCAAGACACAGTCATGCACCGGCTTCGGTGCATTGACAAACACAACAGCATGGACAATAGTGCGCACATACGTATGATGCACCATTGTTAATTCAGAAATTTAAATTTTCATCTGAGTGTGTCACACTTATGCACCGGTATGCACATATAAAATTTTTACACCAGTATGAAATGTTCAGGTTATCAAACGAACCGAGCTATAGCTGTACTTTTAAATGTTATTTTTGTGGTGCATTTTTGTTTACGAAATGCACCGCAAAAATAGCGGTGTGTTATATTCACACACTGAACTGCGGTGCACCCTGTAAATTTATAGGGTGCATCGCTATCAATTCAAGCTGAACATATCGAGTGTATTGCGCAGGGAAAATAAAAATAAAAAAACAATGGAAATTTTAAGCTAATTTTCAATTCTAATATGCTAAAAAATTAAATTAGAGAGAAATATAGACATTACCTGGACATTTGTTTGTGAAGGAGGCATTGTTGACACGTAATTTAGAAACAAAAAATCTACCACGGTTTGAAAAATTGGAAAGTCATGTAGTGAGCATTGTATGGAAGGATTGTTAGGGTCCAACCCTAACCCGTTTATTTATGTAATAAGCCCAAGGGGCCTAGTCATATTCATAGTTAGTTAGTTGAGTCAATAAATCCCATAAGCGGTGTAAGTGGTTGACCTGCATTATAGAAAAGGGACCACAATTAGTTATAAGCATACCATAGTTAATAAATAAAGTCGTTAACCCGTGTTATGTAATGGACCCCCAGTAGTTAGGGTTTTAGATGTGATTAAGCTATTAATAGTCTTAGATAGCAAGGGAAGGATCATCGAGTCTTATTGAAATTGAGCTCTACTCTGTTGGAGGTTTCCCCCTTGAAGAGGCAAGTAAAAATTGTATTATATTGTTTCTGAATAATAAAATATGTTTGCAACTTGTCTCATTTCATGTGATATTTTTGTGTTTCGAGCTATTATTTTTTCGTATTTCTGATATTTTGGTTTTATCGTAGGTCAAGTGCATAACAAGTGGTATCATAGCACTTTCCAGGGCCAGTTGTACCTCCAATTTTCGCCGAATTTTTTTTAGACTAAAGACATGTTTCGATGTCTTTAAACCATGGGCTATGTCATTGAGTGCATAAAGCTTTGAATTTGAGAAGGCATGCATGCAAGAACTACAAGAGGTGGTCACGCTTGTTGGACTCCCTTGTAACCCCTACGAGTACCCCTTTAAGTTGCAGCGCCTTAGATAGAATCGTGCATACTCTGCACTTCCACGTACCCTTAGGTATATATAATCCCCCCTAGGGTAACCTGAAAGCTAACCTTGGATAGTTTTTCGACCATATTGCTACTAAAATATAATGAGAACAACACTTGGGAATATTACTCGCATGTACAATAGGGTAGTCGGGTAGTATGGCTAAGGGTACAGTCGATCCTCCTTAGTTAGTGCCCTAAAAGATTGGGTGGAGTATTATTGTTGGACCCATGCGTATATTGTGATCTATAGCACCTGAAACTCCTTTGAGACCATAATTCCCTCATCTATCTGAAGATCTCCCCTACCTTTTCGTCAAGGTCATATCCATTTGTTGGGGTTCAACATCTATTGTCCAAATTAGACCTAGCAGTTGGCATTATGCCGCCTCCGTACATATCAGATTCAGCAGTTGGGATTTTCACAACGCAAATCAGACTCTTTTTGTAGTAAGGTTTTTGGTCGCCATAGTCCAGATCATATTGTCGTAACCCATTCTACATTACCAAGACCTTAGGATTTATGTTACTACAGTATTGTCCCAATTTTCGTAGGGTATTTGGAAGTATCAAGATTTCTAGAATTCGACCACTAGAATATTGATCAGCTGGGAGTAAAACTCCTGTTATAGTTAAAAATAAATCAAAAAGTGGTGGGCCATCTCAAGATGCATGCCAGATACCTAGCCCATAAGATTCAGGACGACGGATCGCAGTGGTACCATTCAACTATAAGCCCATAATTTTCATGTTGTCCCAAAAATTTCCCGACATGACTTCAAGTGACCCACATCACTATACTCTTGAGCTTGCCCTCTTTTCAACCATACTACTCTTAATTAAGCTCGAAAAACATTGATCGGGGATAGTATATGTATGGTACGAGGTCTCAATTTATGGTTGTAGAGAAGGCATTGGAGAGAGTCGAAGACCTCAAAAAAAAAAATTGAATTCCACACTTCCCTTCCAAGCAAAATCATAGAAGCATTGGCTACCCTATAGATACCTCGTGAACCCATAAGGAAAGAACCTAGTTTTGATGCACACGTAGAAGGAGAATACAACCATCACATTCACTTCCATGGAGGTCACAATTTTCGATCCAAAGGAGACCCAAGTTATAAATGTAAAAATTTGATGGCTCTAACCTGGCAGTATGGGTGGCACAAATGGAACAGTATTTCCTCATTAATAATATCTAGGAGGATGGAACTAAACTACGTATGGGATCCCTTTACTTGGACCAAGAGAGATGGAAACCGGGTGGAAGTGGCATCATATATGTTATCCAAGGATGCCAACTTGGAACATGTTCTCAAAAGCAATTTTTGACTGCTATGATCGGGATTCTTACTTTTTGGGTCGTCTCACTAAGCTCAGGAAAACAAGTACAGTAAGGGACTACATTGCATCTTTTAAACAATTTTCCATTAGAACTGAAGGACTAGGAGATGAATTTTACTTGGAATGTTTCATCACTGGCCTAAATGAATTCATCCAAGCCCATGTCTGAATGCATCACGCAATTACATGGTTGGACGCATGTCGCAAGGCCTTAGAGGTAGAAGTCACCTTACATGCCCAGTCCAATCATCCAAATTTTTTCGCAAAGGCACATCCCCCTAGGCTATGGGCCCCTCCCAGGCTACGAGCCCCACCCAAACACTTAAGGTTCAAAATGTGTCATCAACAGAAATGACCAAAAGAAGGAAACAAGGAATATGATACTACTGTGATGAAAAGTACCCCCCACGACATAAATGGAAGGACCAAATTTATTTCAAATTGATGCTACTAACAACAGCTCAATTGATGAAGCTCCACCCACTGAAGTGCCTAAGGAAGAAGCGGGTGAACCCAAACAAACCCAGGCAATGATATAACAGCTACACTAGGTGAATTGTTTATTTCACTACATTCCTTGGCTATAATTTCTTCGCCCTAGACTCTCAAAATACATGATCTCATTAAATATCGGCTAGTATTGGTGTTGATTAATAGTGGCAGCACTCATAACTTTATCCATAAGAGAGTAGTATAAGTTCTTCACTATTTTATAAGGGAAGTATCTAATTTCCAAGTCCTTATCGTTGATGGGGGGACCATGAAATGTGAAGAGCGTTGTAAAAACATTAAGCTTTAGATCGAGGATTATCACCTTAAAACCCACATGTTTTCCATTGAAATGGGTGGTTGTGACATTTTCCTTGGTGTTGAATGGCTCTGCACACTGGACCCTATCACAATGGATTTTCAGGAGTTATATATGAGCTTTAAGCAGAATGGCCATACTCATACATTGAGGGGACTCCAAGCATGTGATCCTACTATCATCAGCTCGCATTGAATGGAGAATCTTTTAGAAAATGGCCATTATGGGGTAGTAGCCCAATTTAATTCTATCCATGCCATTGAATTCACTCTACCTCATATTCATCCAAATATGAAACAAGTATTAGATTTCCACCAGCGGTCTTTGACAAACCTAAGGAGCTCCCACCCTATAGGGTTGAACACTATCATAGAATCCCTTTGGTCCTAGTTTCCCAGCAGTCAAATATCTACCCATATCGATATCCTTTTGAACAAAAGAATGAAATTGAAAAAATCATCAAGGAACTCCTCGAAGTCAGTGTTTTTTGTCCCAACACTAGCCCTTATTCATCTCCAGTGGTCATGGTTCTAAAGAAAGATGGATAATGGAGCATGTGTCATGAATTTAGGTCCCTTAACAAGCTCACTATCAAGGACAATTTTCCTATTCGAATGGTTGATTTTCTTGATGAACTGTATGGTTCTAAATAATTTACAAAGCTAGACCTTTGCTCGGGCTATCACCAAATACGCATGAAGGAAGTTGACATTCCAAAGACAACCTTTCGAAATCATGAAGGCTATCATGAATTCCTGGTCATGCGATTTGGTCTTTGTAATGCTCCATCCACTTTACGGAGCCTCATGAACCACCTTATGAAACCATATCTCAGAAAATTTGTCCTAGTTTTTTTTTATGACATTCTCATCTATAGCATAACATGGGACAAACACCTTCAGCATGTTGACCATATATTGTAATTACTCCAAGATCACAAATTATTTGTCAAATTATCCAAGTGCTCCTTTGGCATGGAAGAAGTAGAGTATTTGGGACACATTATGGGTTGTGACAGAGTGATGATTGATCCGAAAAAGATTTAGGCAATGGAAGATTGGCCCCAACCAAAAACATTGAAGATTTTGTGTGGATTCTTGGGTCTCACGAGATACTATCACAAAATTTTCAGTAATGATGGATGCATTACCCGACCATTCACTAATATTCTCAAGAAAAAATCATTTCTTCAGATTGACGCACCTCAGCAGGCCTTCTTAGCTCTCAAACAGACCATGTGTTCCACTCCAGTATTGGCCTTACCAGACTTCACCAAATATTTTGTGATTGAATGTGATGCCTTGGGTACGGGCATTGGTGCAGTATTAATGCAGGAAGGTAGAACATTGGCTTTCACCATTCAACAACTCAGTGTCCAACATCTGGGTAAATCTAGATATGAGAAAGAAATGATGGCAATATTACATGCAGTAAACACATGGCGACCATACTTATTGGGGCGACATTTCAAAATCCGCACTAACCATCATAGCCTAAAATATTTTCTAGAGTGGTGTCTATCATCACCACAAAAAAATAAATGGATTGCAAAAATGTTGGGATATGATTATGAGATAATTTCCAAGAAGTGGCGTGACAATGTAGTAGCTAATGTCTTATAGCTCCAATTTTAGGATGAGGTCACCCTTTTATCAGTCTCTCTACCCATAGCATATTGGATTGAAGAGGCTCGCCATGAAGGGTTCTCCCTCCCCTCTATGTCCCATCTCATTAATAAATTAAGAGCATATCCTAATTCCCTAGAAGACTACTCTTGGAAGGATGAGGTTCTTTGCTACAAGGATCTGGTAGTGCTATCCCGACCTTCACCCTCAAAACCTGCATCTTGGAAGAGTTTCACTCCTCTCCAATTGCAAGAAATTTAGGATTCCATAAGAGTTATGCATGAGCATGTAGCTCTTTCTTTTGGAGCGGCATGAAGAACGGCATTCTTACTTTTGTAGCTAAATGTGATGTATGTCAGTGCAACAAAGGGAAAACGATCAAGCTATCGGGAACATTACAACCATTTCCACTCCCTACTTCCGTCTGGACGGGTTTTTCCATGGTTTTCATTACAGGCCTCCCAAATTCAAAAAACAAATCAATTATGACGGTGGCTATTGACAGGATTTCCAAAATATGCTCATTTTTGTGCTCTACCACACCCATTTACCCAAAAATTTGTGGCTTAAGTTTTCATGGACCAAACCTTCAAATTACATGGCATGTTTACTTCCATTGTGTCTGATCGAGACCCCACTTTCACCAGAAAATTTTGGAAGGAAATTTTCAAGCTCTAGGGCACGCAACTCCAAATGAGTACAACTTATCATCCCTAAACAAATGGTCAAACAGAAGAAGTCAACAAATGTTTGAAGACCTACCAGCGGCGCTTCACTTCAGACAAGCAGCATCAATGGGTACAGTGGTTTCCTTTAGCTGAATGGTGGTATAATACTAACTACCATGAAGCCACCAAGATGACGCCATATGAGGCAACGTATGGCCAACTCCCACCTTCACCAGCGTCTTCTATCTTCGAAAGTTTCGAAGTACCGGAAGTTGATTAGCTCATACAAAATCGTGCCACCATGATCGCTCATCTCAAAGATAATCTACATCAAGCTCAGAACAAAATTAAGAAACAAGACCGCTAGCATCGTTCTGAGCAGTCATTTCAAGTAGGTGACCAGGTGTTCCTGCAACTCCAACCATATAAGAATACCTCTCTCAAACAAAAGGGCTACTAGAAACTAGCACCAAAATTCTATGGGCCTTATCAAGTACTTCAAAGTATAGGAGAATTTTCTTACAAACAAGCCTTTCCAACTACTTCAAAAATCCACCCAGTCTTCCATGTATCGTGCCTCAAGAAATTTTTGGAGAAAAATTCTAAGGTTCAAACAAGTCTCCCATAATTGGAAGAGGAAGGCTCACTTAGGCTCCAACCAGAACAGGCCCTCGATACTCGTGAAAGACATCTCTACGGCCACACGATCAAGGAATTCCTCATCAAGTGGAAAGACACCTCTCGAGAAGATGCAACGTGGGAACCAACCACTATTCTTCAGCATTTTCCACGGCTTTAGCCTTAAGGACAAGGATGATTTTTATAGAGGAGGGCATTTGAGGTTCCAACCCTAACCCCTTTATTTATGTAATAAGCCTAAAAGGCCTAGTCCGAGTCATAGTTAGTTAGTTGAGTCAATAAAACTTATAAGTGGTGTAATTGGTTGACCTGCATTATAGAAAAGGGGCCAAATTTAGTAATAAAATGGCCATATTTAGTAAATAAAGTTTTTAACCTGTGTTATGCAAGGGACCACTAGTAGTTAGGGTTTTGGATGTCATTAAGCTATAAATAGTCTTAGATAGTAAGGGAAGAATGGTCAAGTCTTACTGTAATTGAGCTCTGTTATGCTAAAGGTTTCCCCTCGAAGAGGCAAGTGAAACTTGTACTTTGTTTCTGAATAATAAAATATCTTTACAGCTTCTCTCACTTCATGTGATATTTCTATGTTTGGGGCTATATTGGTTTGTATTTCTGGTATTCTAATTTTCTCGTCAGTCAAGTGCATAATAAGGATGGTGAGAAAGAGAAGCATTGACATCAGGGTGTTTGCATGAAGCAAGAGTGGAAATAGTGCTTCAGAGCTCTCCAGCATTATAGATGGTAAAAATGAAATTTACGGCCATGAGGTTTTTTTTTTTATTTAACCCTCCTCTGGTGCATTTTGATAACCACATCGGTGCGGAAGATATACAAAAGCACCACATTTTTTTAAATCTATAGCGGTGTTTTTGGTAAGACGCCTCGGGGTGTTCTAATAAAGGTAATGCGCCAGTGTTTTGTTTCACTATAGCATTGTTCTCTATTTTTAATTAAAAATTTCCTAGCGATGTTCTTTAGAAGACGCCTCGGGGCATTTTATTACATTTACTACATCGGTGCATTGTTGGAAAATAGCACTGCATTTTTTTTTAATTTAAAAATTATTGTGGTGCTTCTTCTTGGTATGCATCGAGTCGTTTTACTACATGAAGTGCACCGGTGTTGCGAGTGTATATAGAACCGATAATTTTTAAAATTTAACCTCTTCTGGTGTTATCAATTATTCAAGCATTGGTGCATTGTGATATTTGGCAAACTGTGTTTTCTTATTAAAATAAATAAATAAATAAAAATCCATCATGCACCATGTTCTATGAGACATTGGTGCTTGTAGTGATATTAAATCACTCATGCATTTGTATATTGTAGACACACCATCTAAAAAACATTGTCTTAGACATCTGTATGCCCACCTTCTTTAGTGACCTTTGGCACAAATGAATTTTTGGGCTATTTTTATATGGGCTTCCGCAAAAACCTTTGCTATAAAGTATTTTCCTTATAGTGTACACATATGTATATACATATTGTGTATATAGATACACACATAACTTAATAAGGTTTATTTTGGATGGTTGGGAGGACTCATTGTTATCCTTCTTTCCCCAGATTCAATTCTTGCAAGTAACATGTTAAGCTCATAATGGGTATATTGTTGTAATGGCTTCCAACCTTGTTGTTAACTGACTTAGTGCCCTGAAAATTTAAATATTTACTATGAATATTGTCCTAGAAATAAGGGAAAGCACTTAGGGGTTTTCCCTGAGATTTATAATCTAGAAAAAAACACACATGTACATGGGGAATAAAGGAAGAGACCATCATACAAAATAACAATAATATTAAAAATATTGTTACTTCTAAATTTAAGGAAAATTATGGTGCTATAAAGTTTAAAGGATAAAATAAAATTAATATATTATAAGGAGATGGTCAACGCTAATCTAGAAAATCAAAGGAATCTCTCTATATTGAATAGTGTAGATCATATATTGAATAGTGTAAAGAAGAAAACAATCTTATTAAAATAATAAAAAATTATCATAAGCTCTGTTAGCACTCCACCGATTCTTTGAAAGCTGAGAAGGAGACCAGCAAAGATACCCACAAACCACTTTGACCTAGTAGCTAGATCTACTATGCTGAGAGGGCTCTCTCAATGAGATTCACAACCAATTGACTGGATCATGAAATATATTAGGCTAGGTATGTATATTAGGGTTTGGTTGATTTAATTTTTTTGTTGGATGGTGAATTAGGTCTAGGAGAAACTAGGTCAGGCCTCTGAAAATCAGATTTGCAGAGATGTAATGGGACATGGTAGGCACACACTTTATAACTTTTGAGGTATATTTGTGTATAGGGTAGATTTATATGGTTTCAAAACGAGCATGAATATCGTGAATTCGTTTATATCAGAACAAAATGAACATAAATGTGAAAGCTTCTCCAAAACAGAGCATCAAAATCAATGAATTATGTTTATCATCTTAGAAATCAAACACATAAGGCATGGAAATGGAAATTGAAGGTACAATACATTCAAACATATGATCATAGAAGAAGAAATGCTTCTAAAGCACATACCACATTAATCCCACCACAATAGCTGCAAATTTTGTCTATTAGTTCCTGCCAAATTCACAAATACACTAGTGTCCAAGGCCCAATTCCACAGCATCCAACCTTTTAAATTGATTAAAAGTAACTCATATAGCCATTGAGGTCAAAATTATCCCTTTGAGGTCGAATTTCCAATAATAAAAGGCAAATACATGCATCTATCCAAAGTCTGCTACACACTAGGGAGGTTACTTAACCAATTCCTCCTTTTCCTAACCATCATGAGACATATCCTCAAAGAAATAAATGGAATATAATACACCTAATCAGCGCTATATTACTAATTTACATTTACTTTTGACCACTTAAATTCATCTACTTTTACCTTTTGACTTTTACAAAATTCAAACTGAAAATTGTCAAAATTTACATAGTGAAATTTCATGAAAATTTATTAGTCATTTACAGAAGTGCAGCGAGCTGTTGGAGGCCATTTTTAGGTGTCTTTCTGAAGTCCAAATTCAAATCTGAGACATGTTCTAGAAATACGAAAGAGTTTAGATGTATTTATAGTATTTGAGCATGAAAAATGACCCATTTTTGGCTAATATGTGGCCATTCTCCCAAGGTGTCTCCAGGTGCGTAGCGAAAGTGAAAAAGAGAGGCAGAATGATGATTTTTGGCCTCTTTTTTGGATTTTTCTCAAAATATGAGCACTGGACCAGAAAACTGAGAAAATAGGTTTTGAGAGGAGGCCACCAAATTTCCAAAAATGTAAAATTTATGTCATTTGGATGCCTAAGGAAGAAGCGCAGCGTGATCTCGCTGTGCTTCTGGACCTAGTGAAAATTTCTGAGTTTTTCAAATTTGCACCAAATTTCACCAAAATACAAAAAATGCTCCAAATCTTCCCAAAATTGGTCCATAAGTGCCAAATGAGTTATATTATGCTATCATGGAGGCATCAACAAGTAAATCCAACTTACCCTTCTCCTCATGGCTGATTAGGGTTTCCATTAGCTTGGCTTGTAGTTGTTTGACCTTGACATTACAAATTTGATTTAGGGCATAGTAATGGTTAGCCATGTGCTTATGGATCTTATTGTCTTTGTTGGCCTTGTCAAGGAGCTTCTCCAAGTGGATGTTGACCTTCTCTAGCCAAAACTCCCTATTCTCATTGATTTCATTTGCAATTTTTTTTTCAAAACTGATTTCTTCATCTGTAGGGTTTTTCTATTTTTCCTTCTGCAATGCTATTTTGAGACCCATGGTTCTTAGCCTCTTTATTCTTACTTGTTTTTCATGCTCATCATGCTCATATATTTCATTGATTTCTTTTCCTTTCACATCATGTTTTCTTGCCTCAAACTGACTTTTCTCCAAGGATAACTTGTTTGCCTTCAGTTGTTGGTTTTCTTGCTCTAAGAACGAAATGATGAAGTTTTCCCATGCCAAGTTGTCTTGGAGTTATTTGATCTATACATCCTTGTCTTCAATAACCCTATATAATTTTCCAGGCTCATCACTAGCCTCCAATTCTACTAGGTCAAACTCATGCTCTTCCTCATGCATGGATGTCTCATGGTGTGTTGATGTTCCTTGCTCTACTAATGTAGGCTTGGCCCCTTCCTTAATTTGATGAGAAAACACAATTCTTGTGCCTCTTTGATATGTATAAGTGACCTCGGGCCTAGGTCTATTTGTCACTAATTTTTCCTTGTTTGATGAACTAACCACTTGCATGGTAGGTGACATGGTCTGTTGATGTGGTGTAGTAGTTTATAAAGTTGCCTCAATGAAGGAATCTTGTGTCATGTTATTTTTAGCCAACTGATGGAGAACTACGACCTTCACAAAACTATGATGGAAGAGACTAGGATAATGCTCTCTTTTTTTCACCTGCACCTTTTTAGACATCTTTATCACACTCCTATACAAGAAATTGCACAAATTGAGGAACTTCACAGCTGTGAAGTGCATGAGAAGTCTAATGTGCTATTGATACAATCTTTAAAACCTATCCTCACATGTGAAAAACTTCATGATAACCTTCATCAATGGTGCATATCTCTCCAACAAATATCTGAATGGGAAAATAAGTGAATGAGCTCCTTTGTATTGTGATTTCAAATAGGGTTGGTATTGCTTAAGCTCTAGGTTCATGCCTTTGAACCAATACTCACCATGGTTTGGTATCCCTATAGCATGAGATATGGCATCTACTAAGAATATGAAATCAACCCCTAAAATGGTGAATTTTTCTCCTTTCAAATTGGTGGCAAACATATCTATGAGTTTCTCATGCAAACCTACCTCCTCCACTCTTTGACAAAACCCTAAACAATTGAGATCTTCAAAGCACTTTCTGATGAATGGTGAGGAAGTGATTTCATTGCAATTGGAGGGCTCAAACCTCAGTATATTTCCCCCTTTTTGGTATTTCTCATTCTCTGATAGTCATGTATCAACTTCCATGATGAAACCCTAGATGATATGAGGGCAAAACATGGAAGGGAGTAAAGGGATCAAATGAGAGAGTTAGAGAAGGGGATGGGAGTAGGAAAATTTAGGAAGATGGACAGGGGTCTAAGGGAGCTTTAGGGAGTGAAATGGAGAGAAATTAGTGAGGGGAAATGGGCTATGAAATTCAAACACATTCCTAGCTAGGGAAACTGCCCAAATTGACATAATAGGGCTAGGTTTTATAAGGAGAGTGATGAAAACGAAGGGAAATGGGTATGTAATGGATGGAAGTGGTGTATAAATTGAAAACAAGGGAATATGAGCAAGAGAAATAGAGTTTGGTGCAACAATTTAACACTTGGGAAGAAAAACCCAAAAATTTCAATCAAACCCTAGGAGGAAATTTGTTTCATTAAATCCTCTTGAGAAACAATGCTAGAGGGGTATGAAAGGCTTCACTTACCTTTGGAAGAAGCTTGAAGACTGAAATAGTTGATGTGAAACTCTGAAAAATAAAATTTGAGTGATAAACTCCATTTCTGGACAACTTTGCCCTGTGTGTAGTGAAATGTACCTGTGTGTAGCGCAAGCTTTGTATGCGCAACGTTCTCCTCCAGAAGCGCAGTGTAGTTCTTCTATGCACAGCGAACCGAGGTTTTTTCCAATGTGAGGTAAAAAACGCATTTTATTGACAAAATGAGGGATGAGCTCGATGGTAGGAGAACATAAGAATGAAAATGAATCTTACTTATGTCTTTTTGGGCTTTTATAAACATGAAATGACTCCTTTTGAGTGAGGATGGGCCCCACATCTTTTTCAAGCATGACTTTCACTTTTTAAACTTTGTAACCTTGTACAATGTAACCTTTTGGAACTTTGTAGCTTCTTTGGAACCTTGAATCTCTTTCAAAACTTGAACTGCAGCTTTAGGAACATGAAGTACATATTACATATAGAAACATAAATTACATTTTTGAAATCAAAATTTATTGAATAAACTTGCTTATCAACACTCCTCCAATTACCGTATTTTATGCATGAAATGACAATTTTGGTGACCTTGAAACCCTAATGACCTAATGGAGACACTGAATTGAATGAAACCTTGATGGTGATGACTGAAATTATGGTAATAATATATGAATGATGATACACTTAGTTGAGTGATGACATGGACCAGCATATGAAAATTTTGGAAGGAGTGGAAAATAGTCCTAGACCTAATACCTAGTGACCAAATTTTTGCTTGAAGACCTAATGAAATGACAAAAATTTGAATATGGGACCCTAACAAGACATGATAAGAGCCCATTTGATCATTGGTGACAGGATGTAAAGACTGACACTAACAAGCTCCATAGTGAAATTGGGTATTGCATGATTCCCAAAATGTTATGAAATGAAATAATGTCATCTTTGTGACACTATGACAATTGAATATGAAGAGTACTTTCTAGAAAATTTCATTAGTATACTCAAATTAGATCTCAATTTTCAAAGTATTTGCCACACTACCAACTTTCCTATCTTTCTAACCCATCAAAATTCTGGTGATCTTGGAATGCTTCTCTTAATGTTCTTCAAGCACAAAAGTAAAATTCTAAAAAAACACAAACAATCTCTTCCATTTCTTAAGGTGAAATGGACCAAATTTGGTATCCATATATTTCAATCATCATCGCCGTTGTGGCTATCATCATCATTTATTGCGCCGAGAGGCACTCTCCAGCCCAATATGGTGGAGATGTTGTAATGTCCTGTCTTGTCCTGTTTAACATTTTGACTCGGTCAAATTACATAAAATTAATAATTAAAGTAAAATAGTTAATTTACCATTGGCAATGTTGACTCTAGATTTTGAATATAATATTTTTATTTTTATTTTTTTTGGGATCAGAGTCGCTCTCTAGCCTAATATAGAAGAGTTGTTGTCTTGTCCTATATATATATATATATATATATATATATATATATATACTTTATGTTATTTGTATGAATCAAGGAAGATTCAACACATAGCCCTACCCGGTCCACATGCAGAGCTTCCTGGGTTTTTTTTTTTTTTTTTTCCTCTTCTATTAATATGAACATAGTTTACAGGTCAAAGCTTGCCTCTGGAATTGCTATGTTATCCCATTATGGAGGGAACATAGTTCAAAAAGACAAAAAAATGACCTCCCCAGATGGGGAAACCGATCCAAAAATCGCTGCCCTTTGTAGGGAAACCAGCATTAACCAAAAAATACCAAGAGTCTGCTAAATTGTTTAAGAAATACATGATATCAAAGAAATTAAACAAAATAGAGAGAGGAAATCTCTCATTGATGTAGCTGCCAGTCATGCTAGGTGTCATGACGTTGTGGCGGTGGCTCCTACATGATAAGACACATGTAATCATCAGACGAATCCTCATCTTTCTTCGAGTGTTATGTGTTTTCTGGCATGGTGGCGGTGTGCACAAGGCTAGCACTTCCTTTCCTCTTCTCATCCACCGAGCGTCCTGGACTTCCGCTTCCAAGACCAGCAGAGCTTCAGATTTCTGAGATTGCTGAGGGGGTACTAGAGAAATAGTGGATTTTCTGGGACGTTTTCTAGAACCTATACCCGTTGAGCTCGAAGGCGTCTCCTGAAATTTGACGGTGATGGTCGCTATAACTCAAGGTATATACAGGGAGAAATCATAATGGAAATGAGACGAATTATCATCAGGAGGCGAGGAGTGACTGTCTGAATGAATTGAGATGGGCAGGAGAGAGGACTTGCCCCTGCCACAACCACGATGGCAACGCATTTTGTGCCTCCTCGGCATGCTGGAGCAAGGATGAGCAGGGAGGCTAGCTTGCCAAAGCGTAGAGGTCGAGTGAGAATTGAGGTTGGCATGCAGAGGTTTCAAGACGGTAGGACAGCAGGAGTGATGAGGCGTCGCAGCTAACAGAAGGTGGAGGTCACAGTGTGTCTTGGAGGGAAAAGGGGAGCCTAGAGTAGAGTAAATTGAGAATTGAAGGCGGCAAGAAGAAAATGACAACACAGGAGGGCATGGCGCCATGAAGTAGAGCTCAGGGCTGCAGGTCGAATAGGTGTTAAGGCAATGGGAAGAGGCAGTAATGTCAACTTGAGGCGAGTAGTTGTGGCATTGAAGGGCTGCAGGACAGGCCCCATGCGTGGCCATGTGGCTAGGCCATGTGCCACGCAGTGGATTTGCCACCTCCCGTCCCGGTATAAACACCCGCATCCGGGGCCTGTCTTATTATGTTATGTAAACATTTTGACTCGATCAAATTAATACAAATAAAATAAATTAATAATTAAAATAAAATAAATGTAAAATAGTAAATTTACCTTTAGTCATTTCCTTGCTCCATGTTTTGACAACCCATAGTTTAGCCCATGCTATTATTATCTAAGAATATATATATATATATATATACCAACCTATAAATTCATGGAAGAGCTCGCTCTTCTTCTGGAGGATAACAAATAAGAAGAAGAAGCACAAGGATGTGGGTAATTTCAAGTCTCAAACCTAACCAATATATGTATGTATGTAAAATATTATTCCTTCCAACAGTGCCAATCGATCCAGTTCCCTAACCACATTCTTTTCTGCAATGGAAAAGGGGAAGGTTTGTGTGCCATATATGCATGTGGTGCATCATAGTCGTAGCAGGGTTTCTCTATCAAGGCCAGTCTACTTTTTCTTTTCTTTTTTTTTCATTCAAGAAATCACACCGGGGATTGGACTGCAATACTTATGGAGACCAAATCCCAACATGTAGTTGTTGGACCACATCCTCGACTTCCCGTCTACTTTGTTATATAGAGAAATATGTGCAATTTTTTTGTTTGATTATTGTCATTTCTTTTTAATATATGTCCTATCTACCATGGATGAACAAGCTACAAAAGATAGATGAGGAGCAAATATTTGTACAGAATGAGTGTTGTTAATCTGTCAAATATTTTGTTTGCTTTAACACTTCTCATTGATGTTATTCAAGGATGTTAATGCTTGCTTTAACTTGTCTGATTATTCAAGATGCCCATGCTTGCTTTAATTTGTTTGATTATTGAGGATGCTCATGCTTGCTTAAACTTGTCTGTTAGGTAATTTTTCATGCCATTATGATTATTTTAATGTACGGCTACAAAAAATAAGGTGAATTAATATTAATTGATTTATTTTTATTATTTTGACCTAATCGGCCTTAAATTAGAATTTATTAAACAATTAAAAAATGAGATTAAATCTAGATTTGATTAAAATAATATAAAAACACTTAGAGAAAAGTTTCACGATCAACAAAATATATATATATATATATATATATATATATATATATATAACATTTTAAAAATGAGATGAAATCTGGATTTGATTAAAATAATATAAAAACACTTGGAGAAAATTTTCACAGTCAACACAAAAAAGGTAGACAACTCAATCAGTTTATTATAATTGATTGATAAATTGATTTGAAATTAAAATTTGTTAAACATTAAAACATTCTCAAAGTTTGAAATACAATTAATTTTATTAAATTTATTATTATTTTATCTTTTACTTTTCATATTATATTAAGTTAATATAGATTTATTCATGTGAAGATAAGACAAATTAATATTAAGTAATTTATTTTGATTACGTTGATATAAGCCGCCTTAAATTAAAATTCATTAAACATTTAAAAAGAGGGGATGAAATCTAGATTTGATTAAAATAATATAAAAAAACTTGAGATGCAATCTCGATCTGATTTTCTAAGTGTTCTATTGGTGCAGAAAGTGTTCTATTGGTGCAGAAAATCTTCATAGCCACGATATTTATGAAATGTTTTCACTTTGTGCACACAAAAAAGGTAGAAAACTTAATCAATTTATTTTAATACATTGATAAATTTATTTGAAATTAAAATTCATTAAACATTAAAACATTCTCAAATTTTGAAATGAAATCTAATGCATCTAATGCAAGAAATCAAATAAGATTAGAAAACAACTTCTACACTGAAATCAATGCATCTAATGCAAGCAATCAAATAGGATTAGAAATCAACATCTACACTCAAATCAATACATTTAGTGCAAGTAAGCAAATAGGATTAGAAACCAACATCTACACTCAAATCAATACATTTAGTGCAAGCCATCAAATAGGATTATAAATCACCATCTACACTGAAAGCAATGCATTTAGTGCAAGCAATAAAATATGATTAGAAATCATCTACATTTAAATCAATGCATCTAGTGCAAGCAATCAAATATAATTAGAAATCAACATCTACATTGAAATCAATGCATCTAGTGCAAGCAATCAAATAAGATTAGAAATCACCATCTACACTAAAATCAATGCATTCAGTGCAAGCAATCAAATAGGATTATAAATCATCTACATTGAAACCAATGCATTTAGTGCAAGCAATAAAATATCATTATAAATCAATATCTACACTAAAATCAATGCATCTAGTACAGCAATCAAATAGGATTAGAAATCACCATATACACTAAAATCAATGCATGTAGTGCAAGAAATATTCTTCCCTCTCTCCCCCCTCCATATATATCTATATCTCCCTCCATATCTCCTTTATCTCTCTATCTCTCCCCCCCAAACACACACGCTCTCTCACTCCTTATCTACCAATATCTTTGTCCCTCTTTCCATCTCTATCTTCTTCCCTCTTTTCACCTTCCATCTATATCTCTATCTTCCCCTTCTATCCCTCTCCCATATTTTTATCTCTCTTTCATCCTATTGTCCTCTCTCCCTCTCTCTCCATCTTCCTTATCACTCCCTCTCTCTCTCTCGACCTTTCTCTCTTTATGTATTTCTTCGTACCTCCCTATCTCTCCCCCTCCAAATGCATCTCTCTTTCCCTCCCTCTCTCAACTCTCTCTCATCCTCTCTCTTCCTTGCTCTCTCTCCCTTTCTCTCCCACCTCTCTATCTCTCTCTTCACCCTCCAACTATGTTATTATAGCCCTCCCTCTCTCCTTATCTCTCCTTATCTACCCCCTTCTCTTCGTCTCTCCTTCTCTCCCCTTATCTCCCCCCTTCTCTCAACCTCTCCTTCTTTGTCTCTTTATCTCACCCAAAAACATACATGCTCTCTCTCCACCTCTCCCTTGTCAATTCCTCTCTCTCAACACTTATCACTCTCCATGTCTTTCTTCATCTGTCCCTCTCTCCCCCTCCAACTCCATCTCTATATCCATCCCCCTCTCCTCTTCTCTCCCTCCCTCTCTCCTCCTCTCTGTCACCCTTCCTCTTTCTCCCTTTCTCTCCTACCTCCATCTCTCTTCCCCCATCACTCTCCTCCTCTCTCTCAAGTCCTCTCTCTCATCCTTCCTCTCTTTCCCTTTCTCTCCTACCTCCATCTCTCTTTCCCCATCACTCTCTCTCTCTCTGTCATTCAATTCTCTCTTTATCTCTCTCTTTTCCCTCCAATCCTCTCTCTTCCCCCATCTCTCTCTCTCTCTCTCCAATTATGTTACTATATCCCTCCATCTCTCCTTCTCTCTCCTTCTCTCCCCCATTCTCTCCATATCTCCTTCTTTGTCTCTTTATCTCACCCCTAAACATACACACTCTCTCTCCATCTCTCCCTTGTCACTCCCTCTCACTGTCCACTTCTCACTCTATGCATTTATTCTTCCCTCCCTCTATCCCCCTCCAAATCCACCTCTTTATCCCTCCCTCACTCCTCCTCTCTCTCAAATCCTCTCTCTCATCCTTCATCTCTCTCCCTTTCTCTCCTACCTCCTTCTCTCTTCCCCCATCTCTCTCTTTTCCCTCCAATCCTCTCACTATCTCCCTCCCTCTCTCCTTCTCTCTCTCCCCCCTCCATATTTGTTTCTCCCTCTCCCTCTCTGTCTCTTCATTCCTCCTCTCCCCTCTCCTTCTATTTATCTCCATCTCTCCCTTGTCACTCCCCCTATCTCTCCACCTCTATCACTTTATGTCTTTGTTCTTCCCTCCCATATATATCTAGAGTTCATATATATATCATGATATATTATAATATAGAAAAAATTAATATCGTATTAATCCAAAGTTATTAAATTTAATAATATTAATATTATAATTTATTAATATGAATATTAAATTTAATAATAATAATATTTTAATATTAATATTATAATTTATTAATATGAATATTAAATTTAATAATAATAATAATAATAATCTTTTAATATTAATATTATAATTTTCATAGGCTTCACCTAAATAAAACCTATTTTTTGGGTGTTCGTAAATATAATGAGGATTATGGAATATATATAAAAAGAGGTTTTATTTATTTACCATACCTCTAGTTTATTTATATTTTTATTTATTTATCATACCTCTTTTATTTACCATGATATTTGGCCCATAGGCTTGGTATATAATTAGATGTTGATTTCTAATCCTATTTAATACATTTTTATTTATTTATCATACCTCTTTATACATCTTTTATATTTATTTATTTACCATACCTCTTTTATAAATATAGTATTTGGCCCATGGTATTTATCTCTTGGTATTAATAATTTGTCCCATGGTATTTGGCTCATAGGCTTCACCTAAATAAAACCTCTTTTTCAAATTTTCGTAAATATAAAGAGGTTTATGGAGTAAATATAAAAAGAGGTTTTATTTATTTACCATACCTCCTATTTATTTATATTTACGTCGTAAGGAGTTCCCTCTAATAAGAACTCCCCTAGTTTCCACTTTATACTATTTTGCACCATCAGATCTAGGTGTTCCCTATGAGAAGAACTTCCCTAACTGCCACTTTGTATTATTTTTCACCATCAAATCTATTGTTAAATGATTGAGAGTTCTTCCATCACTATATCCCATTGTTTTAACTTTCAAGATAGTTTTTAAACTTGTTGATATTTAAATTAATTATAAACCATGAACATTTATCCATAGCAGGTTTATTCCAGAAAAGGGAACCAAATTCTACTTCCTCCCAACATGAGTTTGTTTTCCTACCCATGGTTGTTTTTTAACTTATGATTTCTCTTTGTAGAAGCTAATTTTTTTTTCGTTCTATTTTGCTCTACATCCTGAAGCTCGCTCAAGAGGTTATAGGTAACAAATTACTATCGAAATTCGCTTTACATTTCATGTGTAGCCATTTGTTTTGTTATTTTTGTAGCCATGGGAAAGTCACCCATGCTTATAGACTTTTTTCCAGTGCCATTCCTTTCACTGTTTGAATAAATGAGGATTTCAAGTTTATATTGTTTGAATAAATGATTTGGAGAAAAAGAATAAAAAAATTTGTTAACGGACACAATTCCCAAGTTGTTGCGAGTTTGGATCTTGTTGTGGAATCATCATTTTTGCATTAAATCAAATATGAAAGGGATGAAATTTTTATAGTATGTATATTTGAATTTTGTTTTTGTATGAGTGATATCTCTGGCTTGTAGCATTTGTGGAAACAAATCATTTGAGAAACAAATCTTTGCCTTGTGGCATTTGTGGAAACAAACCATTTGGGCCAAGTCAAAATTTCTTCGGCTGACAAAACAGGAAAGTGGATTTAGGTAAATGCAAAAAAATATCAAGGTATTTTAAAGCGCAGACTTGCCCACTTTGAATAGGAACAAAGAAGAAGAAAACAGACCCAGAAGAGGAAAAAAAAGAAGAGCAACAAAAATAAAGAAGACTCAATCATTTACAGTCCCACAACTACACATCTTACTTGGTCATCAGATCTCTATGTACAAGAACTGATGAAGGCTAGGGAAATGCTGGAAATTTTAGAAGCCAACGAACAGGAAAGAGACCGCAAAATTTCAGAGATCACACTTTCAAATCAATGGTTAATGGAAGGTAATATAATTTTGAAAGAGTAGGTAACAATGTTACAGGATGTTGTAGAGGCAAGAAAACGAAAATGGGAAAACATGAAGGCGGCATGGCAAAGCAGGAATGACGCAATGGAAGCAAACAAATATGTGATAATCTCTAAAACAACTCAGGTAGATACAAAAATGGGTCAGCAAACAGTCCTTTCCGAAAAGAAGGCAGAAGAGAACAAGAAGACATACATTCCAAAACAAATCAAAACTAGGGTTGAGGACACTAATGGTCATAGGATAGAGGAAAAAGTAAAATGTAAGTTCTCGTAGAGAAAAGGAAAGAGAACATAAAGAAAGGAAAGAGATAGAAACAAACTTTATTATCATGGGAATAGGAGACTATGGAAAGAATGAAATCACTTTAAATTTGAAAAGGGACTTTTTGAGAGAGAAATTACAATGGAGAGGGAAAATTTGTTAAGCAAGGAGGGTGGGAAATATATGTGAGGAAAGACACCAACCTATAAAATTCATCATGGCAAGTGTGCAAGAGAAAAATCATCTCTTAAGAAAAAAGAAACTCTTGAAAGGCTCACACTTCTTCCTAGATGAAGATTTAACTAGAAAGCAACAAGAAGAGATAAGAGAAGAAGTGGAAAAATTTAGAGCTGCAATAAATGAAGGGAAAAGAGCATGGTTGTACAATGGTAAGGTAGTTATTGCAGTGTTTGGGCCTCATGGAAAAACAAGGCAGCAAGCTGACAATAAATAAAAAATAGGTAATTCTATAATAGGGAGGAAAACAAAAGGATCAACATTGATGAAAAGGGTTAAAGACTCAAATTCGAGTCTTGTGTGCCAAACCGCGTAGCAACCAAATCCTACTGAGGTCTACCTAAGTCTAGTTTTTTGGATCTGTAGAGGTTACCCTTGGAGGAGGGGACCTGGGATAGGGCCTATTGCAAAAGGTATATACATAATTTGTCTCACAGAAACTCATGAAAAAGATGGTTGCAAAACTCCTGTGTTTGACAGTTATTTGAAGTTAGTAGTTTGGAACGAGGCAGCAGAAAATGGCAAAGGTTACGGAGGAATACTGGTTTTAGTGAAAGAAAAATAAGGTTGTCACATTCAGTTAGTGAAAGAAGATACAAATAAACAATGTTTATGGTTCAAAATAATAGAGAATGAGAATGACATAAAAATTGTAGCATTTTATTTTGCGCCTCAAGTATCAAAAACTTACAAAAATAAGGGATTGGACAAAAAATATCCATATGAAGCTTTAAAGCAAGATATTTCCGCATATTCTCAACAAGGAGAAGTTATTTTAGTGGGATATTTCAATTCTAGAACAACAAATCAACAAGCTATTATTCTTTGTTGCAAAGAGGATCACAATCCTATCTGGCTCATTGAAGAGGAGAATTATCGATGGTTGAGATGTTCAAAAGATGACAAAATTAGTAATCATTTTGGAGAGGAGTTGCTTGCGTTATGTGGTTCTTTTAACTTAAATATCTTCAATGGTCTAGATAGATCGAAAAAGTCTGGGAACTTCACTTGCAACACATACAATGGGGAAAGTGTCGTTGACTATGTTATTGGTTCACAAAGCCTAATAGAAAGAATAGATGAAGTTAAGATTGGAGAGCAATTTGGGACTTAAAATCATATCATGACCAAATTTATATAAAGTTATCGTGGTTATAAGAAAGACAGAATAGGAGGAAAACCCAAGGTTCTCAACAATCGGCATCAAGGGGCAAAATTCTTCTAACACAAGAAAATTTCACTATGTTCAAAACAATGTTGAGGAGATCAATTCAGAAGGAGAAAATTGGCCCCTAAAGCCTCAAGAGCCATGAGTTAACAAATATAATCTAGGGTTCACTTCAGAAGTGAAAAAGAGCAAAAAATAGGAAATCAGAATCAAATTTTTTTCCTGTGAATGTGTGGTTCGATGAGGAATGAAAAATGGCAAGGAGAACCTTGCAAAAGGAAGGAGAGGGGAAGATGAATGTAAAGTTATATAAGCATATTTTATGAGTTCATGCAAATAAGGCGGGAAGAGCTGATATATCTAGGCAAGAATAACCCAAAACTTTTTTGTCAGGAACTTCAACCAAGGAAGAAGAAATTTGAAAATAATATTGCATCCAATCAGAGGTTTGACTATGCAAGGAAACTCTATGAAAAATAATTAGAGGTTGAGGCTCCTCCCAGGATCAACACATCTACAAAGCTTTTCACAGTGCATGAGCTGGAGGCAGGAATTAAAAAGTTGAAAACAGGGAAGGCAAAGAACTTGGTTGAACTTCAAGCAGAATATCTAAAGTGGGGAATGAACATTTTCGCACCGCGCATGATGGAAATATTCAACAACATCATTCAACAAGGATTCCCAAGGGATTGGACAACGAGTCTAGAAATTCCCCTTTTTAAAAATGTAGACAATAATAATCCTTCCAACTATAGAAACATTATGATCAATCCTTTGTTGCAAATATTTTCAGTGGTATGGTAGAAAATAGAATCAGTAAGTGGGTAGAATTAAAATAAAAGAGGGAAAAAGTGAAAGCAGGTTTTAGGCCGAAGCATTCTACAGTAGATCATGGTATCACACTGAGACACATTCTTGAAAAGGTTTAGGGGAGAAAAGAAGAAGTATTTTTTTGCTTTGTTGACTTCAAAAAGGAATTTGACATGGTCCCTAGAGATAATTTGTGGCATAGAATGGAAGAACGTGAAATTCCTTTACAATATAGAGTTGTTGTTCATAGGCTTTATGAAGAGGTGAAATTCAAAATTAGAACTTCAGCGGGAATTTCATAAAGTTTTATAAATGACATCGGAGTCAAGCAAGGTTTCCCTTTATCCCCTACCCTTTTTGGTTTATATATTGACAAACTGGAATAGTGGCTAAATTTTCAAGGTGGGGATGGTGTTCGATTGGGGGAGTTTGTGATAAAGCTTCTTCAATATGTCGATGATCTTGTGTTGGTTGCTAAATTAGCCCATGGATTGCAAATGCACCTATATGCCCTTGAGAATTTTTGTAAATTAGAGGGGAAGCAAGTCAATATCAGTAAGACCAAAATAATGATTTTCTCTAATAAAAGGAAGCAAAGCCAGCATACATTCTTCTTTCAAGGCAACATTCTTGAAGAAGTAAATGAATACAAGTATCCGGGGATTGATTTCAAAAACAAGCTTGGGAGGATTGCAGAAAGAAAAGAATTTTAGGAGGGTGGAAAGCATTATATGCACTTCAAAATAGATGTAGAGAGGAAGAGTTATGGGATTGGAACACTATCAAAGTACTTTTTGGACTTCTAGTTTGTCTAGTGCTATTATATGGGTGTGAATTGTGGGCTAGTTGTATCCCTCTTTCAAAATGGAAACAAATTCAAAAAATTCAAAAACGCTTGATCATGAGAAAGTTAAAAATAAAAGGTTCGGTTCCCTATGAGATAATGTTGAGTGAAACAGGGGCAGCTCCCATCGAAGCAATTTCCATGGTGCGTCTTATAAGGTATCTAAAAAGAATTAAGAAAATGGGAGGAGATAGATGGTCGAAAGTTATCTTCAATGAAGGTATGAGTGAAAGAAAGAAATCATGGATGAAAAAAAACAACAAATGGATGAAAAAATGGAAAATTTACCTTAATGCATGTCCCACAAATAGCAAGGAGTTAAAGAATTTTGTGTTGGAGAAGTTTCGTAAGAGTATATGGGGAAAAGAGTTGGGTAGAAAGAAGTATTATCTTCAGGAATTCAACCCCACTTATGATCTCCAAAAAAAAGAGTACATTGGAGCTAGCATTCCGTGGAGAGCAAAGGTTCTTATTGCTCAATTAAGAACCAACTCGCATCAACTTTGGTGTGAAACGGGATGGTGGAAGAGACCTAAAGAAGCTTGGGAAGAAAGGGTATGTACTTTTTGCACTTCTGGTGCAGTGGAATCAGAAAAACATTTCATTTTGGAATGTGATGCTTTCAGAGACATCAGGGACAGTTACTGCAGTATTTTAGCATCAATTCTGTGGCATTGCCTTTTCAGTGAGGGAATTGTTATAAGGTTGGGTCAGCTCACCATCAATTTGAGTAAGAAAATGATCGAATTACATAAGGCAAAAAGCAAGGAAGTTGGTAGTCCCATAGACTATTTTTAGTCTCGTGGACGTTAAAATATCATTCATATGTTGCGGTTGTGATTTTTTGGAGTAATAGTATATTACCTGTCGCCTATGCTCATTCACTAGGGATTTAGGTTGATTCACTAGGGATTCAGGTTGAGGTATCCACCAAGTTAGAGTGTGTTGTAGAAGCAAAATTTTCATAGCTATATTTTTCATCAAATTTTGGTTATGAATTGCAACATCAGTTGAACTAATGTATACCATAGGCCAGTGGGAGTTTTCTACATCAAAGAAATTCAAGGTATCATTGTTGTGAAGTGGGTAGTTCGTATTTATTTTCTTGATGAGTATCCACTAAAAATTTGAATATGAATTAGACTATTTAATCCTTTATTTAAAAAAATAAATACAAATAAAAATAAAAATAAAAAGATATAATATATTTTGCTTATGAATTAAAAGCATATATATCTTCCAAGATAAATCCTAATATGTTTTCTATGTGTTGAGTTTTAGAGGTACTCTTGGTATCAAAAACTTCTCATTTCACCCATGATAACATTTTCTAAAACAAGAGTAACAATGATAATGGGCATGATGACTATTATGTTTTAGCATGTACATTTTTCATCTAATGAGTATTATGTTTAGGTGGTAATAATTTTAGAAATAACATGCATGGTAGAAAGCAGTGCAATAATGGGGAATTATGGTGTAAAAGTATTTGGAAAATGGTTATACAGTGCTTTGCAAGTTTTAGTTTGGGTGAAGTGGGTAGTTCGTAGTTATCTTCTAGACTAGTATCCACTAAAAATGTGAATTTGAATTATACTATTTAATAATTTATTTTTTAGATAATAATAAATAAATAAATATAATATAATACATTTTGCTGATGAATTAAAAGCATATATATCTTCTTAATGTTCAGTATACATAGAGGGTTACTTACGGAGGTTATATAGAGACTTAATAGTTAAATTGATCCATTTCTACTACTTTTTAAATCAATAACATTGCTTTCTTTAATTTAATAGATTATATCATGCATTTTGTTAGTGGCTAATAATTCATAAACCAATCACATTTATCAACCAATATACCTCATTTAGTCATCTTCTATTCCCAAAGAAGTCATTGCTAGATGATCCTATATTGTAGGTGATTTGAAATTGTTTGTAACATTATTTTCTTCTTAATGTATTCATTTACATGCAACTTTAATTCTTCTTACGTCGTAAGGCACTCCCCTTTGAGATGAAGTCCACCAGTTTCCACTCTACACTCCTCTGCACCATCACATCTATTGTTAAACGATTAAGAGTTCTTCCATCATTAGATATCATTGTTCTAACTGTCAACCAAATCTTAATTAGTGTAAGCGTTCAACTTGTTGATATTTAAAATAATTGTCATCCATGACCATTTCTCCATGGCGGGTTTCGACAAAGAAAGGTAACCAAGTTCCACTTCCTCCTAACATATGAGTTTTCTTGTCCATCCTTTATTGTTGGTTTATTATTTTCTCTTTGAAAAAGCTATTTTTTTTGGGTCTATTTTGCTCCTACATCCTATGGCATGCTCAGGAGGTTACGAGTAACAAATGACTTAATAATCTTGTTAGTGGTAAGTTGAGTCCAAGGTTAAATCCCAAGATAACTCCTAATATGTTTTCCATGTGTTGATCTTTAGAGGTAATCTTGGTAAGGTTCAAGATTATATGAAAAATGATCAATTGCGCCAAACCCTAGACCAAACCCCTTTAATTATTACAAATGTACTAGTTACAATTGAGCCGACAAAAAATGTTTACATGCAATCTTACATTACATCTAACGCCTACACATCTACCCTAAACTGGGTTGTAGATCTCAGCGCAATGAAATTAAAAATCACACCATAAATATTATATCCTTTTAATATTGGTTGCTTTAGATAATAGCATAAGACCATGACACCATTCTTCACCATGACATGGGGAGAGGAGAATATAAAAGAATATATGAGTTGGGATAGATTGTTATTAAATTAGTATATAATTTAAGTACGATATATGATTTTCCCCAAACTGAGATTTTACTGTGAATAACTGCAAAGGATGTCTAAATTTAATTGGACCAAAGTTTAATATTTTTTATTATATTTTTTTCGTTTGTTTTAAGGAACGATTAGTTTATATTATAAGAAATGTTGTTTGTGGGTCAGAACCTGTTATATCGATTTCTTCATATATATCTTCTATTGTCTAATATTTCCAAAGAAAACTTCTTATTTTCCCTCCCCTTGAACTCACTATTCTATATATGTTATTATACACATATGCATACACTCGCCAAAAAATTCCTAAAAAATCTATGTATCGGCAAAACATAAATTTACCGTTATTTTGGTTTTATTTTGTTCTGACTTCTAGTTTTTCTTGGTGATACATTTTTCCCTTTCTTCCTGGTTTGTATCCATTCGTTGTTTTATGTTGATTTTGGTTGAACATTTTGGTTCTAGTTCTTGAGATATTATTCATATTCCTGGTCTACCCAAGAGGTTTCCTATCCAACTTTTTGCTCGTTTTCTTCATGTGGGAGTCCATTTTCCACACGATTTAGGTGCTCTTCCTATTTTCCTAAGTCTGGGGGATCCTCTTACATTTCCCCTTGCTTTGTCTCTGGTGAATCTTCTTTTTCAACACCAGATTCATATTTGTTTTATGATTCTTTCTTCCTCCAATTAGTCCCCGTTACAATTGATTTGATAGTGCCTTCTTCGGATTTTTTTTTTGACTCTTTCATTCATGGAGCTCTTCCTATTTATACACATTATAATGATCACCCTTCGCTCCTTCCCACCAATTTGACCTTCGGTATTTTCTTTAATATTTATTTTCGTGCCGCTTGGGGCAGTCTTTAAACATGTGCCATGTTTCATATGCTCTGCACCTTAAAGCAACACTTTTGTAATCTAACTTAGGAGCCCAAACATATTTTGGGGCCTTTATTTATTTCAGCGGGAAAGCCCTTACTGAAATTCATCTCCACACAAATGTGATAATAATTTTTTTTATAATAATACTCAGTATATGTCCCAGATGCGGGTGATCCCTAGGCACATCAACATGGAGGCTCCTCCGTAAGGCACATGGCACAGCCACATGGCTACGCATGGCCCAAGTGCGGACGCTCTTAAATTTCGCATCTACTCACTAGGCGCCTACATTAACCCACCTACTCTGGGCATTAACACCCGTCCTGCATGCTACCCATCACGGTATTTCGTGGCGCCTTGCAACGACATTCCTGTTGTCTTCTCTTGTAGTTTGTTAGTCTCTGTCCATTTTTTTGGTCTCTGTGCAAGGCACACCAGCTTCCATTCCTCACCTCCTCTGCAGCTCGAGGCCTTCTGCCATCTCTCCTTTCGCAAGTTCGTCTCCCACCTCGCCTCTCCATATCTTACCAATGATGCCATGCCTCGTCGCCATAGGATGCGATGTCGCAGAGGCTGAGGTAAAGGCCAATCCTCTCGCCCTCCCATCTCCCTCCATGATGAGAGCCACTCCACCCTTCGTGAGGATCGACCTGTAAAATTCCTGCTCAATTTCGACACCACTGAAGCCCTGGACCATCATAGCGTCTCAGTCACATTTTCTTTGCGTCTTCCGAAGGTCCTATCCAACTCTACTAGTTCTGGCTCTTGGAAACTCTTAATAAATTCCACCATTTCTTCTTCCTACCTCCAGAACTCCATAAAACTGAAGGCCCTGCCAACCAAATCTGTTATGCGCTCTTCAAGTAGCGACGAGGGCAACATCTTAATAGAAGATGAAAAGGTAGTTGTTGCAGGTGTGTGTTCTTCTTCCACACCAGAGCCTACAACGCAGTTGTCGAAGAAGGAAGAGGACTCCTCAGAAGACTATGGTTGTTTCATTGTTGAAGAGCCACCTCCTGAAGACATGAAGCATGGCTCACCACACAAGGATTAGCATCAAGAGGTTTCCTACCTCTGCTAGTTTTTACTCCATTGTTTTTATGTTTTACTTGTTCCTGCACAGTTCTTCAAATTTTTGGACAATCACGGTACATGTTGGTTTACCCACCCGGGGCATGTTGGAACGGGGTTCCCTAACCTGCGTTTTTGGTACAATTTTATTAAATTCAGTCCTGCGTAAGGGTTTTGGGGTGGGTCAAAACCCCTAATATGTTGTAATGGGTTAAAGGGTAGCTCTAGGATAGTGAAGGCTACGATATTATAAATAGATAGATAGTTGGGTCGAGTAAGTAAGAAGTCAATAGATTGATGCTACGTGCGAACTGTTAAGATCTGTTTGGGTTGTTTTCGGTAAGGAATCCTGCTGGCTGTGTGCGCGGAGATCCTCGGTCCTACTGTGTGCGGACCCCGCTAGGCTGTGTGCGTGGGCTGTGTTTTGGTTGTAAGTGGATCTTGATATTAATGAATGCGAAGTATAGTTGAAGTATCTCTGTGTTATCTGAATTGGTTGTGTTTACTGCTGAAGCGCATCTGTGATATTTATTTAAGATGCGAATGTATCTGTATTTTGGAATTGTCATAAGTATATCTGTGATCTAATATTGGCTACGAATATAGTGCTCTGTGATGGTATTTGGTAATGCACACGTGGATGCGAATATATTGATTAGATCTGGTAGCTTTGGTATGGTTATATGTTGATTACACTGTTAAAAGAGCTGCGAATAGACTCATTCTATGCGAATCTAATAAGTTGCGACCTAGATCTTCCTTGAATTACCTTCTCTCTCTCAGGGTGTGGAAACTTGGTTCCAGCACCCTCCCATACTACTTAGGGTGAGACTTTGGCCTACGCAAGTAGGTCATTTCCAAAAGGGCCAGTAGTATAGGGGTTTGTTGGCAAACCTTAACCTCTGAACCTGGGTCAGGACCCCTCAAGCCAACAGGGCAGCAATCTCTGGACTAGTTTCCCCAACTGGGGCAGTCACAATTTTGTGTTTTTGAACTTTATCCCTGCCGGAATTGGCTAGCATAGCAGCTCCAGCGAGAACGTTTCAAATTGTATTTCTTATGCATTATATAATAGAATCAATCTTACTTAGAAAAAAAAAAATACTCAGTATCTAGACAACGGTCACAAAATTTTCCAAGAGTGTTCCCAATAGATGTTAATGTTTAAATGTCCCACAAATGCAATGGGAGATTCAGAAGGCTTACCCAAACTAGAGTCATGGATATCGAAATCATAGTTGGATTGAAAGAAGGAGACCATGGTTAAATGAACAAATCAGCACTACCCCAAAACCACGAACGAAATTTGCAAATAACTTCTTTATCCTCGATGTTGTCAAAAACAACTATGAAAAAGCCCAGAGCCATGGGGTAAATATTTAAGTCATCTAATATATGGGGTTTCCAAGATTCATATATCCATTTATGCAAATTCGTTAGTGGTGGATAAAATCCATTGAATCGTCAAAACAATCCTTGCTTTGAGAATATATTTTCGCAGCTGAAAGCTTCCTTGTCTAGATTCATATCAAGAGAATAAATTTCTTCAATTGTCAGGAGGGAAGAGCCTAACTTCAAAATGGAGCTCCTTATCTGAATTTACAGTCGGCATACCAACAATAGGAGTCGTCTTCACCAAAAAGTCACCAACTTTTGCCATTGTTCCAAATGCCACATAAATCTGCAAAAAACACTCAATCTGGACATAGGCCGCAAGGGTTTTCAAAGCTCTTCTTCCACCTCTTGTTACCCAAACTTCATTATATTTTTTTCAATTTCATTAACTATTGATAAATTAAAAAGATATAAAGATTTAACTATTAATTTGTCTTTCTCCTTATGCAAATAAAAGAGAGATTATTTAAGATGAATTAAATTCACACTAAAATTTCGAGCACAAAATTAAGTATAAGTGAAAATTTTATATTTGTGTTTTTTAAAGTAAATTTTTTAAATGTTTAAAATATGTATATGTGTACAAACTAATGAAGTATAAATTTTGATTTTATTTTATATTAAAATTATAAAAATAAATAAATAATAATGTAAATAGTTTATATTATTTTATAATTAAAAATAAAAATCAAAATAAATAATAAAAAAATCAAAATCAAAATCAAATTATTATGAAAAAATAATTCTAACTACCAAACCATATTAAAAAAAAAAACTTCCAAACCATTATAAATAATTATAATAAATATTCAAAAATTTTGAATTTTAGGTTAAGGAAACATATTCTAACAATCTATTCATGTTTCATTGAAATATCCTCAAACAAGCAAAAGGAAATAAATCATTGAAAATAAATTATTTTTTTCACATATCTCATCTCCAACATCAAATAACAATAACAAAATCGTATGGAACAAGTCATAAAAGATGAAATATGACAAACAAAAATCTTATTGAACATGTCACAAAGTATGAAGTATCACTCTACTACAAAAGACTTGTAAAGGGGAAATCCCATGTACTTGTCGGTTTTCTAACAAACTTTTCATGTGTTATAGAGAAAAGTGGGGTAACTCATGGCAAGTAGTGGAGGAGTTTTTTCTAGCTCTTCAATCTATTCACTATTCTTCCAAAATAATGGGGGAATTCGTCCCTATCATTGAAGGAGTTTTTTATAAGTATCTAATTAAAACACTCTCATTTAAAAGGTAATATTCATTAATAGCCCTCAGGGTTAGCTTAATTGGTTGAGTCCTCATCGTTAAATCACTTGTGTTATTGAGAGGTCACAGGTTCATTTCTCTCCATTCTTGGGGTCAGGCTTTGTGTTTGAGTTAGCAGGAAGTGAACCCTTCAGGTGGATCTGCTTGGTACAAATATTTCGTGGATGTAGCAGTCACCGATTTCTAGGGTCCGTGAACCACACAAGAAAAAAAATTAAAAATTCATTGATATTAGGAAAATTCTAACCTTAACTTTTTATATAAAATTATTACAAAAATTAGGGTGATCTCATGTGGTTGGGCAGAATGGTTGGTATCTCCCTGACCCAGGTTCAAATCCTTATGAAAGACATGATGATGAGAAACATTGTTATAATGGCTTTATGCCTATGAATATTATCGAATTAACCCTCACTCTTGCCCTTGGGCTGAGATAGAGGATGATTTCTTGGAAAAAAACTTATTACAAATTGAATAATGAATCATTTGAAATCACTCCCTCCTCTCCTTGTAACAAAGGATCAGGGACAAGAAGGTTTTGTGATGTCAAAATATATACTTGATGGGGAATAAGGAGGTTTTTTTATGTCAAAATATATACTTGATGGGATTATTTTAGGTTAAGATAGTGTCCGTGCACAACAAAAAACAAACAAAGAGGTATATTAATAAAGCTTGGTTTCATGAATACATAAAATTTACTCAATTGATCCTTTATTAGTAAAATATTTTAGGGATATGGTTTTGATCCAAATTGGAGTTATTATTCTACAAATTTATTGAATGGTTTCCATTTGGATCCCTTTCATATATGAAAGAGATCCATTATTTTCTTGTTTTATTAAAAAAAATTTAGCAAATAAGATTGGAAGAGTTGCCAACTCATGAAAGTACAATAGTAAAATTATAGGCAAAATGTTACTCAAAGGTATGGATCCATTTCTCATTCAGTTTTTCGATGACTTTATGCTCCTTAGTGAAACATCCTTAATATAATCCCTTAATTTATTTTTTATATTGGCTAAAAGCCTTCCTTTTGGTATCAATATGAATGCATAGTCAATGAATTTAAATCTAAAATATATTTCTTTAGTACAAAAATATATCATCTAAATTTTAAACTTCTTCAAATATACACTTGGTATTCCATTAATAACCAATATATAATCTAAATTTTAGACTTCTTCAAATATACACTTGGTATTCCATTAATAACTAAATGAACACACAAAATCATTTGAGAGTAGATCATAGAAACATATCTTTATAGATTACATTCGTGGACAATTATAACCCTTTCTCTTCAACCATAGTGATCGTCTTAAATTTGTGTTACAATCCATCCTAAATTTTCTTTTCTCATCGTACCCATAAATATAATAAGTGAATGGATTTTCTTTAAATCCCTATAAGGGCCCAACCTTAAAGGCTACATGACCATTAGTTACGTGGATTTAGGTTTTTGTACAAAGTCATTTTGAGAATTGTGCCTCTAAAATGATAAGCAATTTAATCATTGCTTAATGAAACAATTTCATGAACAATCCTTTTTATGGGCACAATTATTGAAACATAAATATGCAAATACATCACATGGGAGGAATAAAAATCCTATTACGTTAAAATTTCCTCAACGCTCACATATTTGGAATGGGGATAAAAGCAACACTATCAAATTCATATAAAACATTTTATAGGAGATTGGGAATGGAAAATCAACCCACTTTTAGGTAAACTTTTGGAAGCGAATTCCCCTCTTGAAACTTACTATGGTTCTCAAAGGGGATATAATAACACTAAAATAACTGGTGTAACTCAAATTTTATTAGTTTTGGATGGAAGATAAGCATCACAATGAACCCATAGAAACCGTACGATGAGATTTGAGAAATGGAAGATGGGAAGTTCATGGCCCATAAGGCCATATATGAATAATGGAACCCTAATTAGAAGCCTAACTATAACATAAACATGTTCCCAAAGGGGTTGGATTTAATGGTGAAAAATGAGGAGTTGTTCACCATTAGGAAAGGTTCATTTCTCATAAGAGATGCCTTGGAAGTAATGGGAACACCTTGAGGTAGTGGTTGCAGCTAGAGAGACTAAATTAATATTCGCATGACCTATGAACACATAAGTGGATCAAATCCTACCCTCATGTCCTTATTTAAAGAGGGTTGTAAGGAGCGAAAGGGGTCCTAATAGACCTAGATGGAATAAAGTAATTTGACTTCTCATGGGGATTAGGACACACAAGTAACAATCAAGCTAAATAATTTTATTTATACATGGGGCTTTGGTTGGAAAGCACGTGGTAGATAAAAAAATTAGTGGTCCTAAGAGACTCAAAGAAAATCATCACGATGGGTATTGTTGTAGACTTGAAACGTCGACATCCAAACATGTCTACTGTGGAGCAATTTCCGACCACTCAATCAAATAATATACCCCACAAAAATATGCAAACATTAAAATTCATCAAATCAATGCAATGTCACAAGAAAACAGCCATTTGACAATGGGCTGAAATTTCATCAAAGTTCAACAAGAGACTCTAAAATTTGAAAATCTTAAATTTTATCACATCCTTTGGAAATACAATGAGGGTGTTGATACATTATCTAAAGAGATGTCTCCCCTATCACAACGAGTTTTTCTCATCTCTTTTAGGAACAAAAACAAATCATATTCCATAAATAAACTCTCTTATTAATTTAATCCAAGTTCCAAAAATGGGTTACTCCCTCTTTAATTTTCCACCCATTCAAATCATTTATTCTTAATCATGTCACTCATAAGTCATATGTCATGTTTATGTTTGAATCTCCTCCACATTATTGTGTCAGAAGTATTATAAGTATGTTTTATATCACTTCTTCATTTATCTCCCCTACTTTTGCTATGATTATCACATGTCGGATTTCTCCTATGTGTGTGATGGGAAAGCTTCTTTGGTTTTTTTAGCTTGCAAATATTCCCAAGTTATTTTATTTTTCTGTTTGGTTCTCTTTCTTGGTGTTTTGCGCCTTTCTCTTGGCTATTAATATAATTGAACATCCTTGGACTCTCTCAATGCAATCTCCACTAGAATCAATCACACCCAATTTTAGGTACTATCGTGTCCATTCATTTTGAGGTTTCTATTTAACATCATCTTTGCATTTGTCGTGATCTGCCTCTTATAATATTTGGTTTTTAATTATTCAAATATCCCTATTTCTTGCCTAATGCAACAAAAAACCCTAGTTCCCCCACTCTTTGTTGACTCTCTCGAACTTATACACTTGCACAACCATAATATGTTGATCATTCCCCCTCCTAATTCTTTAAATCATGCAAGTCTTTTTCAACTAAAAATAGAATCAAGAACCATATCGTTGAATTGGATCAACTGAGGTGACTTCAAGAAACCTAGAACCAAACACAATATCAATATATGAATATCATCTTTATCCCTCTAACATTTTATGGAATAGACATCTCCATCTTGAAAAATGAAAATCACCAGCTAAAGAAAAGTATCGCAAATTTGGCTTCCCCTCGACCAACTCAGAGGTAGTCTTTCAAAGGTTCATATGTAAATGTACAAGTGACCATAGTCAACCAAGAGCAGTGGAATCAAGAAACGTATAAAGGAGAAAAACATCTAGTTCATTTATATTTGAATCTGTAATATATGATAATATTTTGATGTTTTGCAAAGTAACTCTACTTTAGGGAACTTATATAATGGTCTACACTAGTCATTTCTTCTAGAAGTTTTGTGTCTTTCGGTTCCTCTTTTATAAAAGGAGAATTGATAATTATAGAATAATTTTTGTAATGATATATTATGAACTCATGTACTTATTAGCCACCCCTTTCTACAACCTTTTATTAATATAAAATCCAACCATTTATGTGGGAAAAAAAAGGAAGAATCTATTGTTGAAATTGTAACTAGAGTCACTATTCATAATATAAATTTATTATTGATGTGTATACACACACACACACATATATATATAGTCAAATCATGTTCTTCATGCTTAAAGAGTCAAAATAATTTATTATGAGTTAAAAGAAAATGTATTTGAGTCATGCCCCATTTGGATACTTGTTAGAAAAAGATATTTGTATTTTTATGTTGAGTCAAAAGTCCACAAGATGACCAAGTCGTCCCTCCCTGGACAAGTCATACTGGGACTCCAAGTGACACCTATTCGACCCTCCTAGATAGATAGATATATATATATATATAAGTTATTTTGACTCATTTGTGAGATCATTCATCCATACACAAGAAACATGTATGAACCAAGTGAAGAAGGAGAAGAAAACAACTAAAAGGAGAGAGAAATCCAAGCCAAGAATAATAATGATATACCTTTTTTGACAAAATATATGACTTGACAATTTGCACATGTGGAAGGATGAATTTTAGTGGAAATAGGGAAAAAAAAAATTGAGTTCAATGCAAGCTTAATTTCAGCCCTAGTTGCAGGTCAAAAATTCCTGAAATTTGACCAATTTGGAGCAAGTTTGACCAGTGTTGACTTTTACTTTGGGTGTGACTTGGAGGAGGGATTAGACTTGGTCTCTTGGTGGCACTTTGGTTTTGGTCTTGGTCTTGTATATCTCATTTTGATTTCATTCTATAAGAGGAGGATTGTTGGGTTTTCCCCTTGTGGGTTTTTCCCTAGTTAGTAGTCTGACTTTGGTGTCTATTGTCTCTTTATGATCTCTATATTCCTGAAAGATTGAAATTTTTTATAATTTCTTGATGAATAATATATAAAAATTAATAAAATAAGGCATCTAATATTCACAAATAATTATCAAGAAGATAAATTAGGTGTTAATCTTTACTACACCTAGTTTCTCAACATGGTATTAGAGCTAAGGTGAAGAAAGGAAGTTTGAATATCACAACTTGTTGGCACACTTGAAGATGCCATTGTAGTATTACTCTCTCTCTCTCTCTAAACAAAGCAAAGAAAGGAGGCTTGAATATTGTTCTCTTGAAGACATGATTACAGCAGCTCTCACTTAAGGACATTCTTGAAGATACCCTTGTAGCATGTTTCTTCCTCATTGTCAAGTAAGTACTCTTCTATACTTAATGTCTAATCCTCCCAATAAAATTACTTCAATATGAAAAGAAGGAAGAAAACTTTAAGGAGAATCCAATTTCAAATATTGGAAGAAAATGATTGATTTAGTTCTTAAAGAAAATGAAGCCATGCAATTTGTTGAAGGAAAGGTTACAATATTGGACAAAAACAATGCTCAAGAAGTAGCCAAGTACAACAAGGGAGGAATTAGAGCTCAAAAATTTCTCTTTGAATCCATCAAGGATCATCTCATTTCTTTTGTCTCATATTTATCTACATCCAAGGAATTTTATGATACATTGGTAAAATTATACTCCATCAACACAACAAGTCAAAATATATCTCTAAGGAATCAACTTTACGGAACAAGAATGCAAAAAGAAGAGAGTGTGGCTTCATACTTCATGAAGATATCTAAAATCAAAGATAAACTTCAAGGGCTTAGTGAAATTAATTCTGATTTTGAATTTATTACTTATGTAATCAATGCCCTACCTCCATCTTGGGATGGTTTTGTAGGAGACATTTATGCTAGAAAGGAAACTCCAACATTTGAATAATTATGGGATTCATGTGTTCTAGAGCAATCAATACTTGAGGCTAAAGTTGATACTGAACCTAATAATGAAAAATCTAAAGATTTTGCAACTATATCGAAAAATAAGTTGGGGAAATTTGTAAAGTTTGGATCTCATCACAAAAACAATGGCAACAAGTCTCATGGAAACAAATATATGTTCAAAGTTTAATGCTATGGTTGTCATGAATTTGGACACATAAAGAGATATTGCCCAAGAACCCTAAGAACAATAAGAACAATAAGTGGAAGGAAAGAAATGAAACATCAGTAGCTAGAGATGAAGAAGCCCAGAAGAAACCCAAAGTCGAAGACAACAAGAATCTATATTATTAAATGAATAATATGGCAGGTGTGCATAGCTCTACAGTTTAAATTTGTACCAAGTTTGCAGTAAAGTTTGATTTCTATTTCTTTTTTAAAATATTGAGGATAGAATAGTACTTGTCGATGGCAATATGATTATATGATTTATGGTGGATGTCATAGAAGATTATCGAGATTCATAGATTATCTTCTCATAAAGATCGAGATTAAGAAGGAGCTTATATTAATCTACAATGAAGAAGTTAGAATCAAAATAAAAAGAGGAGCCTCCTTAACCGTTGTCTATATAGAATTCATCACTATACCCTAGAAGAAGTTCCAGTTACATTTACAAGTAATGTAGTTAGATTCATGTCATGAAGATCGAGAGGAAGCTAACATTTTAAGAAATGAGAAATACAAGATAACAGTCAAGAGAAGGGTGGAATAATCAAGAAGTATAACAGTGGTAGTAGATATCTAACTTGCAACTTAATAAATATTTTCCAGTCAGAAAAGAGTCAACATTCACTTCAAAATCAGTGACGTAAATTTGATCTTATACATCATAGTATAAGCCTATGACACCAAGATGGCTTGTGCATAACATTTCAGGAAGAAAATTCTTTCTATTGATTACTAGAATTTGACAAATAGATGAAAAGAATTCAGAATAATTCTTATGAAATAGTTTACTTGAAGTTGAAATTTACTATAAGCATACATCTTTGTATAATCCCAAAGAAGTTATAGTACATCACTCTAGAGTAAGTATGGATAATAGGTTAAGCTGAAAATAACTTTCAGGCTTCGAAGAATTTGAATTTTAAAACATTTAGGGTTTGTAAATATTAGAAAAAGGTTTGAACTAACCATTGAAATAAGAAACCCTACAGCATTATGCTAAGAATAAGGATGATAAAACTGCAATGCAAGAAGTTCAACAGTAAGAGGGAGTTGATGAGATTGCATATACATGAGTTATATTAGCAAATGAAAACAAATCGGATAAGAGTAGTAAATCAAGAATATGAGAAAGAAAATTCATGATTAAAGAAGACCTTGTACTTTGGATTGAATTGAATGATTCAAGAAGAACTCATAAATCAATGATATTGTCTTCAGGAGGGAGTCAAAAGTATAATCTAGCATATCTTGAATTGATACACTACTACTTATGGTTTGGCACAAAAACTAAGAAGAGTTTGTGAAAAAATCCTCCAAAAGGACAAATGACAAATTATATACCTATGAAAACACCATCTAGAAAGAATTTGAAGAAGTTCCAATATTATCATTCCAACAGCTGATTAGTTCCATAATATATTCGATTCAAGTACACGATAGTTTTCCAGTGTTTATGATACTACAGTTGATTGGTTCTGCTTGGTATTTGGCATGATTTCTTAGAATAACATGGAGCAAGAATATGTTTCACTATGAAGGAAGAAGATATGGAATTTTGTACAATCAACTATAAAGATATTTGGCTCTGCAAGGTGTTTGATGGACTATTTGATGACATTCTAGATTCAATTATAATGCCTTATATTAATCAAAGCTATATGAATATTGTCATAGAACTGGAAAGGTTGAAGCACATTATGATTCATGGTATGATGCAAAATGGAGCCATGAAGCTACAGTATATATCCATTAATGAATAGGTAGTTGATGCATTGATGAAGTTACTTTCTAAGGGAAACGATGAGTATTTTTTAGATAAGCTTGGGCTTGTGGATATCTCCTTCCAGTTTGAGAGGGAGTGAGGGTGGACACTATATTCTCCATGTGTCATGTATTATCGCCAGGACTAATAGAAATAATTCTAGTACATGAACACGATTAGGGAGAATGGTGGATGAGATAACCATCTTGTACAAACATTCTTGAGTCATATACTATGACTACGACTAATAGTTGTAAGTCAACTACATGGACTTGGTTAAAGAATGGTCTTATGGATGAACTTTTCCTTGGGATTAGGAGGAAATGGTCATGTGAGGACATACATTAGTGAACCTAGGTGGGGTATGTGCCTTGAGATTCGGTGGTGTCTTATTGAATGCCTCCCATCATTGTGCTCTGATCTAGTGGAGAGATATAGCTTAATTTTCAATTCCTTGGTACTTTGACAATCTTGGTTATGGTGATGTTATCATCATTGATCCTTATCAATTTGGATCTTTTCTTATATGAATATTCCAACTTTAGACTATCATATTGATTCATTCTAAATACCTCCTTAGTTAAGAGGGAGTGTTTAAATTGTAACTAGAGTTGGTATTCATAATATAAAATTATTATTGATTTATTTATTATATTTTGTCAAAGAATTTTTTCATGCTTAAAGAGTCAAAAATAATTTATTATGAGTCAAAAGAAAATGTATTTGAGACATGTCCCATTTGGAAAATCTTAAGAAAAAAGTAAATGAATTTTAATATTGAGTAAAAATTCCACAAGATGACCAAGTCGACCCTCCTTGGACAAGTCGACCCTCATTCATCCATACTTAAGAAACACATTTGAACCAAGCGAAGAAGGAGAAGAAGGTGAATCAAAGGAGAGAGAAATCCAAGCCAAGAACATGAAGAATATACCTTTGTTGACCAAATATCTAACTTGATAGTTCACATGGGTGGAAGGACAAAACTCTATGGAAAGAGGACAAAATTTTTTGAGTTCTTTGCAGGCTGAAATTCGGCCCTAGTTGCAATTCTGGGATTCCTAAAATTTGACCAGTTTGGAACAAGTTTGACCAGTGTTGACTTTGAATTTGGAGGTGACTTGTAGTATGGATTGGCCTTGGTTTCTTGGTGGCAGTTTGGTCTTGGTATTGGTCTTGGATATCTCATCTTTATCTGATTCTATAAGAGAAGGATTGTTGGGTTTTTCCCTTGTGGGTTTTTCCTTGCCTAGTAGCCTAATTTTTGTGTCTCTTGTCTATTTGTGATCTCTATATTCCTAAAATATTGAACATTTGTATAATTGCTTGATGAAGAATATATGAGAAGTAATAAAATAAGACCTCTAATATTCACAAGTAATTATCAAGAATAAAAATTAGGTGTGAACCTTCCCCATTTCTCAATAGTTATAAGATAGACATTTAAGTAGATAAGAATGATAAGAATACCCTAATATGGGGAAGGGAAGTCTCAAGGTATGTCTCACATATACGTAATTTTTGAAACATTTGCAACCAAGAGTAAGGTATTTTATTACAAATATTTGGAATCAATGTCTTTTGCCAAAATTTTCAACGTCCTTATGGAAATTGAGTTAATATAAGACCCTCACATGGGAAAATATATGTAAGCAATTTTTTAGGTCCCTCAACATGTGTAATATGCCTCTTTGACTATAAAATATTGAACAATTTGTTTATATATTTCACTTATGGCCATTATAATTTGCATTGGATTGAAACTACAACACAATCGACAATCTCAACATAGTCATGTGTAACCATTCTATTCCATTAGTAAAGAAAAATGGCCTTTTAATATATACTACGTTTAGGTTCTGGTTCATAATTTCATTCTTTTTTACTTAGAATATATGGTTAGAAATAACATGGTTTCTTAGAGGGATCGAAAAAAAAACTTTTGATTTTCTTCAAGGAAAAATTAAAGGAATCTTGTTTTCTGGATAAATCCCTCTTGCGGACAAGAGCGATCTCCCTAGTATCCCAACAGAAAACTAGAAACAAACAACCATTTGAATACCTCTTTCTCTAAACAATTAGCATTCATATTATTATAACTTAGAAATGAGGAGGTTATGCTCCTACCTTTCAACGAGATGTTTGATGTAGAACTTGCCTTTCGCTCCAAAGAAGTCCTTCGATGCTGAGAAGAACTTGCAACCACAAACAAGCAAAGAATCAAAAGAACCCGCAATATATAATAATCAAAAACACCAGTTCAACTTAATGATCAAGGAGATTAAGAATTTTCATTGCTTCAATGAATCTAAAAATAACACAATGAGAAAAAGAGATCCATATGTATTATCAAGAATTATAAAGAGAAATCTTACAACCTAAGCCTTGATGTTGTACAGATTTCTCCCTTATGCCTTTGCAATCATGCTCCTTGGTTTGATAAGCCTTCCTCTCTAAAATTACCAACATAGATTTGTCTTCAATGAACTCTTGTGTACAAAGGTGTAATCTTCAATGTACAAAATAAGTTAACCGACTTACACCAACTGTTACACCAATTTTTGGTCATCTAACCTGTTACTATTAGATGGACCAAAGTACACCATGTAAGACCAATTTTACCCTAAGTAAAATTTCTTTCACTATGAAAATAACTTAGTATTCCATAATTTATTAAGTTTTTTATGGTCTAAACAGGAAACCCCATGAGGAAATATTGAATAAATACATATTTGTTTGATTTTCCTCAAGGAATAATTAGTTAAACAGCAGTTTAATTAATATTCCTGGTCATATTTAACTCAAAACAGGAAAATTAATTAGATAAATCACTATCTATCTTATTATTTTCTAGGAATAATTATTTAAACCTTATTTAAATAATATTCCTTGTTAAATTTGACTAAATCATTTATAAATAATTGAATAAATCACTATTTATTTAATTATTAGTCAACCACATCCTTAAAATAATAAATAAATCATTTATTTATTTATTATTTACAAATAAAGGGATTTGACCAAATTCAAATTATTTTTCCCTCCAACAAATATATTAAAATATTGCATAAAAGTTGGATCTAGAATTGGTTAATAATATTTTAATTATGCACCAATATCTAGACTAACTCAATATTTTGTTATAAATAGAAGGGTTTTTCCATTCACTCACTACTTGTTGTTGCCTAAAGATCACTCTGGATCTATACTTTTGGTCTGACTTTGATCCTCCATCATTGTCATATTTTACTACCATTTTTCTTGTGAGCTCCCTTTGAGTCCCATTTTTTCCTGGGTTTTCTACACCATCAAGAGAGAGAGATCTTAGATCTGAAGTGTTGAGGACTTACAAGAACCCATCTTCTTGAGGGGGACTGATAACATCTTTCTATGTTCCCTTCCCAGGTGTCAAAAAATACAAAAATTCTTTAAAAATATTATTTTCTTGTCTATTGGATGCACAGAGCAACTCTTGCTTTTATTTACTGCTTAATGTCTTTTACTGCATAGATCTAGATTTTGTAGCATTTATCTTGGTCAACTAACTGCAGATCTAAAGAAATTGGCAGCCATCTTTGATGTTAGGGTTGTTTTTTATGCACAGCTAAAGTGAGATTTTTTCGTACACTTGCGATTAGAATTCATCCTAACACCAACTACCCTCAAACTTGACACTTCAGCTCAATTTATAGGAGAGATTGAGGAATTTTCAGATCCATCCAGAGAGGGATGAGATCATCTAATGAAGGGATTTGGGTTCCTTTATCCAAGGGGATAAGTTCCATGAGTGGAGGTATATATCTCGAACTAGCGCGACTGAAGAGGCTTTTAGTTGGAAGAATATTCGCCCAACTAGGATTCTAGAAGTTACTTTTTCGTGTTTGCTTCCTTTTACAGGGGTGCGCAGTTTTTATGGGCGAACAGAGTGGCGATCGCCACAGCTAATAGAGGAAGTATTAGCGCATGTGCAAAAAGGACCACAAAAATCACACAGGCAACCTTTAAGAGTTTTAAGGAGATTTTTTCCAGTTTCCAAGACTTGGTTCGAGAACATGAATGTTTTGACTTCTAAGGAAGCATGAGTATGGATGGTGATAGATCCATATTGACAGTCAAATATCAGGGTGACAAAATGACGTGTAACAAATGTATGTGAAGCACTTTACTTTAAAGAATGGAAGAAATATGAATTGGTGAGAATCTGTGAAGATAAGATCACATTTTCATGGATTGGAGTCAATGTATCCATATTTATACAATCATATCATAAGCACAATTTAGTTATAACTCTTAAATTGACGTGGTGACCACTATCCTCACCTTACTCTAAATTGAAGCCCTTTATGCATCGAATATTAGCATGCCTTCTATTAATGAAGCATAGATATTGACATTTTAAAAGGATTTGGAAATCATGCTCAATATAGTGATCTAACACTAATAAATTGAGGGAGAATCACAACTATTATGGATAATATAAATCAAGATGCAATGAAATTAGATAAATTTGTTTTAAAAAATTATTACAGATTATGTAATTCCTACTACATTATTTTTAAACAAATCAAAAACTACGATTACATGATGGTTATTGTAGGATTTTATATAATGCCTCCTTTAATAAAGTACCCCACACATTTATGGACCTATTTCAACTAATGGTTTGAAGGAAAAAAGAATTCAAGAAGAGACCACGTGAAACTTGATATAATAGGCTCATTAAGATATTCAATTAATAAATCATCTTCATAATTATGAGGTATAATAGTATATCAAAAAGAGTGAGAGAGTCACAACTTGAATTAGCCCACATCAAGAAGAAAACCTTAAGGAAAGTAGGGTAATTAAATACATATATTTTCAAACAAATTGGAGGAGAAAGGATTCATTTAGAAATTTCTCCTTTGCACTCATGCACTCCCATGAATGCTAACGATGCAAAAATTTCATTGATATTCAATTATCATTGAATTGGGGGCCATAAACAAAGAAGGAAATGAGATGTCGCAAAACATGAGTGTTATAGTTTTGATTACCTCGTGAAACATTAACTCAACCCTTTTCTCCAACCTCTCATTTTACATACCTAATGGCTCTCATTACACATCTATAGCAAGGTGCCTTATTTAATTGAGAATCTCAAAATATTGGAAATAATGCATGCTTAAAGGATTGTGATTTTCCATGATTACTTCTCCAACTATTGCTTTAGGGGTGAGAATGATAACGTAAATTTTATAGAAGATTATAAATATATGGTCAAAAGAACCTAATGGAAACCATATTACCAAGAATACAGATAACATCCCATTTTCATCTTGAAACAAGAACAACCTTATGTATTTGTTGTATTTAAGGACTTTTTCAAGTAGAATTGACTTAGGAAATTAGAGTAATTTTCAACGAAACATCAAAATATTATCCCTTCTACAACTTCCTCCTTTCCACATAATATTATGGAGAACCCAACCTTCTTACAACACAACAATGATGTTAATTTATCTCATATAGAAGACTTTTAATATATGGTCATGGAGGGGCGGCAAGAGCAGGAGGGGTTATCCTTCACCTCGATGAATAAAGGGAGCTCAAATTTTTCTGGGGTATATGGGACTCAAATAACAACCAATTTGAATACTTAGTGTTGTGGCAAGGATTGGAATTGGAATTAACCAAAGGAATTTTCATTTCATGGTCTTTGGTGATTCAATGATCATAATAAACTAGGTGAGCAAAGTAGAAGGAATTTTTGCACAAACTTTTGACTCCAATCCTGCATAGAATTAAGATTTGAGAAGGTATATATATTTCATATAAATAGAAATCTTAATACAGTGGCAGATTCTTAAGAAATCATGGATTTCTCTTGGAATAAGGAGTAATGAAAGTGGATGATGGGGATTATATAAACAAACCAATTCCATGAAAGGTAAATCTAAACTTCATGGAACCAAGTTTTTAAACATATTTTAGTATATAAAATGGGGGCAAAAGAAATATTTCCGTCTAGATAATGAAATTATCACCTTGGTGACACCAATAGTAAACATCCTCATGCAACAGAGGTGAGATCCCATCGCTAAAGGATGCAATATTATATCAATATGAAATATGTTCGTCATGCAATGTTGGAGAATGGAAAAGTGGAGGCCTGATCTCAAGGAGGAATGCAAGGCAAAAGATTTAATTCTTTATCTATCCAAGAAGCTAGAAACAAGGTTGTGCCCTTCACCATCACCTCAGCTTGTAATAGAAAACACCCTTCCCATGATGGCACTAGATTTCATTGTCTGAACACTATATGGGGATTACTACAATAATAAAGGAGTAGTTACAAATCATAAATGGAGGAGAGTGGGATCCAAAAGATATATAGAGCCAAATAGAAACCCTATGAATCCAAAATCAGTGAATTGTGGCAAATACTTTCATATCAAAGTGAAGAAATTGTGCAAGGTGGTCATCATGTATTGCAGTGACAACACCAACGAGGCGAACATAATAGTGGAGCAACAAGAAGACGTGTTATACTACACATAATATTTACCCATAAGACTAATGAGATTGATCCTTGCAGAGATTTGTGTGAATTATGAGTTAATAACCAAAAAATTGGGACTTCTAGAAACAAAAATGGATAGGTTCCAACTGGAGGTAGACATGTTGACTTTCTGAATGAACGAGATGGGTCTAGCAGCAAATGTTCCAATGGCTAAGGAACTCTTCAATGTTCTAGAAGAAATGGCACATATGTAGAATAATTTAGAAGTGCATGATGGTGATGATGTCAGCATGAGTACCAACATGGGTCGAGCCTCACCACCTCAGCCTGAGAAGGAAGAAAATGAATCTCGGGTCATCTCTATAAACAGGAACTTGTAGTAAGGTCCAAGTCTAAAATAGTTTTATATAGTTTTTGGAGACCATATAAGGAGAATTTGTTTAGAATAGATGTATCTAGAGTGGGTGTAATAGGTAACAAACATCAATGGAGTTTTTTGAAGACTAAAAAATTCATGGGTCTAATATGTACCAAGTTTTGGCATGTATTCCACAAAGTTTTAATGGAAATATATACATGTTATTTAATGTGTGTGTGTGTGCGTGTGTGTGTGTGTGTGTGTGCACGCGCACGCGCATACACACACACACACACACACACACACACATAAATATATATATATGTTCATGGAAGAAACTTCATTGACTGCTAATGATGTAGTTTTTATTCATCAACCTACCTATGGCCTTGGACCTTCTAAACCATAAACATCCAAGTAGTAGTTTAAGGCTTGGTTATTAACACCTAGAATACCTTCTATCCATCACAAATCATCTCACACAATTTCAACTTGGCTTATATGTCTTACAACCCCAACATATTTCCATAAATACCTTCATGTTAATAATTGTTTTGTACTCAATGTTCTTAATATCCTAGGTATATTTTTCCAAGAACATTTACATATCCTTTAAGTGCCCAAGTACCAAGATGGAAATGTCCTCAAGGTATTAAAAAACCATTAGGATGATTGACTAGGATATTTGTTATTATCAATTAGGTCTTATGTCGTGTGCTTATGTGTGTGATTCAATGTGTACAAGCGATCCAACAATCATTGTTTTATTTTATGTATGGTTGATTCAATGGTCACAACATTTTTAATCAACATGAGACTTGATAATTATTCTTTCATTGTATTTGTATATGCTCTCTATTTGGAGATCTCAGAGGCCGTTCTTGTGGGTATATTATGGAGTGTTAACTATTAAGAGTAGAAATAAAGATTTTCTTTTAATAATGGAGTTTTTACCTTTAAGGTTTTGTCCATTATATCTAGTGTCATGACCCTGTGATTATATTTCGCTTGCATTCTAATATGGTATTACAGTGCCTATGAGATTAGCTCTACTTTTGATCGAGATAAAGGTATCTTTTGACAACTATAATAGAATTTTTTATGCATGTTGAATTTTTTTATCTTCGTCTACACAATATGGCCATACATAGGTTTATTGTAAGATCTTCAAATCTATCTGAATATATCTTAATGAAAATTATGAATCTCCAAGAATCAACACTCAAAGGTTTGAATTCATTACTCCAATACACTAAAAATCATGGATCAGGAGCTCATATAATTGTACCAAAGTGTTGAAAATGTTTATTTAAGTATGATTTTTTTTGTTTCAATGAAAATACTTAAATTATTTCTAGTCTAAGGGTTTCTCTCTAGCAAGTCATGGGCATCCATTTTGTAATGGTTGAGTTTTTGTTTCTGTTATAAAATTATATATTACATAGCAATGCAACACATAAACTATGTGAAAAACACAAGCACTCAAAACACATAAAACCAGAGAGACACAGATATATGTGGTTCACCTAGTTTGGGCTACGTCCACCTCGAACAGCCAGTCCTTCCTTTTTATTATCCAGAAAAATGAAGAGACACAACCTACAGCATATCCGCTGTAATATCCTCTATTCTCTCTCACATTCTTTCTATCAGTTTCTCGCTCTGAGAATACACATACAATACACAGCCGCAATATAATACTCTCATACAAAACGAGGGGTTGCCTTCTAGGGAAAAAAACCCTAAATCAAACATAACTTCTACCATCAGATCATCTACCTAATGAACGGCCCAGATTGACTAGAAATTACTATACTTTTACACCCCCTCCCCCTCCCGCGCCCCCCCCCCTCTGGACCCCCCAGGCAGCGTAAAATAACGGGCGGCGTTGCCGCCCCATTAAGAACATGGGTCCAATGTTGTGATACAAAATAAAGAATATAATCAGGCTCCACACCCAAAAATCTCCCACTTGGAGACTGATTGTAGCAACTCCACCGTTGCTTCATTTGTTGGACAATTACTCCACTTTGGACCTAGTTGTTTCTCATCTTCATCATCATACTTGAAGACCAATTGAAACTGAGCATAATCTCAGTTTCTCCCTGGTTACAACTTTTGTTAGCATATCTATAGGATTCTGGCTAGTGTGTATCTTTTCCAGCTTCAACTATCCATCTTCCAACACTGACCATATGAAATAGTACTTGAGTTGTATGTGTTTAGTCTTGGAATTAAATGTTGAGTTCTTTGCAATATGAATGGCACTTTGGCTATCACTGTATAACGTGACCATATCATGCTTCTTACCCAATTCATCCATAAACATTTGTAACCAAATCATTTCTTTACTAGCCTTTGTAGCAGCAACATACTCTGCTTTTGTTGTTGAAATTGCAACACTTTGGATTTTTGAAACCCAACTGACAGCTATTCCACCTATAGTAAATACATACCCTGTAGTGCTCCTCTTGTTATCTCTATCACTTGCTATATCTGCATCAACATATCCATGTAGATCAATTTTTGAACCACCAAAGCATAATGCTTGATTTGTGGTACCTCTCAAATATCTAAGAATCCATTTCACTGCCATCCAATGTTCTTTTCTTGGATTGTTCATGTACCTACTTACAACTCCCATTACATGCGCAATATCGGGCCTTGTGTAGACCATTGTATACATTAAGGTTCCAACTGCTGATGCATATGGAACTTTAGACATATAATCCATTTCTTCTTGGGTCTTGGGGCACATCTCCTTACTAATTTTGAAATGGCTAGCAAAAGGTGTACTAATTGGTTTTACATTCTGCATATCAAATCTTTTCAACACCTTTTGTATGTAATTCTAGGATAATGTTAATTTGCGATTTTTCCTGTCTCTAGTTATTCTCATACCAAGGATTTGTTTTGCAACTCCCAAATCCTTCATTGCAAATGAATTTGCCAATTTTCTTTTGAGTACATTTATTTCTTGCATGTTAGACCCTGCAACAAGCATGTCATCTACATTCAATAACAATATAATATAGTTGCCATCATTTTTCTTTTTCAGGTAAACACAATGATCAGAGTGACATATAGGATAACCTTGTTCAGACATAAACCTGTCAAATTTTAGATACCACTGCCTTGGAGCCTGTTTTAAGCCATACAAGCTCTTCTTTAACCTGCACACTAATTTTTCTTTCCCTTTGAGCTCATATCCTTCTGGTTGCTGCATATATATATATCTTCCTCCAAATCTCCATGGAGAAATGTTGTCTTTACATCTAACTGTTCAAGATGTAAATCTTCCGCTGCTACAAGACTTAAAATAGTTCTGATTGAAATCATCTTAACAACAGGAGAAAAAATTTCATCAAAATCAATACCTTTCTTCTGTGCAAAACCCTTCACCACAAGTCTAGCTTTGTACCTCTGTTTTCCTCCATCTTCTTCCTTCAGCCTGTAAACCCATTTATTTTGCAATTTTGTTTTACCTGCAGGCAACCTAACTAAGTCCCAAGTCTGGTTATGTATTAAGGATTCCATCTCTTCTTTCATGGATAGCTCCCACTTCTTCCTGGTTTCAACCTGCATTTCTTCTTCATAACATTCAGGTTCACCAGAATATGCCAACAATAAATAATATAATGAAGGAGAGTATCATTCAGGGGGTCTACTTATCCTGGTAGATCTTCTGACACCACTTTCAGGTGTTTGAGGTGCCTATTGTTGTTGTGGTGGTTGTTGTTGTTGTGGCTGTTGATTATTATTATTTTCAGGCACATTTAATTTTTCTGTGATCTCATCAAGAACTGTGTGTTCTTTGTTTTCTTTTTCCTGTTTCTTTTCCTGCAACTGATTCTTGTACAAGACCTTTTCATTGAATATTACATCTCTACTCCTAATGATTTTGTGATTTTCATAATCATATAAGCGATAACCAAAATCATTAACACCATATCCAATAAAGGTGCATTTTTTTATTTTTCCTCAAGATTTGTTCTATTTTCTTTATTAATATGAACAAAGGCCTCACAACCAAAAGGCTTTAAAAAAGAGTAGTTTACCTTTTTACCTGTCCATGCCTCCTTTGGAATACCACCATCCAAGGAACTTGAAGACCCTCTGTTTATTAGTTAAACAGTAGTATCTACAGCATCTGCCCAAAATTTTAAAGGCAATCCTGCATGCAATCTCATGCACCTTGCACGCTCCATGATTGTTCTGTTCATCCTTTCTGACACACCATTTTCTTGTGGTGTTCTTGGAACTGTCTTTTCTCTGCGAATTCCATGCTTTGAACAATACCTGTCAAATTATTTGCTGCAATATTCACCTCCATTATCTGATTTGAGACACTTCAACTTCTTTCCTATCTCAATCTCAACCAAAGCTTTCCATTTCTTGAAAGTATCAAATACATCAAATTTATTCTGAATACAACAAATCCAAGTTTTCTAGTTGCATCATCAATAAAAGTAACATAATAACGAGAGCCACCGAGAGATGATACCTAAGCAGGTCCCCATACATCTGTATGCACAAGCTCTAATTTTTTGCTCTTCTTTTCTTTCCCAACTCTGAGAAATATGACTCTCTTCTGTTTTCCATAAATGCAATTCTCACTGAAATCCAAATCAATATTCTTCAAACCCGGCAACAAATTTCTTGAGTGAAAAATATTCATCCCCTTCTCACTCATGTGTCCGAACCTATGATGCCATAATGTTGCATCTGCTCCTTTGGAAGTTAAAGCATTAACATAGTTAGAAATACCATTGCATAGATACAATGTACCAACCTTTTCGTCTTTTTCTATTACCAGGGCTCCTTTGGTGACCTTCCAATTTTTATCTGTGAAAGTTTTCACACAACCTTCACCGACTAACTACCCTGTTGAAATCATATTTTTCTTCAGATCTGGAACATGCCTTACCTCCATTAATAGCCATTGGTTTCCATTATGTTGTTTTACAAGAACCTTACCCATTCCAACAATTTTACAGGGTTTATCATCACCCAAACGGACTTGTCCAAAATCTCCTTGAACATAGTCATGAAAATATTTCTTATCAGGTGTGGCATGGAATGAGGCCCCTGAATCTACCACCCAGGAATCAGTAACATTTTTTAAAGAAAGAATCAAAGCATCTTGTAACACATCACCTGTCACATTTGCTTTATGATTGTTTTCATGTTGTGTGTCTCCTTCTTTTCCCTTCTCAGATCTACAGTCTTTCTTCAGGTGTCCTCTCTTTCAGCATTTCCAGCACACTATCCCCGATTTGGACTTGTATCTGCCTTTCCTTGATTTACTGCAATATCCCGAGCTCTTTCCTCTTTTCATTTTTCTTCCCCAGGACTCTACACTCAAAGGATTACCCGATGTCTCATCAGAGCTTTTCCATCACATGTCCTCGCTAAGGATAGCACCGACAACATCATCAAACTTTAAAGTACTAGATCCAGAGACAGATATATTAATGGCCATAACTAAACCATTCCAACTTTCTGGAAATGAGCATAAAAATAACAGAGCCCTAACTTCATCATCAAATTTTACCCCTACAAAACTTAACTGACTGGTAACTGTATTAAATCATTTAAATGGTCTGCAACAGATCCACCTTCCGACATCTTCATCTTAAATAAACGTTTCATAAGAAAAACATTGTTTGAGGCTGAGGTTTTTCATATAGTTTCGCCAATGCCTTAATCAAAACCTATGTTGTTGTTTCCTTCGAAATATTGAAGGCTACCAACGCCGCGAGGCACAACCGTACTGTTCCGAGTACCTTTCTATTGAGAATCTCCCATTCTACGTTTTTCATAGTCGTTGGCTTCTTTATTTTCCACTCAATGGTAGGTACAGATCTTTCTAATACAGATAATCTTCCATCTGCATCTTCCACAGCGGGAAGTTTTGACCGTTAAATTTCTCAACCCTAAACTTACCATCTTCCGCCATTTCTCCCACTCGAAACAGGAACCCTTCTTTCCTACGAGTTTATCAGCCAAATAGACCTTCAGCTCTGATACCATTTGTTAGAAAATTATATATTACAGAGCAATGCAACACATAAAATATGCAGAAAACACAAGCACACAAAACACATAAAACCAGAGAGACACAAATATACATGGTTCACCCAGTTTGGGCTAGGTCCACCCTGAACAGCCAGTCCTTCCTTTTTATTATCCAGCAAAATGAAGAGACACAACCTACAGCAGATCTGTTGTAATATCCTCTATTCTCTCTCACAATCTCTCTATCAATTTCTCGCTCTAAGAATACACATAAATACACAGTCGCAATACAATACCCTCATACAAAAAAAGGGGTTGCCTTCGAGGGAAAAAAACCCCAAATCAAACATAACTTCTACCATCAAATCATCCACCTAATGAACAGCCCAGATTGACTAGAAATTACTATGCTTTTACAATGCAATTTTACATTTGTTTTTAGCTTCGGGGGCGCTGCCCCCAAAACCCCCTGCCAAGAGGGGGCTCCATAAACTCGCATCCGCCCCCATGGACCCCCAAGGTAGCGTACAATAACGGGTGGCGTTGCCACCCTGTTAAGAACAGGGGTCCAATGTTGTGATACAAAATAAAGAAGATAATCAGGCTCCACACCCAACAGTTTTATATTAAATTTCTTAGAGTCATAAAAAAAAAAAATTAAATAATTAAATAATTAAAATAATAATAATAATAATAATAATAATAATAATTCAGGTTGTCACTTTGGCACGTTTCCGGGCCATTGTTGATTTTGTGAGATCTTCTTTGGTCATTTCCAACCTCCCTTTTCTCCCTAAATTTTTTAGAAAAACCATTACCAAGGCTACCCTATACCCCTGAGTATTAACAATCCTTGGTCTATTCTCCACCATCACTCCTAGTCTTCTTGTTTTCCACATGCCTAGTATGTCACCTCAACTATCCTCTTAGTATGTGGCCCTCCCTCAAGCAACACTCGAAACTTGTCCACTTACATTCTCCTTTCTATAGCCTCATAGATTATAATTGTGGTTGATAACTCTTTGTTGTCAAAACATTCCCTAGGGTAGTTCTCTCTTCCTTTTTGACCACACAATGGGCCTTTGATTCTTAATACCCATGACCACCTTATAAGCATAGTTGCAACCCCTTTTCATGGAAAATTCCATAACCACACAACCTTCACACTAATATCTACTTCCTTGTGAGCTTTTTCTCATCAAAATTTCCACTTGACACTAGTGCCACACCAACCCACCATGTGGGAATTATGCAAGTTGGCACATGGAGAAAAATGATGTCATGTTGCTCTGTGGATTGCCACATAACCCCATGCAACACAATCAATCACATCAAGTTTAAAATAATGCTACACCAATAGCACCATGTAAACATTTACATACATAATACTATAATGTCACCTCTACAATTAGAACCAAATTAATGTGTCTCATCATAATTTAGGAGGACCCCCTCTATTGGGATTATAATCTTGGGATGTTGTTTTCAAATTATTGTATATTTTCCTTACAAATTCTATTTTCAGTGCAATTTTTTTTATCTTGAATTTTCATTTGAGATCTATGAGTACTTAAAGTTATTTTTGTACATGTTAAAATTTATTTTATGAGTTTTCAAATTTTCTAGAAAATATCTACTTTGTCCCTAATTTTGTGATTTCTACGAGACATATCTTTCTAAAAATAATACCTTTCTTAGTGTAGATTTTATGTAGTTTCTAGTGGTTGTGATGGTTATATTTTGCATCAATCAAATTATCATTTGTTCACTATTGTTAGACCTGCCTTGTCACTCCCTTGTCATAATCAAATTCTCCAAAGTTCATTTCTCGTCATTTGCAAATGATTGATGTTACTATGGTCCGTAAAAGAGTCATTTTCGTAGTCAAGGTCTTATAGTTGGTCTTCAAACATGTCGAATGATGCCTGCAGTTAGAGGAAGGTTCAGTGAAGTTTTTATTTCAGGATTGTCATCACAATAATGCGAGATTGATTCTTCTTCAAACCCTATTTTGAAGAAGAAATCATAAAATGTGTTTTCAAATATGTAATTATTGAAGTTTTTCAACTCTTGAAGAGTTCAGAGGTAGCTCTTGTTGTCCTTTGCTAGGATATGCCACCAAACTCGCAAAAGAGTGACAAGATTTATCATCATCAAAAAAATCAGTAGAAGACAAAGAATAGAATATGTATTAAGTGTAAAATGTCAAAGTTCAAAAATATGGTAGAAATGGGTCTTTACAAAACAAAGATCGAAGCCATGACTTTTTTATAAATATTTTCTACCATTTAAATATCATTTGCATTCAAGAAAAAATTGGAGAAGTCAATTGCAATGGTGGGAGGGTGAAATTGTAGTAAATGTGCTTTGAAGATCATACAAGCACGCATTGGACAAGAACCAGCTAGCTCATTTTACACGCGTGCGGCGCACCGAGCATTTCTAAGAAAAATTCATCTCAAGTGTCATTTCTTCTGCTCCGATTTTGATCCATAATTTTTCACCGCATTCGCCAAATTGGGCCACTCGCATTTTTTGTCCTCATAATGGCTGCCTCAAGTGCTTAGCAGAGTTGCGACACACTTGGCTACACCTTGTGTCCTCTTTTTTCAAACTCCATCTCAATTCTAAGTTAAACCTTAGATTGAACTTTGATTTGAAAGATACACTTGAAAGGATGCATAACTCTCACCCGTAGGTAGATATGTTGGCTCAAGCAAACACATTCATTGAGACCAATGTACAGCATAAAACTTCCATTGAGGAGTGAAACAGATATGAGGCTTTAAAAGATCTTGCATCGCTGAAGAAGCAGATCCCTGGCACGAGTGTCACTTACTCGTAGAGGAAAAAAGGAATGCTTATCTTTCGACTACACATCTCAAGAGGGGTACTCGATGCAAATAGAGATACTTGAGTTAAACCTTGCTAGAACATCCCCCCGTGCATAACTTTGAGGAATGTTCTAAGTGGCTCATATACAATCATAACAGGGGGAAATATATCACATCCCGATCCGAAGAACAACATGAGGCTAGTTCTGAGCTTTCGTCCGAAGAATTCATTCAAAATGAGGAAGCCACTTTGTATACTGACCCGACTTACCAAGTGCACCACCTCTCCCGCATTTGGAAGGGAATGATAATCTGTTTGTTCCAACCATTTTTGAAACAGAGCCACCTTACCGGGTTCCGATAGTGTCGTCGTTGCATGCAATGTGGGGCACACCTTCAAGCCCCTTGTTTGTGGGAGGCACCACCGTCGCTTTTTGTGGGGAAATATTTTGGCAGAGTATGTTCAAGGGGGAAAATGTCTTTTACCCGTAAAATTCGTAGAGAGAGACCCACAAAGGGTTTTGTGATAGGTGTTATGAGAGGTTGAAATCATTTTCGAAAACTTTTGATAAGGCAGTGAGCAATGCACTTTGATAGCAAAATATGATGTGATGGACTGATCATGTGATGAGAGGATGTGTTGAATACGCCTTTGGGCTTGTTAATGGAGTAAGAAATTTACAAGACCAAGCATTGTTTTGAGAAGTTATTATCGTATTGCAAGGTTGAAGCTTAAAAGTCTATACCTGCTTGTTTACGAGGAGCTAATGGATTAGCCATCTTCACAAACTAGCAAAATCTATTTAAGCACCCCAAGAATGTAGAAATCAAGAACATTGTGCTTCCTTCTATCTCCAAGGGAATTCAAAGACATATATTCGTTTTAAATCGATGGAATCGATATTCACCAAGTTATCTCGAACATCATAAATCAACTTTCGTGCCATGAGAATAATCGTAGAACACAAGTTTCCCACCAGGATTTGAAGCCAAAATATGCGTATTTTTCTTTTACTCGTCCCTCATTCATCCTTCAAACATGTTATGGATAGATTATGTGGACACGAAGAAAGAATGTTGCACGTCAGCCTAGATCTCATTAAGAATGACATGGTCAAAATGTATCATTAGTGTAATGCCTCATCAACATAAGATGCCTTTCCCCGGACATAAGACTACCTTGGAAGCATTTGTTGGAATCTAAGATGAAGCAGCAACACTCAAACTCGTGATACAAATCCAGTAGAAGGGCTCTAATGGTTTGGAAGTGTTATAATGGCCGTGTCAGGCTATACACTGTGATATTGGTAGATCCGTAGAAATGTACACGTGAAACTTGTCTGGAGATGACATCGTTGGAGTTGATGGACCTGCATACATGTCGATTAACTTGCTACCTATAGTTTTGGCCATTTGTAATGCGTTTTTTCCTTTATTAAAAGGCGAAATTTTAGTTTAAAAGGCCATTTTTATTAAAGTTAGTTTTTTATTCAATATATTTTATTAACAAGTCGTAAAAATAAAGGAAAAGCAAGTGCATGCCAGATGATCGATAGCCTAATTTGAAATGAAGATATCTATCACAAGCAGAGCAATCGAATTGATTTGCCTATTTTCATTCTTCAATAGAAAGTCGTAAAGTCAAGCTTCCGTGTTTTGCCTATTCATTAGTTATCAACAAACAAAAGTGTAACGCTCTGCCTTTTTAGAGTGCACTTTTTCCCTGCTTTTTATGATTCTAGGTGAATACATACTCTATTTTTATCAGCTTTGTTATTATACCTTTGAAGGTATTTATTGTAGTGCAAATCATTTTGTTGGAGAGAGTTCTGGGAGTCGTGGAGGAAAATCGTAGTTTCATTGTATAGTTTTGACAGGATTTAATGAAAAGATACACCTGACTCTAGATTCTTGTGGTGTGAATTTAGCATTTGTCTTTTTCTTTTGTTTCATATGTAGCTCTGTTATGTTTTACTTTTCATTTCATAATAATTTCCAATTTGAATGTTTCTGAGTGAGAAGGGTAGAATTCAGCCCACCGTCTCATCTCCCGGAGAAGCTGCTCATATTTTGTATTTCTTCCTCCTGTCTAAAAAGGATTCATAATTTAATGCCCTTTTCATCTTTCTTAACATTCATTCCATTCCATATAATTTCAAAATTGAATGCTAAATTTATCGCTCTGTCTTTGCCTCTCGAGATAATCTCGTGTCTCGATTTAATCTCTCTCGCTTTCATGTCGTTTTTGATCCCATGTCGCCTTAAAACCGAGTCATTTATCAAAAATACCCTTTCTTATCTATTTACTAGCCTAAAATCATTATCAGTTTTGCATTTAGGCCATCTCACTCCTTTGAAGACTTTTTGCTGAGATAGACCCGTGAGAGAGCCCTCTCTCCCGTCCCTCGTAGGGCTAGCTACTTAGGTCGAGCTTGGTTTGATGTTGCCTCGAGTTTTTCCTTTTCTGCACTCGAGAGCATTTGAGCGCTAACAACTATATTCAATCCAAATGATATTTTCCTTACTAATGCCAATTATTCTTCTAAAACATCATATTTAAAGGACCTATTGAGGAGTAAGGGATTGTACGGGATTTCTATTGGAGTATATCCTACACCTCTAACCCCCAAGGAATATCTTAGCTTGTTTGACATTTCCACTAAAGTTCAATGCCAAAGGAGATTGCAAGATCATTCTCGTCAATCCTTATGGGGTTACCAGCCAATATTGGAGATAGAGGTTAATATTGTCCTCTATCTAAAAAATAGAGAGGAAATGGGAAATCCATGGGGAACTATCAAGGTATTTACTACATAACTCTAAGCACTTAATATGTGGGGGGGTGATGGAAATTTGTTTCTCTAGGTAAAAATATATGCTATACCATTATATGTCCTAAAGAGAGGCAAGTAGATCAACGAAATAATGAAGCACAAGTACATATGGGAATTTTTTGAAGATGTCAAGTTTCATCTATAGAATATTGATACTACATAGGAAACATAGATCAAATTTAGAATCTCTTTGGAAAACATGACACAATCCTAGCTCATTTATTGGAGATTTAGCTTTTTTTATGAAACCAGCTCCAAAAATAGAAGAAAAGAGAGATCAACGCCTTAGAAATAAGCCACTTCGAGGGGGAAACCTCCTTTACATTACATAAATGAACAATTATTGGATGATACAAATGACAAAACCTCCTTCTATATATAGGAGTCCATGGGGTCACAATATAATCCTAGCTGACCTAACAATAATAATGTAAGGGCATAATAATAACAATATGGGGGTTACAGGGGTACAACAATCACAATAAAGGGGCTACACTAACAACAATAATGGACTACACTAGTAATATAGGGACCTAACATGCCCCTCTCCTTGAAAAATTTGTTGTCCTCAACGCTTGTGTAGCTCAGGATGCTTCTGTATAAAATTCTCATCCTCCCATGTAGAATATTCAGTGGGTAAGTTTTTCCACTTGATGAGATACTCTGAAATTGATCGATTTCGTAGTTGTCAAGGTCTTGTTTATGTGACTGCTTCAAGTTCCAATATGATTTTTCCTTCCCCATCAAGTTCTGGAAATATTGTTTGAACAGGAATTTTGTCACCTATAACCTTCTTTAAGCATGAAACATGGAAAATTGGATGCACTCGCGAAGAAGCAGGAAGCTCTAATTGTATGACATAGTACCAATATTGTGCAACACCTTATAAGTACCATAGTACTTTGGTGATAATTTATTATTCTTATTAGCTTGCTTGAGAGACATTTCTTAGTATGGTTGTAGCCGTAAAAATACCCAGTCTCCTACATCAAAACTTCTCTCATTGCGATGTTGATCTGCCTGTTGTTTCATTCGATTTTGTGCCAAATTTAGGTTATCCTTTAAGAGTTGGAGAACTTGTTGTTGATGCTCAATGTGATCTTCCACTACTTTAACCTTAGAATTTTCTCTTAAATATGATGTGATGGACGGTGGATGATATCCATAAAGTTCCATAAATGGGTTCATTTTTGCTGCAGTATGGAAGGAAGTGGTATACCACCATTCAGCCAAAGGTAACCACTTGACCCATTATGTTTGTTTATCATATACAAAACAACGAAGATATCCTTCCAAACACTTTTTCACTATCCCAGTTTGACCATTGGATTATAGATGATAAGATGAGCTATGAGCTAGTTGAGTGCCCAAACAAGAAAATAATTCCATCCAAAATTTTCCAGTAAAAATGGGATCTCGGTCACTTACAATAATCTTTGGGTTTCCATGTAGCTTTTGAGTTATTTCCATAAATGCAGTAGCAACTGTAATTGCTTTAAATGGATGAGATAATGCACAAAAGTTTGCATACTTGGTAAGTCTATAAACTACCACTATGATGATACTCTTTCCTTCAGACTTAGGTAAACCTGTGATAAAACCCATTGAAATCTCCTCCCAACATTGACTTGGAATGGATAAAGGTTGTAGAATACCCGAAGTCTTAATTGTCTCAACTTTATTTTTTTGGCAAACCAAACATTATGCCACAAACTTTTGAATATCATATTTAAGGCCATCCCAAAAAAAATCTTTCTTCACCCTGTGGTAAGTTGTTAAAAATCCTGAGTGTCCTCCTAAAGGAGAAGTGTGCAATTCCAAAAGAACCTTTTCTTTTAGTTTGGAATTATTACAAATATATAAGCTATCTTTTTACCATAAGGAATAATTTTTCCAACTAAATGTATTAGACGTACTAGGATCTTGCTGCAACTTTTGAATGAGTTTCCACACTTCTTCGTCCTTCTTCCATTCATCCCTTGCTTCGGTTATAAAATCTAGTTGGATAATAGAAATGGCACAAAGAAATGCTTCCACCTCTTCATCCTTTCTTGAGAGTGCATCTGCAACAACATTTAGCTTCCCTTTTTTCTAGATGATTTCAAAGTCATAACCCAACATCTTTGTGACCCATTTTTGTCGCTCTTCTAAAGATAGTATTTGTTCCAAAAAGTGTTGAAGACTATCACGATCATTTTTTACCTTGAAGTGTCTTCCCATTAGGTAAGGTATCCATTTATTTAGTGCATGTAGTATTGCCAACATATCCTTATCATAAATAGCTTTCTGTAAATACTTTCCTTTGATTGGACAACTTTCAAAAGCAATGGGTCTTCCTTCTTTCATTAAAACAGCATCAATTCCATTTCATGAGGCATCACATTCCACAATAAAGGTTTTTGTGAAGTCCGGCGTAGCTAAGACAGGTGTTAGGCACATTTCCTATTTAAGATGTTCAAAGGCCTTATTTGATTCAGGAGTCCATGAAAATGCATCTTTATTCAATAATGTTGTTAGAGGTGTTGTTATTCTTCCATAATTCTTAACAAACTTGCGATAATACTCTGTTAACCCAAGAAATCCTCGCAACTTCTTTATGGTTTGGGGACTTTCCATTCCTTAATGGATTTAATTTTGTTAGGGTCTACCTTAACACCCTCATGAGATACAATATGACCTAGATATTCCACCTCTTGTACTCCAAAGAAACATTTGGAGGGTTTTGCATATAATTATTTCTCCTCCAATAGTTTGAGCACCCTGTCAACATGTTTAACATGATCCTTCCAAGACCTGTTGTAGATTACTATATCAACAAAAAATACTAACACAAATTTTATAAGTAAGGGTTTGAAACTGGAATTCATCAACCCTTGAAATGTAGAAGGTGCATTGGTAAGGCCAAAAGGCATGACCAAAAATTCATAACGACCCTTATGAGTTAGAAATGTTGTTTTCGGAATATCTTCAGTCTTCATTCTAATTTGATGATATCCTGAACGAAGATCCAACTTGGTAAAATAAATTGCTCCATGTAATTCATCAAATAATTCATAAATAACATGAATGGGAAATTTATCTTTAATAGTGAGATTATTGAGCTCCCTATAATCTGAACACATGCGCCATGATCCATCCTTCTTGTGTACCAATACTACTAGAGGAGAGAAAGAACCTTGACTAGGTTGAACTATACCAACCTCTAACATTTTTGCAATCATATATTCAATTTCGCTCTTTTAGACATAAGGATATTTGTAAGGCCTGATGTTTGGAGGAACACTTCATGGAATCAAATGAATAGAATTATTATGAACACAAATAGGTGGGAGTCCTTTCAGATTTTCAAACACCTTGGAATGATTTTCCAAGACTTTTTGGAGATTTGGAGAAATAGATGATTTTGATGTTGGAACTTCTAGTGAGCATAATTGTGAAATTACGCCTCGTTGTTCTTTCTTCAGAAGCTTTGTCATGAAATTAGAGCTATCTTTCCTGGATTCCCTGCAATGCCCCGTAATTCGATTTCCTTTCCTTCCGAAAAATTTTCAGGAAAATTTCTTGAAAATTAAAAGCTACCATCCCCAAATATTGTAACCATTGTACTCCTAGTACAACATTAGCACCTCCCATTAAATGGAAAGCATTGGACTATTCAATACATATTCCCCCATGGTTAGCTTGATATTATGGCATTTTCCAGAGCAATTTATATTTCCTCCATTTGAAACCATCACTTGACATTCTGGTGTTTGGTATAGGAAGCAATTCAATTCCTTGGCTACCTTACAATGAATAAAATTATGGGTACTACCCGAATCAATCAACACTATTAACCTTTTCTTCTTGATATTTCCTTCTATCTTGAGAGTTTGAGGAATGGTAATTCCTACCAATGCATTCCATGATATGGTCGGACTCATTTCTTCTTTCTCTAGGGTTGGTTCCTGGTGTATATCCTCTTCTTTTGAAGTTTCTTGTTAATTTTCTTCCTCCACTTCACAATCTGTGTAAAATAATTTCTTCTCAGCACACTTGTGACATTTAGTGTATTTGCTATCACAATTGTAGCAAAGCTCTTTTTCTCTTTTTTCTTCCAATTGTTGTGGTTTCAACCTTGTATGTTGTGGAAGTCTAGGAGTAGCAACACTTCCATATTTATAGATGTGAGTGGTAGGCTTCCTTGCCACCATAATTTTACATTCAATTTTTCTTTCCAACCTGAATGCCTTCTTTAATGAATCAAGTTCCCAAAGGCGAACCTCATGTTGGATGTTATCCTTTAAAGTACCTATGAATACATCAATCCTATGTTCCTCTGGAATATAATTTACCCTTATATTCAATTTTTGGAAGTCCTCAATGTGCTCCACCACTAAACCCTTTTGTTTGAGATTTATCAATTGGCTAAAGAAGTTGTTGCTCTTTGTTTCCTTATAATGTGCTATCATTTCCTCCGTAAAAATTGACCAAGTGACAATTTTTTTAGGGGAGCAAAGCCATCAATACCATACAATTGTATTTTGTTCTAAATATAAATTTGCAATGCGTACCTTTTGTGTGTTTTGCACATTATTGAGATCAAAATATTACTCCATCTATAGTATCCATGTTACGGGATCCTTGTCATCAAACTTCCTCATATCGATCTTTGGAGTATGGTGGGTCTTCCATCCAACATTCGATTTTATGAAATCACGATTAACATTTATTTTGTTCTCATCATGAGTTTCCTCTACTTCGCCATTAGGAATCATTTCTTGTATCAACTTTGTCAAACCTTCCTTCAAACCTTCCATTTTTTCTTCCATTTCTTCCATGCCATTCTTCAAAGCATCCATATTAGCTTCTATTCCTTTTTTCAAAACTTCCATTTCATTTTTTTTCTCTTTGCGAGAGCGAAATTTGGTGCACTTGCTCTTGTAATTTTTGCATATCATGTTGCACTTCTTCCTCTTCATGAGTCACAGTAGAGTGTTATGAGGGATTAATGGATGTTGAATTATTTTTAGGGGGAATTTTAGAACCCAATACTGATATCTATGCTTCAATATGCCCCTGGAATCACTTCAAACTGATTTTTCTAACAAGACTTATGCAATTCAAAAAAAAATACACACACTTTTCTTTATTTTGAGGAGCTTGATATTGAAACTAAAATATCTTTGTGATTTCGGATCTTCAATATCTGAAATTCGATCATGTAGTAGCCCTCTGAATATTGTTTCTAATTCCATAGTTCTGACCTGATTTGGATACTTCAAGGCAAATTTATGACCAATCTCCCACAATGACCTAATTATGGACTAGTTCAGTAGATCAAAATTGTATGGTGTGCGATGTGTCACTGTTCCTCCTTCGGCTCTGAAATTGATACACAGGAAACTACAGTTCGTATAATTTCGTTTTTTTTTACAGAATTCCAATCTGATGCTTAGAGAGAGAGTTATGATGAGTTTCCCAAGGTCACCTCTTTTAGATGAAATTCGAGAGCCTGCAAAAACCATAACTTCCACAGATCATATCTCCGAAAATATTGTGAACCAAGGTATGAAATTTTTACACAAAGTTCCTTAGGATTTCTTCTTCACTTGGTATAAATTTCATCTTCTGAACCTTTGTAGAAAAAAATTTATAGTGAAAACTCCACGATGACTTGTTTGGAGCAGCGAAAACCTAGAATCCAAAGCTCTGATACCAAATGTTATGAAACCGGCTCCAAAAATAGAAGAAAAGAGAGATCAATGCCTTATAAATAAGCCACTTCAAGGGGGAAACCTCCTTTATATTACATAGATGAACAATTCTTGGATGATACAAATGACAAAACCTCCTTCTCGATATAGGAGTCCATGGGGTCACAATATAATCCTAGTCGACCTAACAATAATAATGTAAGGGCACAATAATAACAATATGGGGGTTACAGGGGTACAAAAATAATAATAAGGGGGTTACACTAACAACAATAAGGGACTACACTAGTAATATAGGGACCTAACAAGATTATTATTTTAGAACATAGAGATTTCTAACGGATTGACGACTACCTCATTACGTTCAAGAATTTTAAGCTTTAGTTGGTGATGGAGGCACCATTAAGCCTAATAACCAGATGATTTTTTCCATGCTTTCTAAGTTCTATGAACCTTATTCAATTTTTATCAATACTTTTTATTCCACAAGAAAAATTCTAGGTTCAAATTATGTGATTCATAGTTTTTAAGCATTTTTTGAAAATTTAATGCAAGAATAAGATAATAGCTTACATGTTAATGTCATTTATTATATAATTACAAAGACATAAATATTTGTGAGTGTTATATAGGTACTAGGACATAATAATTTGTGAGTGTTCTATAGCTACTAAGACATTAATATTTGTGAGCTTAAATAACTAGTTCTAAGTAATTAGAGACATTCAAGGAGAAAAAAAGTTAATACATGCACCAAACATCACCAAACCTCCCCTTATCCAAAGAGTGAATATGGACCTAAGCCCAAAGGAAACATAGTTAAAAATAATTATAACATTTTTAGGGAAGCTGATCATATAAACTCACATTGATGGAAAATATGGAAACTTTGGAAGTTGCCATGAAGAAACATAACACAAAATTGGTTGCCCCTTTTATTTCTTACTCTTCTAAAAGACAATGTCTTATCACTTTTGTGTGTTCCTCCAATGTAATGACTTATTTTGTTAATGAGTGGACACCATATTTTGATATTGTGTGATCAGTCATTGTTAAGCTAGATGGTGGCTATTTTAACCATGTGTTCTATGTGCATAATATTTCTTGCAATCTTCTTTCAATTTACCAAATCACTTAATATGGAGAATGCAAAGTTATGGTTTTTTATCCTTATGTTTTAACTAGATATTTCTAAGATCCAAAGCATGCAATTGAAACAATTGAAACTATAATGTTGATGATTTTATTGTATTATTCAAGTTTTACAAGCTTGGGTCATTTTCACTTTTATATGTAAATTTTATTTCTCAAAAGGATGACTTTAGCTAACTCTAGCATGTGTTGTTTGGACATAAAATTATTGTTCCCTTCAATAGTTATGGAAGTACAACTCGTGCAAATTCTTCCTCTTGTTTCTCACCATGATGGATTTTGTCCCATATGTGCTCTTGCAAAATGTCATAGGTAAAACTTTGCCAAAGGTTCAACATGATGCATAGAAGCACCTTTCTAGCTTCTTTGTAGGAATTCATGTGGAAATATCCCCTTCCTTTTTTGGAGAAAAATATAATATGAATTTTATTAATAATTTTAATAAGCCAACATGGTTAGCTAGAAGATTGAAGTGTTCAATAATCTAGTGGTCTTTAAATTATTTTTGGAAAAGCAATGCAATCATTGAATATAGATGCCTTACATTGACAATCGAAGTGAGTATGTAAATAATTCCTATGACACCCCTTTCAATACCCTAAATTTTGTAATGTAATTAAGAACATATAATTTTGGGTTGCCAGCATTGATGTTATGATGTCAAACTATATATATGATTTAATGTTTATTTTTTTTAATAAAAATGCTAAAGCTGAAGAAAGGGGACAACCAACATATTATGATTCCTAGGGGAGGGGGGAAAATTGACTTAGAAGGAAAAGTGTACCTTGGGTGAATATTTCCCTTTGATGTGATGGTTATTCTTCCCAAGAAGCTTCTAAAAATAGGTTGGGAAGATGAAGGGTCAAGGTGTGCTTATAAAAATAAGAGGGAGGATCAATTAAGGGGTTCTTCTTCTTGGTTATTAAGCTTCTAGTTTTTCTCTCTTCCATTGCTCTCTCATGCATCTCTCTCTATCTATCTCACTTAGAAAAATCAATTTGAAAAAATGATTGGCGATAGAACCAAAATACGTTCATACTTTATGACTGGTTAAGAGCTATGAGTGACAACTTATGTGATAGGAAATTAATGTGTCGCAACACTTTTTCTTTAGACTAGTTGGCTATGAGGGATGAGAATAGTATTGGTTGTGTGTGGCACATAGAGCATTGAAGAGAGGATGGTAAAGGGATTTCAAATATTAGAGAAGGATTCCCTTGTGATGTTCATACATGCATGGTCTTATTGTGAATGTGAGTTTGTTCAAAGATGGAAAGGTTGATCATTAAGTTTTCCAATTTGTGTGAAGGAGAATTGCCTTCACTTCTGGTGTTAAAATTTGGTATGAATCTAAGTATGTAAAATATCACTAAGTTAATTTCTCCTTGAGGCATGAAGATCTAACAACCATCTATGAGGAAAAATGCACCTACAGTTGAGGCTTTGGTGAGGCGAAACGCAGCTCAACATACTTCATTTTCCAGTATGTTTCTAGTTGCAATAGATAAATATTCATTTATGTGTCAATCATATTTCTTGCATAGAGGGTTTAGTGGCATACATGATTATTTGTTGTTGTTGTATCATTTAATTTTTTTATCCTGATGTTGGTTATGATACTAAAGTTTGAAATCAGATAAGTGCAATGGGTTTGAATTCACTTGGATGTGGAATTTAAATGAATTGGGATGTGTTGGAAATGCATGATAATTTTGGTAATTGCATGTCTTCCCTATTAATTGCATGTTGCATTTTATTTAATTTCCTCTATAGGATATAAGTCCCAATTTTTTCCTCTGATTTAAATAAGTTGAGGAAGAGTGTTGGGGTCATTCTTGGAGTTTAAAGGTGGAAGCCAAAATGTGATTTGTGGGTTAAACAGGTCATGTTGGCATTTCTACTACAAATTTGCTTCTGGTTAAAAAAGCTAAAACTTGGACCATAGTGAGGGGAAATCTTGTTTATCCTCCAATTTTAAAATATTGGGTCACGAAATTTTAGGAAGTGTGATCAAAGGAAATTAGGCTTCCTAAATGCATCTTTAAAAAGGACACGTTGGAATTTTTGCAATAATTTTTCTTCTAGGAGGTTCCGGTAACTGAAACTTGCACCATAGGGAGGGGAAATCCTACTGGTCATTTGGTACAATTTTCAAATCTTGGTGTTCAGTAATTTAATTTATGGTTAAATTACTTGCATTAAATTATCAAACCATGACTCGTATTCTTATGAAGCACACTTGCATTGTATATGTTAGGCAACTAACTCTCAGTGAAGAACAATCTAATCTGTCGAAATGAAATTGCAAATTTGCAAGTATTAAAATGAAATCATATTCATGAGGAGATCCAAATCAGCACACACACTTTCTTTCTCAACAAGTGATATCTAAAGAAAGTAATAAATTTTGAACAAGAAATAAATGAAATCTTTAATCTATTAAATTTAAATGACGATTATATTCTAGGAAAAATAACGTGATTTTATCCTAGGTTCTTAATCTAATAAATTATGTTATGGAAATCAAAGAGTCTATTCTAAGTGCGTTGATAAATCTAGTCTAGAAAGAAATGGATTTTAACTCTAGAAAGCAATAAATCTTAATTCTAGGAAACCAGTAATTCTAGTTCTACGAAAGCAATAAATTCTAACTCTAGGAAAGTAATAAATTCTAACTCTAGGAAAACAAAGGCATTCTATTCTAGAGCGATAAGTAAATGACTAAAATGAGATTGTGTTTATCGAAGCAATTTGAGTTTACTAAAGTGTTCGTGTCAATTTAGAATCATTCATGACTAATGAATATCTATAAATTTGAGACTAAGCAAGCCAATAAATAATTGAAATGTGTTTTTATTATTTTTCAATTTACTCAAGCGCTTGACCTATGTAAAGGAAACAAAATAAGTAAGCAAAGGACATAATTAAAGCTACAAATGAAAGTTATATTGTTTAAATGAAATATAGGATTAATCTAAAGTTGTAAATGAAAACAGAGCATAACTAAATTCTAAATGAAAGAAAAATTACATTATCTCGTACTTCTATAGGGTGGCCTCCTGAGATGCATGAGTGACTACAAACTTCAGAACACGAACTTGAATCACCCACAATAAATTATGAATGTGCCAAAATTTTATTAATGGAGTGTGTAAAACAAAGTTTCAATACAATAGTATTGCAAATAGAAATCAACTTCAAAAGTCATATATTCACTTCTAGGTGAAGTATTGTCTTTCATATTTTTGTCATGTGTCCTTCACTAGAGCAAGATGTTCCTCCCTCAAATACTCCTTTGCTTTCTCAACCTTCTGGGAAGGACCCTCAATCTTAGAAGCTTGGAATACTTGGTGGAAATATGCATCCCCTAAAAGCTAGGTGAAGTATTGTCTTTCATATTTTTTTCATGTGTCCTTCACTAGAGCAAGATGTTCCTGCCTCAAATACTCCTTTGCTTTCTCAACCTTCTGGGAAGGACCCTCTATCTTAGAAGCTTGGAATACTTGGTGGAAATATGAATCCCCTAAAAGTTACAATAAACTCCCCATCCTCGCCCACTGGGGCATTTGGCTAGCAAGACATGCCATTATTTTTCATGGAAAATAGACATCCCCATACCATAATGCCGCAAAATTCAAAGTTTTTTATGACCTTATAGAAGTTCTTGATCATATACAACCGCAAAGGAGCGTCGCAGTTGGAAATATTGATCACTCTTATCCTTGGGAATACTTTGACGGCGCCTCTCTTTAGGATGGTCATTGTGGCAGGGGTTTTGTTCTTTACCTTAGCACTAATCATTCTTTTTAAGTCAAATGTGGGTTGGGACAAGGTACAAACAATCTCACAGAATTATACAGTCTAAAACTTTACTCCTATTCGCCATTGAACATGGATGTCCTCGGATCTAGATCTTTGGTGATTTTATGCTTATCATTAGTTGTTTAAATCACATTTAGAGATGTCACATGCACAAACTCCAACCTATTCTTGATGATTTTTTTATGTTAAGTGAAGGTCTTGACTATGTCTCTGCATGTCACATATACAGAGAAAGGAACATGGAATTTGATGGATTATCAAAATCCGGAGCACATATGGAGCATGGTTTTTGGTAAATTTGTGAAAATATTGATGATTCAGCTCATGACTAGCCACCTAGAGCCTTTTTTCCATAGGCTCATTTTCAAAACTAATTATATGCTACTTTATTTTATATATATTGCACCTATTTATGTAACGCACAACAATCGCTGGACATATTTGTATATACTATCATAGGTAACCAAAAATTTTACAGGTTTTTTTATAAGTGAAGCAAAAACAGTATCTTCATCAGTACACCAAACTTGGTTACAAGAAACAGATCATATATGTATAGACAATCATATTTTTTGGACTTTTGTTTATTGTGGACACACTTTCTAGTTCATGGGACAAAATGCTTCAGTATCTATGAAATGTAATTTTCAAACTCTAATAAAAATTACGATTTTTTTCCTCGTGGGAAAAAAAAATGTTATGGAAAAATTATTGTTGGCCATTTATATATATACACTTCATGGAGGCATGATCCAAATTAGTGGTAGCGTCGAATATTCAACCTAGCACCAAGGTGACCCTAGGGCGCAATGGAGACATCGACAAGTTTCCTAAGACATTTTACCTTTATTACAAGATTGTTATATCAAAAGCTCATTGAATTCCCTCTTATCATATTGTAAATATATTATTTTGTTATTAATGGAAAATATTGAAACCATGAACAGGATAAAAGGGAATATCAACAATCACATAGAAGTATAAAGGTCCTAGGGAATTTTAAGTCATGGGGCATTAAAAGGTCATGAGGGAGTCTAAAAGCCACAGGTGAAGGTGAAATGTCACCCTCCTCGTTTATATAAATGTAACCTCCTCCCTCATTCAAAAGGTGGGAATTTAAGCACTTAAGCTAGACTAGTAATTAGATTTTTATTTTGTGCATGACAAGTTGAAAGCATTCGCTCTTGGTAGCTTATAGGTGGAGGGATTGTGAGGCTTGCGTTATATTTTGAAGATGATATGAACTACTCTAGCCCCACTATTGGGTTTTGACGGACTTGTTTTACATATATTTAAATGGGTGATAGCATTAATGAGAAGCTTTTCATTGGTTCCCATGTATTCTTCCATAGGTTATATTAGCTATCTAGTATTCCCATTATGTATGCATGTTTGTTTACATAATGGATACATCTTTACGAACTAATTTGTTTCATGCAACTTGTGTGTTGGTTGCGAATCTATGCTCTCCATTCAATGTTAATGTTAGTAATTGATTGTGAACTAATTTGTAGTTGATTTCTACCACTTTCCCATTGTGTATGTGTTAGTTCAACTCAATTATCTGATTCTTTCTGAAGGTGTGCTCTTTCTTATTATGTTGTTGTTGTGTTCTTATATCATGTTCCACAAGCTATTAATGGGGAGATGATATCATCCTCATTCTCTTAACATATTACATTTGGTCTCACAATCAACTCTTTACATTTGATATCCAAAATCAAAACACACAAACAACGACAATCGGGTTTGTATCCTAGATGGGACTCCTATTCCAAATAATGTAGGGTCTAGTTGGGACTTTACATTGGGTAGATCCCCTAGTGTTGGCGAAATATCCAGCATCTTCAACACATGCTAAAGAAAAAGGCATTTTAAATTCACCTTAGCAACTCCATAGTTTTGTATTATGAAATTTGCATGGGATAAAAATGGATCCTTGGGATTTGCATAAATTATACGTTACTTTCGATGTTGAGAATGTTCCTAGATATCCAAATCGTATTGAATGAGGTTGTTGTGGAATTTGTCCCTAATTTTATGGTAATCCTTCTTTAGTCATTGATCATGTTGTAGCATCTCTAAAATATGATTTGAAAGCAAACATTGAACATGATGTTATGATTATAAGGTTATTCATTCATTCTCTTGGTAAAAAGTACAAAGATTGGACTAATTGTTATTGTAGTCCAAAAAGCATACCTTCTTTTATCAAGCTTAATAAAAAATGTCTCAAGTATTGGGGCCCAAGATCTGAAATGAATGAAGGTCTCATATGGGAATTATCCATAACTATGGAAGAAGAAAATATTTGTTGTCTTTCTTTTCACCTAGAAGTGTTGACAAAAGAAGAATTATTTTCTATTGAAAACAAAGAATACACCATTGAAAAAAACCACTATCTCCCATGCAGACAAATATGGAGTAAACCATTTTCCTTTTGAGGTTTTTGAGTTACATGGTATTGTTATAATGCAATTGACCTCCTAATTAGCTCAGAGGAGGACACATGGAAGGAAGAAATTGACCTAGACAGAGACCTATTTTTCCAAGGTAACGCACCCTAGAAACTGCTAGCCGAGTTATAACACTTCCCTAACTCCTATAGGTAGCGTTAGTGCCTAGGTTAATGCACTGTTTTTCCTAAAGGGCAGTGTTACATGTGTTTCATGAAGAATAAGGGACAAATTCTGCAGTAACTAACTAACATTTCCGGCTTTTTCTCAAGGAGTTAGTCCAAAAAGCTGGCAACCTGCGGTGCAGGCCTCTGATTGAACATTTCTAAACATAACTAAGCATCCAAAGAGGGAAAAATCTAGAAAATCATGGAAACGTCATGGATTTTTCCCTAGTCAAACTAATGGAGAAGAATGGCAAGGTTAATCCTTCCAAACTCTTATAAATTGAAGGCAAGGGTGCATTGTCAAAGGTCAAAAGGTTGATTGTGTGAGGAGCGAACTTTTGTTAGTGTGAGGTTTTATGGTTGGCTTGGTTCATTGAGAACTATTTGCCTAATCATTGTCACACTAGGATATTGAGGAGAGAGAGCTTGGAGTCAGAGGACCGAGGGCAGCTTGACCAAACTGATGGTTGTAATCTTCCTTCATTTAATATAATATAACTGCCTCTATTTTGTCCACTTGGTGTCTTGCTATTACATCTATTGATTTATTTTTTAGAGATACATGTTATAAGTGGCTTAGACTTATATGATTTGTAGTTTGATTATATACTTGTTTTGATTGTTTAATGTGATAACACTGTGAAGATTACGCTAGTTCGTTATTTGCTTGCAGCATTCAAACTTGGAGCCGGTGAGGAGGAATTCCACCACACTGCATTGAGCTCTCCAACAGATTGGCACTACAAATCAAGGCAATCCTTCTCTAATTCACTTTGTAAATCAAGTACTAGTATAAACATGCACATATTGTCTTTATGAATGTTGCAGCTAATCTGACTATCTGCCTTGGGTCCCGAGAAGGCCCGAGAGGGATCTTACTCCAACTACCACCTGTGCATTTTACCCCTAAGAACAATCGGTGACTCTGTTGGGGACTAATCCTTAGTTCTCGGTTTTTCGTTTCCAAACTCTTGGTTCTTTCCCTCTATCACCTCTCGTTATGCTCACATCCCTTTCTGACCATTTGGTGTGCTTTGTAACCATCTTATTTGCTCACATTGTTTAGAAGAGGCCTTACCTGACCATAATTTTTAATTTATCCTCAGTAACGCACCCCTTGAGTGTGTTCCAGAGAATTATAACACAGCTCTTGCTTGAAAAAAATGTGTTAGTCCTATTATTAACACATTGTACCCTTTGCTAAGCAGTGTTACTCATCCTAAACTTAGCTATTTCACCCTTGCTGTGATTTCCCTCGATGTTGAGTTGTTGGTTGTCAATATGGTTCCTACAAACTGGATCTATGTGCTTGGTTTCTTGTTAGCATATTAGTTTTTTTTATTTTTGAAAAGTTAGCCTAGCTGCATTTAATTTTTGAAAAAAAAAAATAGTTTTTATAATATAGTTGATTTCATTCTGTAAATTATTGGGTTAAATAGATGTTAGTGAGCATTGGCATTTTTATCTTTCATAGGCTGAATTGCATTATTGGATATTTGTTGTTGCATGGATGTATGAAAAAATTCTCCTCGTTGAAGTAACAATTTCATCGCACTGAATTTAAAAATCATTTTCTGCATGGTTTGTGTCAGAGTCGCATAAACTTCATACGTCCAATCCCCTTTCGGAGACTTAAATGCAAGTACACTAAAATTAAGCACTTAATAAAACCAATCAATAACTATTTTATGAGATTGAATAAAGATTATTACATGCTAGGATCTTGGGATAGGCAGAGTGAGAAATTTCCCAAGATCACAAAACTTCAGACTAGTGTCATTAAAGAGTGCAAATTTTGTTGCACTCATACTATTGGGACCACTCCACTCATAACAGAATTAAGCACGAGACAAAAATGGTGTGTGTGAGGAGGTAGCCCACCTTCGATCACATATCCAGTGGGCATTCTATGTATTGGGGTTCCCCTTGGGGATGTCGAAACTAGATCGTGGATCCAAGTGTTCTACCCTTACAACGTGTTTTCTATGACCGTGACCCCACTGGTAGTGTCTATAATTTGAGGTATCCATAGTTTCCATACTTCTAGGGATGTACACAAGGTGACAGGGGTGGGCTTCCCTTTTACCTGACACAGACGAACCTACTCTGTCTTCGATTTTTGGGAGAGTACTCATCTTCATGAGAGTGCTTGGCCCCATTATCTGAGGTTCTAGTGAAGCTCAAGAGTAATCATAACTGTACATATGACCAGCTATGTCTATTTGATATTGTGATATTGGGTTTCATCTCCAGTGAATGGTAGTTCTCAGACAGGGTATTTCCCCTCTGGCTGCTATATTGATTGACTTTAGAGTTCTTTTTTTTAGGTGTTTGGTTCTACTATCACTAAGACTTAATAATATATCAATTTAAAATCTTGATAAAATTTACTTGTCATCGTGGCATCCTTCGATCCTCGTCGTCTTTCTAGATGGAAAAGAGGCCTTTCTCCATTGAAACTGGAGGATTTTTTGAGTCTCGGTGACCCAGAGTCTTCTTCGGAAGAACGGTCTCTAGTGTTGACCCTTGTTTCACACATTTCTCCTCAAGATATTGCGTTGCCTAAGGATCCTTTCATGGAAGGATTTGTGCCTCCTTATAATCATCCCCTCACTAACCCTTAAGGGTCAGTGTTGATTCAGGTAGCACCAATACCTACGATGTCTTCAACTGCAGACACATCCAATACACAACCGGCGACCAATGGGTCATTTCCACTTATGGCCAACTCAATTCCACCACCACCTCTCCCGCCATTTGTCAGTTCTTCACAAATGACTGGAAACCCTAATAACCAGAATATGCCTGGTCCCAGCAACTTGGTCACAACATCTCTGAGTGGACCTCCAAAATTTCTAGTCTCCACTCCTTTTGTGTTTGCTCCCAGACTTTCGACTACCGCTTCTACTAGTGAGGCTACCACGGTTCCCTTCAGCAACCCTTTTGGTTGCAATCCCTTATTGAGTTTGAACCCCTTGGCCTCTATTCGAGGGAGTAGTGTTACCAACACTTACATGTCAGGGGGAAATTTTATACCCTTCCAATCTATGGGTCAAGCAGGTCCATCCATTGTTAATTTGATTCCTCTTAGTGGTCAACCTTTTGGTGTTGGGTCTATGCCAATGGTAAATTATGCGGCTAGTAGTATGCCACAAGCAAACTCTATCGCGTTTATCTAGGAAACCCTTCCCCAACCTCAATTGGGGCAAGGGGGGAACTATTACCTTAGGGGAAACCAACCTTTTGTCCCACATTTTAATAACCCTTATGGACAACAACCTTACATCCCTACACCTCCACTACCTAGAAACTATTATCAGACAATTCCTACATACCCCATTGGAAACACTTTGATGGGAGGACCCTACGGTCTGATTGGTCAACCAACACCTCCTTGGTTAGACTCATGGGCAACAATGCAATTTCCATTTTTGGCAACTTTAGATGTCCCCGATCTGTATAAATTGATCCATAATCCCATCAATCATAACCCTCTTTGGCCTCCCATACCACATAATATTCCTTCATATATCCCTAAGTTCGAAGGGAAACAAGGGGATGATCAGGCCACTCATGTCACCACCTATCATCTATGGTACTTTTCTAATTCCATGGTGGATGAAAATATCCAGCTAAGGATCTTTCTTCGCACCCTCACAGGCAATGCTTCAAAATGGTACATTGAGTTACCACGAGCTGCAGTCAATACTTTTGGTGCCTTACCAATGGAATTTCTCAAACACTTCCATCTCCCTATCCGATACAAAACCAGAACAAAAATTATAATCACGCTGCACCAAGACACCGCCACCCACATATCTCATCAGATTCACGAATGGAGACGTAGGCAGAGGCTAGTCAAAGCACCAATCCTGGATCATATATTATCGGACTAGTTTTGTAAGTCAATCCTTCCTCCCATTTCTAAGGGCGTTTCCTTAGATGGTGCGGGCACAAAATACCAATCCATCCATCGTGCATAGCATCTAGATCTCATTTATTCGTAATCTGGCACATTGTATGAATTACTCCCCCATGCCCCTAGAAACTTCAATGCTCCCGCTACTTAGCAACCCGAATCACATGCTGATGGCCTCGTTGGCACATCTTCTAGTGTTGTTGTAAAACAACTCAGCGAGCATGCTTCCCAGCCATCTTCAGCTACCATTACCGCTACCCAATCAGCTCCTCTTCCAACCGTTGAGGTAAACTATGTGTGATGTTGTATCTTAAGAAACAATCCCTTGGTTGTGGTAAGGAATCAGTGCTTAAGACATTTATATAAATATGTCACAGAAATATTATGTCAAATGGTCTCTGCTTAATCACCTTCAGATATTTTTTATTAAACCCTCAAGAATAAAATGCAATAAACGCCTCACAATGTCATTATCTGCTGATATTAAATGAAATGATAAGAAGAACATGAAGGAAGGAAGCCCAAACTGATATGTTGATAAACAGAATCTATCACTTTAAACTTCAGAAGAATTTTAAGACAGTGGAATAGTTAAAATGAAGGAGCGTCGATTAAGGATTTTTAACTCTTATTCACATATGTAAAAAGAGACCTGCGGCTTCATTACTTCATTTTATTCATAGAAAGAAAGTACATAATGGAAACTGGAAAACATATCAACACCAACAGATGCAAGAATATCGATCTTCATTCATTAATCATTTGAAAATTAAGTACAAAATTTGCAGTAGTCTGAAGGTCCAAAACTCAGAACCTTTTTCTCTCAAGTCTTTTTCTTTAAATACAATTTAAAGTAGTTTTTAACTATTGAAACTACTCCTGACTACTCAAACTACTTGCAACTTTGTAAACTACCTATTACATGTCATCGAAATGTCTTATTACAATTACATTCTCTGAAAAGAGATAAAATAAAACTTAAATCCTAATCTACTTGCTGAATATAAACTGGTCCTGCTGTTGATGTATTCTCTTGATTTGCTGACTTGTCTTTCTTTGAAGTTGACGGATATTTAGGGAGAACAGTCATCTAGGCTCTAATACATTTCTTCCACAATTCAATGTTTGTTTTAGGTAAATTAATCAGCCTGTGATATTCCAGTCTAAAGGTAGTGATCCTATTGAACGTTGGCCTCTCTGTAAACAAGGTTTTCACCAACCATAGTAGTTGAAAATGCCTCTGAAGAAAATTAATCATTGTTGCTCCTTTCAGAATCTGAGTCTTCTCATGAGTGTTATCTACCTTGATTTTTGCAAATACCAGTAGTGGTTCATAGGAATCCCATGATAAAATACTGCCTCCAAGGCCCCAGCATGATGGCAACCCTGCCCTAGCTCTTTTGTCATATAAATTGTCGAACTTTCTTACTGCTTCCTTAATCTTTGTCAACTTATTCTCTATAATCTTCTTGCAATCATTTTTAACAATCATTTTGTTAATTTCTACAGCATATAAAATCCTATCTTTAATCTCATTCTCCTCCAAATCTTGATCAGTCTTGGAATCAATGAAATCAATAAATCTCTTTGCCCAAATAGCTCTATTAATTGTCTTCTACTTGTCTGCCATAACCTGTTCCTCGAAATATATGATAATGCTTCTTTCTTTTGATACAACAATCAGAAAATCACAAATTGCTTTCATCTCTTCAATAATATCGTTCCAGATAATGTCCTTAGCATGTATCAGAGATATATTTCCCTTCAACTTTTATTTTAGACTTTTAATCTCAGCATCAGTTGTTTGGAAGTCTGTCCTGTATTTATTGATTTCCCCATCATTGGCTTGCAGTATCTTTGTTACTATCTCTAGATCATTTTGTGCCCTTTTGAGATCTCTCTCTACCATCTTCAGTTTGGTATTCAATTCAGATATCTATGATGCTTAATCATCATTGCCAGATGGAAAAATAATAGTGCAGGAATGAGAATCAATCTGATTCTGTAATGACAACACAGTTTCCTTCAACTTGGTAATTTCTTCTTCTTTCTGCAAGAGCTGTTGAAAAAGGCTCTCTTTCTCATTTTTCACTTCTGTTATCGCTGTTGTCATAGAATTCTCCCCTATGGGTAACTTCAACTTTTTCTTCAACACAAAAATCCTTAATTTTGCACTTTGTAGCAACTTCTGCACAACAGACTTGTCATTTGGATCTACTCCAATCTTTACAACTATCTTCTTAAGTTCTTCATTCTGTGTTGTCAAGGCCCTGGAGCTGGCTTTTTCCAATTTCAACTGCTTGATGACCTTCCCTAGCATGTTCTCAGCTTTAAGAACCATTGCATTAGTTTTGGTCAAGTCATTCACTATCAGTTGACCAGTTTGCATATGTAAATTTACTTTATCAAGTAGAGGAATCTTTCTTACATCAACAGTTAGATTTACAATATTGAAATTATTGGATGACCCTATAGTCATATCAGGGGGATGAGAAAGAGAAATCTTAAACTGATCTTTTTCAAGATCCATGGCAGTCAGCAATCCTGTTTGATCTGGAGTTATTTGATACTCAGCATGTGCCTCCATGCTAGCCTTCATCTTTTGATTTCTTTCAGAAATTTGAGAAAATACTTGTTTAATCAAGGGTACTTGCTCCTGAGCATCTTCCTTTATTCTTGGTGAGGCTGGGACATTTTGCTCATCTCCCAATTGTAGTGAGAAACCAGGTTGAGCACCCACTAAGTCTTCATTGAGCTTTGTTCTCTTTTCAGCTCTCTGCACTTCGTCTTCTGAATCAATCACTGCTTCTCTACTCCTCTTGTTAGATTTGTCAGATATGATAGGAGTTTGTATATTTGAGCCAACCGAACCTGCAAAACCCTTATTTTCTAGCTTCTCTATGTCAGGTCTACTTTCATGAACAAATCCTGAATATCCATTTTCAATTCTCCTATTTGAAATCACTTTATGGGGGTCATAAGCCCACTTATCTCCTAACAGCAAGTGCATTCCATTTAACATCATAGTGACTTCATCAGCTTCCTGTCTCATATTGACTATAAACGGACCCACAGACATAGGTAGCTTAAACATATGACCCTTTTTCATAGGCACAAAATGTATTTGGTCAACATTTAAACTCTGACTAATGAAATCCAAAGAAAATAATCTCATAGGCACAAATACAGGAAGTCTATATGGTCCTACCCTAGCACCATAACGTCTAACTTTTGAATAGTCTTCAAAAACATACCAATCACCAAACTTACAATTTTTTCCCAGCTGCAAGAACTCTTGAGCCTTTGGCAGGAAGCATGGGGGAGAAACCCCATTCAGAATTTTATATGCAATAGACATAAATTATTTGCAAAATCAAAAAGACTCTCTTCATTTTGTTATTTTCTTACTATGTCAATCCAAAACACTACTGACTGCCTATTTTTATTTACATCCATGATATTTAACCCCAGATGCAAGAATTCCTCTACATTTTGATATAAAAAGAGGTAAATAATAAGAGAGGGGAACCTGAATGACCCAGCCAGTGATAAGCTCATGGGTTGAGTATTGACAACTTCTTTCCAATATGAAGGAATATCAGGCACTACCCCTGGCTTCATCATCAAAGCAAACATTCCCAGAACTGATTTTTCAATTGTGTTGTCGCCTTCTTTTCCCAATATCTTTGAAATGCACCTCAGCACTGGTCAGACTTCTACGTCAAAAATTTCCATGGAGAATTATTTGTTGTCAGGTACAAACTGCTTCGTATCAGGCTTCAGAAAAAAGACAAATTCATTGAATTCTTGACCTGCAAGACTATCATAATGTGTTATCAAGGATTTGTCAGTGAACTGGACATAAGATTCTGACTCAGTGTAATATAGAGCATGACGAATTAATAGGGCTGAGACTTGCAAGACATTTTCTCCTTGACAATTCATTACAAAACACTTGCCAGGGTACATGATAGACACTAGCCAATACACAAACTTGGGAAAAAGGTACGTTCTTGGAATGCATGTAGACAGTACACTTGTTTTGGCCATGGCAAAGAAAATTGGAGAGGCTTTGTCATTTAGACAGACCTGTTGGTATAATTGGAGGTGATCTAAAGAGCAGACAGTGTCTTGAATATCCCTCTCAGTTTCCATGAGAGGAATATGACTGGATGAACCTGAAAGGGACGTACGCTTGGCCATAATTCTGCTCGAGGTGGCAAACAATGACAAGGTGACGGACAACAATGGAAGACACAGGCGCAGACAAATTGACAAGTTCAAAAGAACAACAATAACCTTGTGAAAATAAGAACCAATTTTAAATAGGTGGCGCGGGGCTTGTGAATTAAATGCTGAGTTGACGCGCCAAAAGACCGTTAAACGGTACCATGACGTGGTGGATAGCTGTCGTCAACCAGCGGCTTATGTCACTGTGGAGGCCTCAAATGTGCAAAAAGCTCATCGGGGTCATGCCCCCACAATTAATCCTAGCTGCAGATCTTGATTGGCCTCGCAGTCAACGAGGTCAACTGCGAAGGCACCCTTCTCGTTAACCCACATGCTGAATGTGCACATGGGTTGCTGCTTTTATCTTCTGCCAATCAAATCTTTGGATCCCGCTCATGAAGATGCTCGTTTATTAAGTGAGCGCTTGGACCCACCTTCATGAACCCTTTAAAGCTCTAAATTTTAAACCTATAAAAATATTACATCTTTATGCTAAAGTAAAATAAACATGTACTTTAACACATATTTTAATATTTTTTCCATTTGTTTGTATTTTTGAAAAATTAAAACAAAGGATATTGTAAATAAGCCACAACATGCGGTCTACACAAAAACCTAGCGGTAAGAATAAGAAGAATACAAAAAATATCGCTCCTTATGAACAGTAGCCCACCACTCAGAATAATCCAAATCAAAGAAATGTTGCTAAAATTGACAAAGGGAAAGAAAAAAGTACCAGATTCCCTTGCAAAATTTGTGCGGAGGAACACTTGACATATAAATGTCCTCGACTTCAGGAATGCACATATTTTATCATGCGAAAGGATATTGGGAGGACCCCTGCTGTCCTACACAACCCTTTCCCCAATCCACGGCAGCAACAACTTCTTATTGCAAACCCACCACAACCCCCTCAAGGGGGCAGTGGTGGTTCTCATGCTTATGGTGAAGGACCATCTGCCATTTATGGCATGGAGACTGTTGAACTCCAAAATCGAGCCAAAACCTATGGCAATCTAGTCACAGATGCTCACGAACCTGCTTCAAGTTCAAATCCACCGCTGCCCAACGATCTTCATATCGAAAGGCCTGTTGCTAACCCTGTCATTCATCCCCCCAAAGGGACCCTTCCACGCACAACTCATAACTCCTCTGCACATTATGCCTAGAAATACAACATTTTAGAAGACTTGGTGTGAGCACTTTCAGCTATGTCTACACTCGAAGTGTTGCAAACCTGTGCAGTACAAAGGAAAGCTCTGCTTTCATCCATTGGTGGAATTGCCCACAAGATTCTATGGTAGCCATCTTTGACATGGAAAAATGAAAACCACACCTTTCTCATCAACTTGCTTTCCAAGTCCAAGTTGTGTCAAAAGGCAAGCCAATCCATCGCACTGTCATAGATGAAGGTGCTTCGACCTACGTAATGTTAATTGTGTGCTAGCTCTCTTTGGGTTCTCCTACTCTATCTCCACCATCGAATTCCTTAAAAGTGTTCGATGGCCACACCTTCCTTCCAAAAGGCTACATTGCTAGCTACCCCATTACTCTTAGTGGGAAAAAGATAACTGTGGAAATTGAAGTCGTAGATCGTCATCTCAACTATAATATCCTTTTGGGCCGCAGTTCGTCTTATGCCATGACTGCCATTATCTCTTCGGTTTTTCGACTCGTCCTCTTTCCTCTGGATGGGAAGATAGTTACATTGGACCAGCTATCCTTCTACACCCCGGATTATTCCACATTATCTAGCAACATTGTACCCCTAGTAGGAGGAGTCCCTGACTCTTACGTCAGCATCGGTACCAGCCTTCAGAAGGCATCTTTCCATATAGCTTGTTTTCCTCTCCCGCCGCCTGAGGTTCCACAAATGGTTTCAATGATATCCATCATCTCGAATGGCTCTATCGACCCTACCGACACCTTCAAAAATTGATTCCTATGGAGATCAAATACCACTTTCATCGACTGAGTTGGCTTATCAAGCCATCCAATTAGCATTTGAACCCTCCTCTACTTTGGTTTTGACCAATGGTACCCCCATCTCGCCCAACACGATTCCTTCTAAAGATCTCCTCGACGAAGTCCTACCTTTGGACGAAGTTATTCGAGGGATCATGTCTCTAGAAGAACGGCCTTGGGATGGGTTTCACCATCGCACTTCGATGTTTGATTCGGATGAGACCACTATGAAAATCCCGCCTTTTGACCCACCTGAGATCGTTCCATCCACGTATACGGTTGTTCAAACTATCGATGTGGAAGGCAACATGGGAAATCTTTCTAAGACTATGCTCATAGATATCTCGGTCAAAACGGGTCACTCTATACACCTAAGTCGGAACTACTTGGTTCCGGGGGAATATTCCTTGGTGATGACACCAACAATATTGTTGAGTATATGTTGATTATTCAACTCCTCACTGAAGCTGCGTCTTGTAACATATCCAATCTGGTGGTCCGATTAGATTCCCAATTAATCGTTATGCATTTGAACAATCGTTATCACATCCGACATCTTGTCTTATTACGTTATTATTTAAGGGTACAACTTCTAGAACGTCAATTTGAATTTATTGCTTTTGAACACATTCCTAGAGAATCTAATGCATTAGATGATTCATTAGAAAATTATGTATTGGCTTGGCATTTGTCACATTTACTATAGAAAGAGTCATGCATGAGTATCCAGCCAGTTACATCATCAAAATCGCCAAAAAATACATCATCAAAATTGCCAATATATATATATATATATATATATATATATATATATATATATATATATATCGTGTCCAGTAGGTTACATCAAAAAAATCTTCAAAACTTGGGTTTTTTATAATAATAAAAATGGCTCTGCTACGCCTCGCTATGACATATACACATCTATGCCAACTCCTGCTACTCATGATATTAGATAACTTCCCTAGCTAACCTCCTCAGAGGAACCAAAAATCTCTCTGGTACACCCACTATGTGTCGTTGTAGATGAATTGGGATCTCCCTCATGGGAAGAGGTTGCCTGGCACACTCATGCTAAAACCTTTGAGGTTTCTAGCAACCTCGCGTAGACTCTATGTGTCATCTCCTTCTAAGGTGGTTGTCGTGGCCTCTGTTGTTGCTCCAACCCCAGGTAGCTGCATTCCTCGCCATGCATAGCAAGTGGCTCCATCTAGTCGTACAGGTGCCACATTTGTGTCAAGAAAATGCTTCATGTGAAAAATATATATATATATATAAATAAAAGTAAAAAATAAATAAAATTAAATAAAAATTAAAATTAAAATTAAAAATTAAAAATAAAAAATAAAAAATTAAATAAAATTAAATAAAATTAAAAAATTAAAAATAAAATAAAAAATAAAAATAAATAAATAAAATAAAATAAAAATAAATAAATAAAATAAAATAAAATAAAATTTTAATCCATTAAACAAAAAAGTTGCTAAAAATTTCAAAATACACAAAAATACTTGTGCATTTATCTCTCATCTTACCTATTGGCCCCCACTGGGTTCTAGGTGGAAATCTCAGCTCTGGATTTCTTGTAAGGTTCATCCCGACATAGGGATAATCCTCAACCATAAGGATCTGGACGCTAAGCCACTCAAAGAATGCATCATCAAATAAGTGTCGGAGTGGACCCTCTCTAGTCTAGCAATGTCCATGATCATTCAAGTCCTCATCACGGGCACCCTCTCTAGTATAAATGAGACAATCAGCGTACCATACCCAAACTCTCTTTGGGCCTGGCCCTTGCAAGCTGTTAACTCTTCTCTAATACGGCAGACAACACCTTCACACCAGTCGAATACCTGTGGCTACAGACAATCCAACGCTAGTAACAACTGGGCCTTGGTGGCCACATGTTGCCTCTTGGCTCCTGCCAAGCGTACAATCATCCATAGCAATGACCTCATCGATCTAGAGGCTATCCACGCTATAGGTATCTTGTTGCCCATTGGCGCAGTGTTGTTTATGCAGTGATCTTGGATCAGTCACACGATGGTTCGGGGATCAACTCTAGATCCTGTCAAGTTGGGCCTTGGCCCTCTACATGATAGGTCAGTAAGAAAATATACATCCTTTTTCTCTATTAAGAGCTCATGACCCCTATGCGGAATGCATGATGTTTTTCATCCCACTGCTGGATGATCCAGCATAGAAGGTTCACTTGCCCCTTTCATCATCTCGATTCTAGCATACTTCAATAATCTGCATCTTCACAGAACTAATAATCATGTCGGATCGGTACCCATTTCCTATTCCACCTCTCTTTCACGCCAAATATTCATGGTAGCAGCTTGGTACCTACACAATACAAGTTTTTCATGGATCAAATACTGGCTCAATCATTAAAAACATAAGCAAACCGATGTTTCAACTTTGTTTGGTCGGCTAATGCGACCCCTTGTGTCAAACAGGGAGTGATAACGCAATGTCCCTTAACGAACAATGATCTGGATTTATGCAGGAACGCAACAGAATACACATATAGGATTTATGCAAGAACACAAAAGAATACACATATAACCATAAATACAAATATGCAGCGTAAATAACACTTCATTTCATTAATATCAAAGAACTGAAATTTTCTTACAGACAGAATGGAAATAAACTAGCTAGGGCACTAGTAGCTTATCTCTGAGAAGAGATGTCGCAGCTGCAGGCCTCTGAATTGTTCTCCAATGAGGCTCGAGGGCCTATTTATTATAGAGAAATAATGGAAAACCCTAAACATCCAAAAACCTAACCCTAGGATATGAAGCACCAAAACTATGGGCCCCATTTGGGTAAATTGGTGTTTCAACTTCTAGGGGTCGTAACTTTGGCATACTATCTCCTTTTGACGCACATGATACATCATTAGAAATATCTATCTGAGGACTGCAACTACTGATTGTGAAGACCATATTGGTCAAAAGCATGATGCCCAAAAAATGTCGTTTAGGGCCTCAAAACAGCTTCGGAAGTTCAGGACCCGAAAAACTACTAAAAATAGTAAGTTGTGCCGAAACTGAAAAAACTAAAAGAGACAATGGTGGGGCCCCAAGTGAAATAGGCGGGTGGCCACCAATATCCACCTAGATCATTCCTCCCCCCTTAGGAATCAATATTCCCCATTGCATTGAGTTCCTCCATGAGATGAGGAAACTTTTGTTGAACTTGGTCCCTAGTGAACAACTTGCCTTGGTGCAGGAGTTGGCCATCTTTGACAACCCGATACAGTTGAATCTTCTATTGACGAGTGTTCTTGATTTGCATGTCCATGATAAAATTTGTGGTGGCATGTTCCATGCATTCTGGGTTTAACTCTAAGTTGTTCTGCAATGTCAGAGGTGTCTAGTAGAGGTGGGAAGTAGGGACGAAGGAGGTCCACATTGAATACTGGGTGAAGACTAAAAAATGGTGAAATACTGAGCTCGAAGGAATTGTTCCCTGCAGCCTTGGTGATGGTGTGTGGCCCATATCAGAGCGCACGAAGCTTGCGGTGGGGTCCATTGAGGTGCTCCTTCTGCAAATGTAGCCACACTTGGTTGCCCACCTGGAAGTTGTGTGGAACCCAATGATGATCATGTCATTACTTGTACTTAGCATTGGCTCTGTCCAATATGTCATGAACCTGTTGGCGGATGTGCTGAATGCGCTCAATGAAGATGTTCACTTTTTCAGCTTCAAACTGGACATGAGACGAATTGGCCTAAGTAGCCGCAAATGGCATGGCTACGTCAATGGGACATAGCGGTTGGAATCTTAAGCCCACCTGAAAGGGGTTGTGGCCAGTTGAGCTGTGGAGAGCCCGGTTATAACTCTGTTGTACATAGAGGAGACTCTCATCCCATGTGCGTGGATGATTTGAATTGTACATGCGCAGAATGTGGATAACCATCCTATTAGCGACCTTTGTCTGGCCATCAGTTTGAGGGTGGAAAGTTGTGGACTTGGTGAGCTTGGTGTCCAGCATTGACCAGAGGCTGGACTAAAATGTGATGAGGAACCTGTTGTCCCGATCTGATATGATAGACTGTGGGATCCCAAAGTGCACCCACACTCGTTCAAATAATATTTTAGCAGTGGCTTCTGCTGTGATATTCTTCTTGCAGGCCACCATAATGGCCATCTTCAAGAATCTGTCAACGACCACGAAAACACAGTCGTTTCCATGCTTAGTAGAAGGAAGTTCTGACATGTATTCCATGGAGATGGATTCCGAAGGTTGAATAGGGGTAGGTAGTGGATTATAGAGGCCTTGATTCTTGATGGTTGGTTTGGAAATTGCGCAAGTAGTGCAGGATCTGATGTACTTCTCGACATCCTGTCGAAGGTTCGGCCAATAGAAATACTTCTGCAGTACTGCCACTGTTTTCTCGACCCTGAAATGCCTAGTGACTCAACTGTAGTGTGCCTCCCATATAATCTTGGCACGCTCGCTTGAAGGAACACAAAGGTGTCCCAGGTGACATAACAATGCACCTTGGAGGTGAAAATTTGGAACTTGTGTACCCCCCAAGAGTGCCTTGTATGTGTGGCCAAATTCTGGATCGCTCATGTATAGAAGTGGCCAATCAGAAGTCTCGTGCCCACAAGAGTTGAGACCGATGGTTAGCGCCACAATCGGTGGTTGTTTGAGGCAATCTGCAACATTATTGGTGCTACCCTTCTTGTACCTGATGTTCAAATGAAATTGTTGCATATATGTGGACCACTTATGATGGCGATCGTTCTGTAACTTCCCTTGTATCTATCTGAACTACAGGGGTTGGTGATCTATGTGGATGATTGGTTCCTTCCCAAAAATGTAATGCTTCCATTGTCAACAAGCTTGCACAATGGAATACATTTCTTTGTCATAAGTGGGTTACTTGTGAACTATGTCGGAAAATGTCTCACTATGATATGCCACTGGATGCCCATGTTGAGTAAGAACTGCCCCAATAGCATATTCAGAGGCATGTGTCTCGATCTCAAATGGTTGTTGCAAGTTTGGTAATGTGAGAATTAGGTAGAACAGGGGCGATGTTTCAATTCTATGAACACCTTCTGTTGAGATTCCGACCAAAAGAATTTTTCTTGCGCTCCTCCCTTGGTGACTTGACTCCCAACACGAACCTACGGTAGAAATTAACAAGACCCGGAAAGCTGCGAAGCTCTGTTAGATTGGTTGGGGCTAGCCAATCCCGAATGACTTGGATCTTGGTTGGATCCACATGCACCCCCCTTTCATCAATAATGTATCCCAAATATTGAACATGGGTCATGCCAAAAATGCACTTTTCCAAATTGGCACATAACTTGTGTTACCACAGTGTTTGGAGGACTTGTCGGATGTGGTGGAGGTGCTCTTCCCAAGTCTGGTTGAAGATCAGAATGTCATCCAAGTACACCACTACAAATGAGTTGGTGAACGACCGCAAGATGTCTTCCATTAACCTCATGAAGGTTGCGGAAGCATTCATCAACCCAAAAGGCATGACCATCCATTTGAAAAGGCCCTCCTTGGCTTTGAAGGCAGTCTTCCACACATCCGAGGGTTCGATTGGTACCTAGTGATACCTAGACTTCAAGTCGATATTGTTGAAATATTTTTCCCCTTTGACTTGGTCCAAAAGGTCATCAATCTGTGGGATTGGGTACCTATTCTGGATAGTGATCTTGTTCAATGCCCGATACTCAATACAGAGTCTCCAAGTCCCATCCTTCTTCTGTACCAACACGATCGAGCTCCCACATGGCGATGAACTTGGCCAGTTGTGACCTTTCTGCAGCAGCTCCTGAATCTGCCTCTTGATTTCATCGTTCTCCAGAATAAAGCATTGATAGATCAGTCCATTGGGTAGTGGCGCACCTGGGGTCAGATCAATGGGGTGCTTGACCTGACAGTTTAGAGGAACCCCTGTGGGTGAGGTGAAGATGTCCCCGTACTCCTCCACAACCTTGTCCATTTGTTGTTGTCATGCAGAGGAGCCCTGTCTGGAGGTCGTGGCCAAAGTCTTGTTCTTGCCCTAGGGGCGGATCATCAAGAAACAAATTTCCTAGTTTGGGGAATGAGCTTACTACATTGTTTTGTAGTAACCAAAGAGATAGCAGCAGGCAGTGGTATCTCTGGTATCTTGTACAACTTAATTCCCAAAGTAACAATAACAACACAAGGTCAGGACTCATACACAACATGTCGCTTCCATGAGTATGGTTGGCCTAATAATAAATCATAAACATTAATAGGAGCAAGGGCTTGATGCTATAGGGAAGGCGACACTGCTGGTTGACACGGAGATCCCGTCCCTGGTGAAGCCACCCGATGGTGTATGGATGTGGGTGTGTTGTGGTCAGCAAGCCCAACCGCTTCACGGCGTCTACTGAAATGAGGTTCTTTTGGCTCCCATTGTTGAAAATGAATTTTTGTGGGGAACCCTTTACCCACATCTGGGAGTGGAAGAGATGCTCCTCCTCCTCTGGATCTTCTGGTTCCTCCTTTTGGATCTTCGCAGTGGCAATGGTGGCATTGGGCTCCGCATCGATAATCTGTTTCCCTTTGTCATTCCCCTTGTCAGGTTCTGATTCAAATTTGGAGCATGCATCTGATTTAGAAGCCCTCATCTCGGCCACCAGCGACTGCTTGGCCTGACACTCACGTGTGTTGTGAGTGGAGCTCTTATGGAACTCACACCACTTTCCCGTGTCCTTCTTTGGCTTCACAGTGTTGTTATTTTCTTGTGGCTTTGGTAGGTTGTCTTGGGCCGCCATGCCTTGGCTTTGTCCTTTGTTTTGTGGTTTGGGGGCACCTTTCTCTTGCTTTTGATTCGTAGATCCAAATTCTCGCTTCTTCTGTTTGAATTTTTGCTCAATCTTGGCAACATACTGGTATGACCTACCAAGTGAGGAGATGTCAAGGAACTCCATTTCCTCCTGAATGTATCTGTGCAGACACCTGCGATACTTTAGCACCAAATGTTTCTCTAAATCTTTGATACCCAACTTTGTGCGCAGGGTATGGAACAGATTCGCCAGCTCCTGCACATCTTGATCCCTTTGTTACCGCAGTGTGGTCCATTGTATGTACTTGTCCTCATAGATCCCCACGGAATAATATAGTTCCTTGATGGCATCTCGGAAATAATTCCAAGTGGGTATGGGTGAGGACAGAGAGGGTTCTTTCTCGTCCTTTTTCTCAAAGTAGGTTTCCCACCAGTCCTTGACATGGGGGGTAGCTTTGAGGAGTGAAAAAATAATCTTCTCCCGGTCGGAAAAGTCATGAACCAAGAAATATCCTTCTAATAGATTCAACTATCTATCTACAACATTTGCATGTATTTGACCCTCAAATATGGGAATGTCAAAGTTTACTTGTACCTTAAAGGGAGTCGCGCCTCTAGAGTGGTTGTTGGATGCAGATGTGCCGCCGATGGGCAGTCGTTGAAGGATTTGGGCAAAGTTATCCATCATCGCATTCCTTTGTTTTTCGAGGGCCTCCTTGAGCAATATTTTGATAGGATCTCCTACTCCCTCATCTTTCTTTTCATCCCCCATGGACAGTCGTCGGGGTTTGCGAGGCTAATCTTGCAAAGGTTCAACCAGATCGAGCCCTAACTCCTTATACCCCGACCTGGTTGGGGACATGCAAAGAAGGATCGAGAAAAAGCAGACCGCTCTAATACCACTGATCCAAATTTATGTAGGAACAAAACAAAATACACATATAACCATAAATAAAAATATACAATGGAAATAACACTTCATTTCATTCATATCAAAGAACTGAAATTTTCTTACAGACAGAATGAAAATAAACTAGCTAGGGCGTTGGTAGCTTATCTCTGAGAAGATATGTGGCAGCTACAGGCCTCTGAATTGTGTTCCAATGAGGCTCGAGGGCCTATTTATTATAGAGAAACAATGGAAAACCATAAACATCCAAAAACCTAACCCTAGGATATGAAGCGCCAAAACTATGGGCCCCGTTTGGGTAAATTGGTGTTCAACTTCCCGGGGTCATAACATTGGCATACTATATCCGTTTGATGTAAAGGATAAATCATTAGAAATATCTATCTGAAGACTACAATTGTTGACTGCTAATATCAATTTTGGAACGGAATCATATTCACCATAGGCGCGATGCCCAAGAAACGTCGTTTAGGGCCTCAAAACAGCTCCAGAAGTTCAGGATCCGCAAAATTGCTAAAAATAGTAAGTTGTGCCAAAACTGAAAAAACGAAAGAGGCAATGGTGGGGCCCCAAGTGGAATAGGCGGGTGGCCACCAATATCCACCTGGATCAGATAGTGCATTTAATGCGGCCCTCCATCTGGGCGATCACATTAGCTACCTAAAATTTTTAGGTCTTGCCCAAAAATCATTTTTTGACCAGAAAACTACTTGAAAACACTAATGTAAAGCAAGATGAGGGCCTAATATCCTACCCGAAATAGACGAAAATGAAAAAAATTTCCCGGATCATCCACAATCAAGCACAGAAGTTTCGCCCTTTTTCACACTCTAGAGCTCTTTCACCAACACAAACAATGAAAATGAAGGTCTCCTGTCCTTCTTATAGACATTCTAGAGGTATGACTAACTCAACTAGTTATTTAATTTAGTAAATTTCCACTATGTTTTGATTCCAACTATAATTTTATCAATGTTACCTATGCTCTAATGAATTATCAATGTTTCTCTACAGAATTGACCACGCTTGACCTGAATCGAGCCTTCTCGTTAAGGAAATTTTCTAGCTCGTAAAACTGACAAAAATCCGAGTTTCCTTCTTCAAGCTCGTTAAACTACCACGAAGACGATTATGAGCCATAATTTTCCATCTTTTTCTAGCTATTTAAAAACTGAAAAAGACACCGAGTTTTTCTTCGTTGGACTCGTAAAAATTTCACGAAGAGGATCGAGTTTTTCTTCGTCTGAATCGTTAAAACTTCGCGAAGAAAATTGATTTTACTTTGTCTCCTCGTACTCATAACAAAATGAGGTAGACTTCCATTTAAAATACGTTTATCACTTTATCCGGACTCAATGGAATAACTTACAGAAAAGGAACTATTTCGGGCATACTATTATCCCTTTTTTGCACCTGGTCATCAACCATGACAAAGATACGCCCTTGGAGTTGTCTTTTACGATCTCTTTCAAACTCCCTAAACATGTAAAGATCACCGAGTTTACCCTTCTGGACTCTTTAAACCTAATCAGATGGGGAAAAATTTGGACAAAGTATAGACTCACTCTTTATACTTTGAAAGATGATTTGATGGCAACACCTTGAACATGGCACTCCTCAGAAAACTCCCTCGCATCAACTTCTCGTTGAGCCCTACCATTCTATGAGTTTAGCCTTCATATCCCGATGTTCCTACATATTTGAATCCTAACACTCTTTGGTGTTCATGAGTCTGAGCTTCCTGGTACCTTGTTTGTTGTGCCTTCTATTGTTCAAAATATCACGTTATCTACTGCTTCCTGTATCAGCCAATCCATCATTTTCCAAAAACCATTTGCCCACTGTTAGTTTTCACCATTGCTCTTGACTATCTTAAAAACAAATCATCTTTGTCATGTTTTGTGTCAACTGATGTAGGACACCTTATTGCCTGCCTTTGACAGATATCTTCCTATGGACTTCAACATCTTATCTAGGAAGGTGATCCAAAAACATATCTATACCTTAGAATTTGTAGACCTCAGTGACATGTTACCTTGTGTTTGATTGGGGGTTCTCATCATTTCCTCCAGGTCGAATGATTTTATGAGTGTTCGACATCAACACCATTTATTCACACTCGCTAGATTGTACTGTGCATCTTGGAGACCATCATCCTTATCGGTGGCCATCCTCGCGTCTATTAACAATTTTCATCATTGACTGGTTATTAGATGATTTCTCACATGTTCAACTACAACTCCTTTATTCACATGTGTAGAAATATGCAGTTTAGAGAACCAGCGACCAAGACCTTGGGTAGAGGCTTACATCATTCAGCTTTGTTTCCTCTCCCAAGCTGCGTATATTATTTTCGGAGACATCTTATCAAATTTATCCTATCATGACACATGCTTCCACATTGTGCTTATCGGTGGACATATTGGTCATATCTCTTCCTGGAGAAATCATTTTGATACAACTACTAAGCATGGGAATGTCCAACTCACGACAGATATTTATAGTTTTGACATATGTTGTTTGTTTCAGGTTTTCCTCAATCCTCCAACTCCTCTCTCTATACTACACATATATAAAGTATTTCGGCCATCGTATTCACCTTTGACCTCACACTTTAGGGGGCATATGTTATACTGCAAATGACCTCCTCATCATATCAGAGGAGAAGGACAAATGGAAGGAAGAAATTGACCTAAACAGAGACCTATTTTGCTAAGGTAACGCACCCTAGAAACTGATAGGTCAAGTTATAACGCTTCCTTGCCTCTTGTAGGGAGGGTTAGTGCCTAGGTTAACACATTGTTTTGCCTAAAGGGAAACATTTCCCATGTTTCATGAAGAAGAAGGGACAAATTCCACAGTAACTAACTGACATTTCCGATTTTTTCTCAAGGAGTCAGTCCAGAAAGCTGGCAACCTGCGGTGTAGGCCTCTGATTGGACATTTCTAAAGCTAAATAAGCATCCAAAGAGGGAAAAGGCTAGAAAACCATGGAAACATCATGGATTTTTCCCTGATCAAACTAATGGAGAAGAATGGAAAGGTTGATCCTCCTAAACTCTTATAAATTGAAGGCAAGGGCTCATTGTCAAAGGTTGAAAGGTTGATTGTGTGAGGAGCAAACTTTTGTTAGTGTGAGGTTTCATGGCTAGCTTGGTTCATTGCGAACTATTTGCCTAAGCATTGTCACACTAGGATATTGAGGAGAGAGAGCTTGGAGTCGGAAGATTGAGGGAAGCTTGACCAAACTGATGGTTGTAATCTTCCTTCATTTAATATAATAGAACTGCCTCTATTTTTTCCACTTGGTGTCTTACTATTGTATCTATTGATTTATTTGTTAGAGATACATGTTATAAGTGGCTTAGAATTATATGATTTGTTGTTTGATTATATACTTGTTTGATTATTTGTTGTGATAACATTGTGAAGATTACGCTAGTTCATTGTTTACATGCAGGATTCGGACTTGGAGACGGTGAGGAGGACTTCCACCACACTACATTGATCTCTCCAACATAACAGCACTACACATCGAGGTAAGCATTCTCTACTTCACTTTTTCAATCAAGTGCTAGTATAAACATGCATGTAATGTCTTTGTGAATGTTGCAGCTAATCTGACTGTCTTCCTTGGGTCCCAGGAAGGCCCGAGAGGGATCTTAATCCAGCTACCACATGTGCATTATACCCCTAAGTAGATACACCTCACCAAAACTTTAAAGTTCAAGATTCAATGGAAGAATCATTTGAAGTAAATGATGTTGATGAATTTGTAAATGTCAGAAAGCATAATTGGGACATGAGTTTTGTCACTCTGATATTGATGATGACGTTAGAGAAGTGTTGAGGTAGTCATATTTGACCAATCTTCGCATCCATTTCCAACCTTACATGCATAGTGATAATATTTTTTAACACGAGGAGGACATGATCATAGATTTTCTCGAGCAATCTTTACCTCCTTCTGATGTTGTTTTTCAACCATCCCCATATTCAAGTTCAGTTTATGGTATGTTTTCTAAGTTAATATTGGTATACCCTTTTGAATTTAATATTTGTGAAAGGAAGTAGGTATTTTAAAACAATACCTTCCAACCATATTTTCCTTCATGTCATCTTCAATTTGTACCCAAAGACACATTCAAGAGTTATATATTTGATGTTGCTATAGGACAAAAGTATTTTAAATTCATAATTTTCTACACAAATTTCAAGTAGAAGGAAAAGATAAAACAAACCTTTAACTTTGAAGTAAAATTATTTTAGCTTTATGTCCATCCTTCCCTTTCATCCTCGTTTTGGTTAATAAATATTAAAATTCTTTTTAGCTTCCTGATGACCCCTTCTCAAGATTTTGTGGATGATGTCGAGGGAATTCAAAGAGGTCATATTAATCACATTTATAAGATGTTAGTCTTTCATCATGAGGACCCTGTGTATAGCAACAATAAGTCATTATTGATTTGTTTTAACCCTATCCTGTCCCACCCTTAAGGCTTTGACCTTGTCCTTGAACATAGTGAGATAATGATTTTCGATTGTGATCAACTTATGTTAGATATTTCCTTGTTTTATCCCATGACCAAGCATAAGGGTAGGGTGTTTGATTTTAATATGATACTACATGGGCTTCATAAGTTATATGATTATACTCAGCCCTGTTTGTAACATGTTAGAGTAGATAGAAGTAGGATATTGTGTAATACATCTTAATTTTTCATCCTTATTTACCTTCTATCTTGCTAATTTAATTTCATAATTATTTACTAGTTCATGTCATTTTGATACTTTTGTTTGAAATTTTGCTTTTCCCAAGTCAAAGGTGATAATAAGCATTGTGACCCTTTTATTATTGATAGTTTCTTTATATTGATGTAGGCATCATGATGCAAGCAACAATGATGTTTGGGATTCTCATGCACTCTTCGTTCGAGCACATGGATTGTGTGCTCTATGATGAGCACATGTCCCTGAATTGGAGCTAGATGTTACCCACCCATATGGTAACCCTAAGAGAAAATGTTTATCGTATGATGTGGCTAGCGTTGGAATGTGTCCTTTTGGAGGTTGATAATGTCTAGGTTATGTTGGAAGAAACATTAATCTTTGTGTAAAAGATGTATATCCCACATTCATCATGAATAAAAATACCCTTGTAATAATTTATTATATATACAGGTGAAATTACATTATCCCACATGTAATGTTGGGATGTAATTCCTCCATATCCTTTGGTATATAATAGAGGTTAGGGAGTTCCATGAGAGGCATAAAAAAAATTGATAATCTTATCATTGTAAAGTGGTGAAGCATTTGAGGAAGTTCTCTATGTAAGATTGGAGATTTTTTAAGATAATAAATACAATATTACCTTATTGTGGATGTTTTGTATTTTTGTATCATTATTTCATACTCTCAATATTATAACAATTATATAGCTAGCAACCCTCTCATGATCTACAGATATCCAAAATTAGATGCACGCATTCATTCTTTAGTCAATGCATTAGATGCATGCATTCATTCTTTGGTCAATGCATTCATTCATGTAGCTTGCTCATCCAAGGAAGGTGGGTAATCTATTATGAGGTACATTAACCATTTTTGTATTCAAGTGCTTTCATTTAATGTTTAAGAGGATTATAGTATGGATCATGGGCTGCATTGGATGATAGAACACTATTGGTTGTATACCTGTTCACTTGATTCACCTTAGTGGTTATCACTTGTCACTAGTTTAGTGTGACCCTCCTTAGGCCTTTCATTCACTATCAAGGAGGGGCACAAATATGAAACTTTGATGGTGGTATGATTACATGATGATATCCATACTTAACATTTGTCTTCATAACCCTTATCTATTATAATATACTTTGATTGATTGTTGTTAGTTTCTCATGTTGGTTCATTGTTGACCTTGTCATATGAGAAGAAGGGGTTGTATATACCTGAGGTTGATGCAGTTGTAAACAAAAAGAATATCATGATCCAAGTGTTAAAATGCAAGAGAATGGAAAGGAGTTTAAACCAAGAAAAATGCAAATCATACCTTAAGCTCTACCCCTCTTACATAACCACTAGCCTCAAAGAGTATCCATGCATATCACACATATCAAAGGAACACTCTATGAACATCCCAACCTCCATGAAGCAATAAACTACTCATCACTCAAAGACGATATCTCATTGTTACATGATAACCAATGAATCTTGCTAAATAATCTATCTAAAGAAAATAAAAAGGAAAATATGGGGGCTTGGGAAAAAAAGGTGGGGGGGGGGGGAGGTAACTTAGGCAATGTTAAGTGCTCCCTCTAGAAAGGATCTCATGGAAAATTGTTTGATATAACCTACCATAAGACAATGACTCCATTCATAAAGCAGACCCCAATCCATAACACCCATCACATCCACATCTTCTGAAAGGGTGATCTTATGAATTATAATAGGGCCATATGATAACCCTCCCATAACTAAGCATGGTAACTTGTGTTCAAATCATAAGCTAGGAAATCATTTAATATGATGCTTATGTAAAGTAATTTTATGTCATTAACATTGAGTATGGATCACTATGATACTCCTATGGTTATTTCACCCATGATATTGATTGTAACAACCCTTTTTCTATAACACCCCATGAATGTATAACCAACTGCATAAATTATAGATGTATATAAATATATGTGGAAATAAAATGATGATTGGTTGAAGGGAGGGACGCATTGATCCAAATCTCTGAGTGGAGGGCCACAATGGCAGTTCGATGGAGCACGACGCGTGTGTTTCATCGACCAACCATCATTCACATTCATTGAAGAGATCAAAAGGGGCAACATGAGTGGGGGATGATTCTCATTCCTATTCCCTCCTCGGTAATTGAGATAATGGAACAAATAACTTAAGTAGAAAACAAAAGACAAGAGAAAGGTTAGAAAAAAGGCATGACCTATAGAGAGATATGAAAAAATGGTCGCAAAATAAAGCGCATCCAAGGGAAGCCTTGCAGAAAGAGAGAGCAAAGTATTGTCAAAGTTAAGTTGAAAAACTGAGGTGGATTAGAATGTCTTAGAGCCAGTGTTTAAAATCATGGGGTGTTATTCCTCACATATCTTATATAGAGACCACTGGATGGTGAGCCTAAGCTTGAATTTTCAGATGGAAGCTCAAGATGCTTGATCTACTTGATGCTTGTTGTCGACTGATGAAAAAATTTACAAAGAAATATAGTCACTGTAGTGCTTGCTAAAAGAGTTGTAAACAATTATTCAATGGACTATAGATCCCTATCGTGCTTGCTAAGAAAGAACAATTGTTAAACCACCTATAATGTAGGTTCAACCTCCTGGAGATGAATAATGGCCATTTGAATGTTAGGTGAAACCTTATGTTTTTACTCAAGGAATGAGTGAGCAATTGTGGTGCTTACTACTAGTGAGCAGTTGTTAACCATCGAGACTATGGAATCCTTCTCCTTGATATAGGACTAAGCCTTGGGAGTGAATTTCCCTGAAAAAACATCCCCTCATACTTTGGATATGGCTCATGGGTGGTCAGTTGTAAGAAATATTGCAATGCAGTTGGCCTATGGTTGGGTGGAGAGTTGAAGTCCCACCTTGAATTTTTAGCCATCTTTAAAACACACAAATAAGAGTAAATTGCTTATGTATATTCTCTTATGGTATGTGTTGATTATTGTTATATGTGAATAATTCAATACTTATGTGTTGATAAATGTAAGTGATTTTTTGAGTTGTGAAGCTCATTGATATGGCCATGATGGAATGATGTATTGTAAATTCATGGTTTCTTGTATGTCTAGATCGTCTTGTTTATTGTCATGATCACAAAGAATGTATATTATGTGTTATGATTGTAGAAATTTGAATAACTGATATATTATTCACTGAGATTCTTCTGATCACACACTATTTTAGCTTCATGCATAATACAGAATCTCTTCTACCATTGATCATCACATGCGGAAATAAAATCAATTGCATGCACACATTAAAACCACAAACAATCACACATATGAACACAGTATTTAATGGGAAAGCTTAAAGCTGAAAACCCCAACTATCTGTATATTATATGTCATGGAAATCATGTAACAATCATAGTACAAAGATCCTCACAAGCTCTCATGCACACCCTCAATTGCTACACACTATCAAGCTAGATCTAGCAAAACACATGCTCCAATATTTTGCCACTTGATAGCCAGCCTCTATTGTGTTTTCAATGCTATGGGATGGCTTCATTAAATAGATAAACCACCTGGCTTGTACTGTGCAATCCTCATGGGCTTCTCCACCTATCTATGTGTTGCAAATAGCAACAGTATAGTCACAACTGATAGTTAACCTGCTCTTTCACCTATCTCTGCACTGGTCTCCACTGAAACTGTCCATGCACTGAAGTTAACTGATGTATTCTTTAGTTGATTAATGAGTTTATAATTAGTGAATTGATTAATAATTAATTCACACCACTCTCACTAATTGTATCAATCAGTTAAACTAGATACAAATAGCTCAACTATGTTTAGATTAGTTAAACTGAACACAACTCCATTAACTTCCTCAATCAACTCCACCAAACTCCGTCACATGAGTTCTAACTAAATTATCCATGAAATAGCTCCACATAACCCTTAGGAATAGCGTAATTCCTTCTATCAACTCCTATGCCACATCTATGCACTTAACTGAAGTGCTCCAAGAGAATAAGATAATGTTTAGAGTCCAAATATTATTAAGAGCTAATAATATTCGACATATCTATTTTTAGACTGGCAATCTAAAAATAGATTCTGCCCAGTATGTCTAAAAATAGAAGTCCATCTATTTTCTCCGACTCGACCAACCATCCACAAATAGCATCCTGCAACTCATAGAACATGATCCATATGTCTAAAAATAGACATAGTCTAAAAATAGACTTTGCGCCAAAAATAGCCTGCGGGCCCACTTAGTGAAGGCGACTCTTTTCACTAAGCTCATCATATTGTTGCAATCTCAACAATGATTACATTGATTCACTCTCATAGTATGTAAATGAATGCATAAAATCCAGACAATTTTTTTTTGGTTACATTATTTAAAATTGGATGTTGATACCTCAAGCCTTAGGCCACAACCCTGGGATGGGCTAGCATTAAAATTGTGATCTATTGGGCTCAGGAAACGAGGTCATCCTCCTGTTGACAGAAATAAGCCCCGAAATAATATTGTTTGTAGTGAAGTTCATGTTTCCAACACTAGCGGGCGACGAAGTCAAAACTCATACAAATGCAAGTGGGATGACACTAAATAGGTGTTGGTGGAACCACGCTCTAGCGAAAATTTTTCACATGTATAGGATTCAGTAGTTGGCCATAGGTCACAATATTTATGTGCAATAGAAGGGAAAGGTTGATATGCCTCAGTCCAATGTTTTTGATAGTGGAAGAGAGACCTAGTGGTGGGGTTTAGAGGTAACCATGAGGGTGGAACCTGCATTACTTCCCAACACTTATCGCTTGTCATTGAAGTTATCGCAAGATGTATCCTATATGAGTGCATCGATGAGGGTTAAACAACCCCATCAAAGCTCTAAGATGGTAACGTGAGGCTCCCTTACCGCTTGTCTCCCACCGCTAATGTTGGGTGCAATATAGGGTTTATCAATGCACCAATATTTAATTGTCAATTAGGGAGTTCATAAAATTCGAGGCGCAACATTGGAAATGCAAGAGAGATCCCCTGAAAACCTTCAAATCAAATTCTAATCTAACTTGCACATCAATCCATTTTCAGATTCTTGAAAACAACAATTAATTCAAATCTTGCACTCAAAGTCAACTTAAGGAAGCATAGACTCTAATCTCGCATTAATTTTTCAATCCTTCAAATATTGGCAATAATTAGAAAAAATATTTAAACTATCAATCTGAAAAATACTTCACGGTATTTCCAAATAAACCAACCAGAAAAAATAATATTGCTTCAAGAAGAAATCATTCAAACAATAGCTTCTCCCTATTCCTGCTTCTCACAAGAAACAACAAAACTCTCACTCTTAATGTAAATAAAAATTTCTTAAACTTTATCGGACAAATCATCTATCAGAACATTGTTCTGTACAAGCCCTTTTTAATAAAAAATAAATCATTGTGTATGTAAACAGAATATTCTTCAATTACACTGCTATCATCCTTCTTTATTAACTTAATCCACAAAAAATGTTCTCAAACCACTATTAATAAAAAGAGAGTTAACAATGATAATATGCAACTAAAAAAACCAATGAATCAAATGAGGAATTCTAGAAACAAGCATCACATCGTCATTCTACAAACAAATAAATCAAGTTTCCCTATTTTAACAGAGGTTCTTGTACTTAATGGGGTTCTTGTACTGCGTAGTTTACAAGAGCTTCATAACTTCATCAAATTGAATACACAACTATCTAGAATCTTGGAAGGAATGGATGCCCTGGATCAATCACACCTCTATTGTCAAACCATAAAACCCTAAACAACAGAAGAGGAAAGTCTCTAAATTTTATCCAGGTGCATAAAATTTTATCAAGTCGATGTGTTGTCAATTCACTCTTCAAAACTCTATTTGACTCATTCGACAACCCAGAAACTTCAATCAAGATCCATATCGAGCATTCAAAAGATAACACAAAAGGATCACTGTGAATTCAATCCATAGGTAAGGACAGAGGCAACTCTAACTTGCTCTCAAAGGAAAATAACAACTAATATTAGAAGCTCAAAAATCTAGCCACGAAGCACCAAATCTCACAACGAAACCAATATTTAAAGGAAATCAAACTTACAGGTCAGAACTGCTACTTGATCCATCACCAACCAGAGCACAAATATCATATGATAAGGCCAATGTGACTTAATTAAGATCAAATCTAATATTTATATTAACCCTTGCGTTATCGCTCCAGATTCTACAGATGTGTGTGATTAATTCATTCATGATAACATTATATATGTTAAGGGAAATCAAGACAGTGATAAAAGCATTTATCGATGTACCAATCCACCATAATGATTACTCTATCAACACATAACTACTACAATATAAAACACACCAATAGACAAATATGTAAATAATGATACTAAGTAATGTCGAGTTGGTTGGTGGACCCTTCTAGACCAACTTGCACCCTTGCTTAAAGCTTTAATTTAGAGAGTTAAGATAAACATCCATGCATGAAAAATACAGCGGGAATGAACATGCCTTCAGAACTTTTGTATTTAATTGAAACAATCCTTTTAAAATAGGAGGTGCATCCAGTCCCAGCTAAATAAATATGGGGGAAGAACACCCCCCCCCCCCATCACGTAATCCAACAGCGCGAAAGTGTAGAAAACTACCCTCCGTAATGTATATATATATTATTCTAGGCCATAGCATGGTATTTATATATTTCTACAATACATATCATGCTATGGATATCCAATCGAGTACAAGACAGGATGAACAACAAATCATAACAGCTCGTCATTAATAGATTCCTGGTACATCCTCAAAGGGATTTGAATCTAGTGCATAAAAGATATAGAAATTTTTTCCTTCTTTCTTGAGCATAAATTAACTGAAATATTTGTTGAGCGCTTTTTACCTTGACTTGATCTTCATGAAGTTCTTCGATTATCATGTGCATATACTTTGAGATCCACATTGTAAACTTTATACAAAAACATCATGCATAATTTCAGCTTAGTGCGGGAATACTTAACGGTGTAGGATCTCGAGCGTAGTATAGGAATGTGAGTTTAGGTTCAAAGCCAGCCGCCATGTGTTTGGCCATCACATACATGAGTACAAGTAGACCAAATTTTACACATGCATACACACAAATCCAGCATTGATAGTGATTTTAAATTTAAATCCTATTAAAACAAGGGAAATGTGCCAAATAGTAAATATTTGTTCTATAATGCACAAAATGGCAATAGTAACCCTAGGAACTGAGTGAAAGCATGAGAGATTTTAGAGCAAAAAGTGATGTAAACCAAACAAAATGGAGGCCTGACACTCCCCCGCACCAATCATCTTGCATGTCCTCATGCAAGTGAATCAACCATAATACTGACACCTCCTTGCAAGAAAAAAGATTAAAACATCTGTGGATGACCTTTGCACTTGTAATAATGTCCATGAAACTCTGTGTAATCAAAAATTAGAGGACCTTTGCTTCAATATGACTTGTCCTAAAAAGATAATGTTGTTGGTTCATTTTTGCATAATTATTAAGACTGATTTCAAGAAAATCTAATACCATGGATTCCATAAAAATGCTAAACTGCAAGGATAGTGTTATCATGAAATAGCCAGCCATCAAAATTTCCACAAAGCATCTAAGGAGTAGCCTTAGTCAGAAGTTTTTCACCTTAATAACCTCATTACAAATAAAAGTGACATAACCATATTTTGAAAGCCATGGCTCAAAATATGGATGGAGATGTGGCAAAATAATACCTTCCCAAAGTGAACATCTTATTTTTATTTAGCATATAGTTGAAAATCCTCTTGTTCGTGCAACGTGAATCACATGCACTAAGGGTCCCACATCCATGAAACCTTCATATTTCTTGAATATAGAACTCCAAATCACATTACTGAAAGGATCTTAAAGCCATTCTCAGAGAGATATGATAATGAGTTCAGGGAAAGACAAAAATGACAAAGTAAATCATAGTATAAAATTAACTTTAATACCATAGGCATGGCCCTGCTGCCAGCAGACATCTAAGCCTCGACGGGAATTCCTTTTAACCCCATGAAATTCATGTGTCCCATCTATTAGATATAGATTCAGACTCATTTTAAAGAATTTACGTTGTTTTAGGAATTAACTGAAGGTTGTTATACTCGCTTGGTAACCAGATAACAATAGTGTCATTCACAATAACTAGCAAGAATGAATTGGCTCATGATGAGACCCCTTGACTTCCATATTTTCAATTACAAGCCATTACCCTATCTTGGTGAACAGTAGCAGTAATTCCATTCTCATTAGGACCTATGATCATGGTAGGTCGGTTTGTAATGAGACCTCCTATCCCTCAATTGATCATTTTATGTTAAAATAAACTCTAATTATGATTAACCTTAAATAGGTTACTTAATAGGTGGGGAGGCAAATCTGCTCCTTAAGAGCACGGGATAGTGTGAAAATTTTTTAATGACTAATCTTTACTGATTGGTGTTGCTACCCTAAAGACTCATTTTAAATAAGGCATATTAGATAATGACCAAACGATTCCTTCAGTTAATAAGGTTAAGGTTATCATGCGAACTCATTAGGGTTTTATAGGAGTGGTCCACCTTAAGAGGCTTTCAACATTACCTTCAAAGAGAAACTTGAAAATATTGAAGAGATTTATTGGATAACCGTTTGTTTAAATGGCCTACAAGGGTTAGGATTTTAGGTTTATGCATGGAAGTATATCAGATATTCTACTAGTTGACTCCATGGATGACCAAACAATATAAAGAAAAACCACCCAATAAATTATCAATGTCACTTTACAAGATATGAGGTATTAGGAGTGAATTACTTTTGAAAATAACTACCATATGATTCCATAATAATAGAAATTTCAATAGTTGTGCCTTAGGGAATTGCAATTTCAAGAGTGGTGTTTTGACAGTTTTATTTCAGTTTTTATACTACCCTTCCCTAATTTAAATAGAGGAAGATCTCCTTCAAATTTAGGAGTAATTCCAATGTAGCCATGTGCGTAAAAAAATGCTAAATATACTCACACTCAGTTTTAAAGAATAAAATTCAACACATAGTAGAGTATTAGAAACCAACTGCTTCATCATATATGGTATCAAGAGTTTTTGAATAATGAGGGGATAAGGTGTATTGATGATTATTTAAAACTAAGCTTTAATGGGATCCACGTATTTATGATTCTCCAACTCACACAAGTCTTCCACAACTTGATAAACACTCTATTGGAGGCATAAGGGATCAATTCAAAGACAAAAGAAAAAACCCTCAAGTTCGAGCTCAAATATTTTCTTTTTTAAGATTGACAAGAAAGGTTAAGGGAAATTATATAGTTTTGAGCTTCAACAATAGTTTCAGAATAGTTTCCAACTATAGATCACCCTTCTAATGGTCTTTGAATTAGATCTTCTCGAGTTGAATATTTTGTAGTGATAGGAGATGCTTCCAAATTGACCCATTCCCCTAACCTCGAAGATATATCATTACACTCAGTAGGGGAGTCAACAGGAAGAACAGATGTTTTAAATTGTTGTGCAACCTGCTAGTTTGGATTAGGGTTTGGGCTATGGTATGGGATAGGGCTTGAACTGGGGTTTGGAAGGGTATGGACTAGGATTTGGATTAAGGTTGGGTCTAGAGTTTGGATTAGGGTTAGGTATAGGGTTTGGATTAGGGCTAGGTTTAGGGTTTCAATTAAGGTTAGGTCTAGGGTTTTGATTAAGGTTAGGGTTAAATTAAGGTTGCACGGGTATTTGGGACCATGGAGGAGGATGACTTGATGGTACATTGGGAAGAAATTGTGGTTATTGTTGTTTCTCATGTAATTTAGATTTCGTGGGAGACTACTCTATAAAGAAGGTTCCAAACTATTCTTGCAGCCATGGGGATATCTGACTCAAGGATAAGGTCCAGGGAGAGGGCCACTACAGCCAAAAGGTAGGATGTTCATCGAAGGAGGACTAAAAGTTTGCAATGTAATTATAGGATTATAAATTTATTGAGGACCCTGTTGAGGATAATAAGTATTAATACAAGTATTAAATGATGATGGTTTTGAGTTATACATGGCGATCAATTTGATTCCTTACTTGATTTCCTGAGTACCTTTAGTAATCCTAGCAGTGATGGGAAATGTTTTGTTGAGTAATCTTCCTCGTAAATTTTGCAAACGTTTAGGCTGCTAAGTGATAACTCTCGAAAGAAGTTCTTCTTTCTATAGTTGGCACAAAAAACAGTGATTCTTCACTTTGTTCATCTTGAAAATCATCTAGTTGTGAACTAAGAGAACAAATAGCATCATTTTTTAAAATTTCAAGAAAAATATTGATTTCAACAGTCGTAGGTTCATCGTTGGATGATTTGTATATATTTGTAGCAACATCAAACTCCTCATTGATGATTTGAATATTTCTTTCCAATAAGGCGATTTGGGATGGCTTTGGTGCGAAACCCTAGCCATGCAGAAACCCTAGCATTGTAGAACCGTAACAGTGGAGGATCCCTGCAATGACCCTTAATGGTGGCCTATTGTAGCGAAATGGCGGTTTATGTGTGGGTTTTTCAAGGTTTTGGTGTGTTTTGGTGAAGACTGTCACGGGCAGTCTCGGTCAGCTGACTGGCAGGAGGGTGATCACACTTTACTAGCGCTTTTGAAAACCCGACATGCAGGTCAATAATTATTTCCTCTCTATTTTCTTTAGACCCCAAGTGTTGAGGCAGATGGTTACAGGCACTGGGATTTTTTCTCGAAACAGACTAAGAATTTGAAGCATCTTGTGGGTTTTCATTTGGACACGGTAGCGTATAGCTCGAAAACGTTGTTATGGAGGAGGTTGAAGTCGACTAATCCTCTGATAGAATGGAACCGTTGTATATTTGGACGGGCTACACACATCAGCAGACAAATGGGAATTTTCCCGTAGAAGCTCAAGGCTCAAAGGAACATGTGGACCAACATTTTATGGGCATGGAATTTGGTGATTCATCACATGCTCAGCTAGGGTTTAGGGATTCTTATCCAACGTCAATGGTGAGTTTTGTTGATACTACCCTGGAGGCTCTGGCTTCGCCTTCTTTCTCCATTCCATCTCCTTCAATTCTCAGGCTGTGGGAACAACAAGCACATTCAACCCTGGAGGCGCTGGGTTCGGTCACTCTGGGTACGCAGGTATATGCAGCGCCCCTGATGGGTCTTTTGGTTTTGAACATCTTGGCTTAAACCCTGCTGATGACAACAACATTCTGAATTACATACTGAGGAGCCCTCCTGTTGTGGTTGCCTCGGGTTGTTTTAAGGGTATCACACAACTGGTACCCCCGCCGGAAGATAACAGGGCGTCTGATTCTCAAGACATGCAACCAGAGGGAGAGGGACTCACCTGAGACAAACAACCTCACAGGTCTGGTAAGAAGAAGACCACATGTACCAAGAGCCATGAACAGGGAAAAACATTGGTTTTCGATGAAGGCATTGGCATGGCTCAACTAGAGGAGACTACACAAATGGTCTTGGTTGGTTGGGTTTGAGGTAGAAACTACACCTCGACCAGGCTAAATAAATGGACAACAGAAATTTGGGGGAACATCTTGGATCAACTCCCTACAGTACTCACTATGAACAGAGGGTGGTTCGCGCTCATCTTCCCTCGCATAGAGATAACTAATTGGGTACTCACGAAATATTGGCACATTGAGATGACCTTTGTTTTTCTCAAGCGCTCAACTCCTCTTTTCGACCCTGACAAGGAAAAAATGGGGAACAGCCCCATATAAGTGTGTCTGTTGGGCATGCCTCTACAATTTTGGATGGAGGAGGCACTTCGGTATGTTGAGGAAGATTTGGATATCTATATGGACCATGAAAGGTCTTATTTGGAGACTAGGAACATCTCTGTGGCAAGGATTCTGGTGCATTTGGATACCCGTGAAGGCCTACTGGAAATTTACAACCTTTAATTCAGGGATATCACGAGATGGAAAATTTTGGACTATGAGGGGGTGCCCTTCAGATGTCATCGTTGCCATGAAGTTGGTCACTTATATAAGGAATTTCCATTGATCTACATGGCCAATTTGGAGCCATCTAAAATATTGGTTCATGTGGGGACACAAACTCATGCATTTAGCGGCTTAGTCTCATCACAGGAGGTGCCCACAATAGTATTACGACCTCTGCAAGATTCCCAGAAGACACCTCCCCTGTCTACATCACAGGCTACTCTGGCTCGGGTCTCTCATCCTCATGCTGTAGAATCCAGGCCAATTCTGGGTACTCCTATCTCTACCCCTTATCCCTTTACTTCTGAATTTAATCAGGCTGCATCTCATGTATTATCTCTTACTGCTTATAGAGTGAATTTAAATAATTGTAATCTCAAACCAATTATCTTCCCTGTTGCAACTGCTCCTCCATCCTCTGCGTGTCTAGATCCCCATGTCCTTGTAGGAGTCTCTTTCACCTCGTCCTTGTCTGAGCATTCAGGAAATAGATCATGTCATAGATACAACCTCATATCCTCCGGCTAAGGCCTCATCCACTCTCTCCTTTGTTCTGGGCGACGATCCAATCGGTATCCATTCAAAATCGACCAGGGGTAGACCTTCCTCACTCTCAAAACCGATCCTCCATGCTGGAATAGAGGTGGCCTATGGGAAACAATCCTCAATTAATAGGGTTCTTAGATCAAAGGATACCCCTGACATGGGTGACCCATGATTTTCCTTTCCTTTAATTGCAGAGGGTTAGCCAGCCTTGGAAAAAAAAAATGGCCTTTAGGAGACTGTTGGCGTTAGAGAAATTGGATTTAGTATTCCTTCAAGAAACTTTGGGTGATGGAGAGACTATTCACAAAGTGATATCCTCCTTGCTCCTAGACTGGAGTATTCATACACTGGATGTGCAAGGGTGATCTGGAGGATGTGTTATTGGTTTCAACAACCAAACCGTTAAGGTGGAAAGCATGTGGGGGAGGGAAGGGGTACTAGGTGCTGACATTTCAGCATCCGAGCTTGATACTCCCACTCGAATGATTAATGTTTATGGACCTTGCCACAATCGAGCTACGTTCTGGTATAAGATGATGACCTCATCGTTTATGAAGCAGGATAACATCATTATCGGTGGAGATTTAAATTTTTCCATTGGACTAGTTGAATCATGGGGATCTAATGCCCTTCTAGATTCTTTGTCGGATTATTTTGAACATATGGTTAATGAAGCTGATTTGCTGGACTTGGCTATGCCCAAAAAGCTCCCTACTTTGTGCAATACAAGGACTAGGGACGTTGCCCTCGCGTGCAGACTGGACAGTTTTCTCATCAAGTCCAAGCTGGAAGATAGGGTTGACAACGCTAGACAATGGGTGGGTACGAGAGGCATCTCCGATCATTCCCCCATCTACTTTGAAATTCTCAAGGAGAAAAGCAGACCTCACTCTCCCTTCAAGTTTATTTCCACTTGGCTGGAGGATCATGCCTTCCATCTCTTAGTCAAGGAATCTTGGACCCATTGTGATTAGGATCCCGACACTGCGCCGACCCGTGTTATATATAATAACATGTCCAAGATCAAAGACAAAACTATAAAATGGGAAAGAGAGAAAATATTACAGGATGAGGAATCACTGAAGAATATTGAAATAGAAATTAAAGGAATGACTGGAGCTGATTGTTTAGGGTTTCAATCCTATGAGACGAAGAACCATCTAATCCATTTGGAATCGGAAAAAAATCAAATTGCTAAGGCATCAAGAGGAAACTTGGAGACTCAAAAGTAGGCCATTTGGCTCAATGTGGGAGATGACAATACAAAGTTCTTTCAGCAATGTGCGAAGGGCGGCAAGAGTATCAACACTATATGGGAGCTAAGGGATCAGGCAGGCAAGGTGGCCAAAAATCATATCCAGCTCACTGACATGGGTATAAGAAATTTCTCTCATGTTTCTAGAGATCCCCGGGTGGCCAATATATTAGAAGTTCTACATATTTCCAGGTCTATGCAGAGGTATGTGGAGGAGGATGATATTGAAAACCTAAATGTTGGTGTTACATTAGGGAAAATTTAAGCGGTATTAAAATGGTTCAAAAAGGATAATGGCCCTGGACTAGATGGTTGGCCTATCGAATTTTATATCACTTTCTTTTATGACATTGGAAGGGATCTCCTTCATTTCATTGAGGAGTGTAGAACTACTGACCATATGTATGATGGTTTCAACGCCATTTTCATTTCCCTCATCCCTAAAATTGACAAGCCCCTGACTTTTAACGATTACAGGCCTATTTCCTTATGCAACGATATCTACAAGATCATAGCCAAAATCATTTCCAACCATATCAAGCCTATAATATACCAGCATATATCCAAGGAACAATTTTCCTTCCTCCATCAAAGGAAAATTCATGAAGCCATTGGCACCGCCAAATAAGCCCTGCACGCGATCAAGCTCAAAAGTCTTAAAAGTAAAATCCTTAAGATTGACCTTGCCAAGATTTTGGCTCTACTTGTTGGACCTTCATTCAACTCATACTCATCCATATTGGTTTCCCTCACTCCTTCATTAATTGGATTATGGGATGCATCACAAATGCATCTTTCAGCATTCTCATTAATGGAGCAGCATCTAAATCTTTTTATGCAAGTAGAGGGCTCCGTCAAGGATGTCCTTTATCCCCGTTAGTTTTCCTATTGATCATGAAAGGGCTGACCAAGCTCGTTGCATCTACCAACGTTGTTGGGTCATTAAAAGGTGTCAAAATCATAGATCTTATCCACCTGAATCACCTATTATTTGTTGATGATGTGCTAATTTTTCTAGATGGTTCTATCCGGGATTCCAACAGCTTCAAGAGGATACTGACTATCTTCTGTAAAGCTACTGGCATGATGCCTAATCTCAACAAATCTACTATAATTATGGTGAGATGTTCCATTCAGGAAAGTAGACATGCCCTTATTCAATTTCAATGCGGTCGTAGGGAGATTGAGGATTATATAAAATACCTGGGTTTCAGTCTCAAGCCTAATTATTACAGAATTATTGACTGGAACTGGCTCATTGAAAAAGTGGAAAGGAGGGTAAACGTCTGGTAGCAGAGATGGCTCTCTAGAGCAAGGCGATTACTTCTAATCAAATCGGTTCTCGAGAAAATACATGTTTACTGGATGGCACTTGCCTGGACACCCAAGGTTGTTACTGCTAGAATTTAGCAAATTTTCCGAAGGTTCCTTTGGAGGGGGAAGAAAGAGGGCAAGAATTTTGCTTGGTTTGGTTGGGACATGATTGAAAATCCTAAACAGTGGGTTGGATGGGGTCTAAAATACATAAATCTATTTTCCACTGCTTTGGCTGCTAAAATGGGGTGGCAACTATTAAATTCTAGCAGCCTTTGGCAAGAGGTCACTTATTTCAAATACATCGCCCCAATGACCACCCTTGAATGGTTCAGAGGAACCAACAGGAGCAAACATGGATCCTCAATTTTCTGGCATGCCATTACAAGATCCATATCTGTCATCAAACGGGGTCTTGCTTGGAGCATTAGATCAGGCACTCAGGTTTGAATTGGCATGGATGCCTGGTCTGGTTGTGGAAAGGAGCACCACTTACCCTTGGCTATAAGATAGACACTTATGGATTCATGGATTCACACTTTCTCTCAAATTGTAGATGAGGCCAATACCACCTAGCTCTCTCAGGCATGGAAATCTTCACAGGAATTTGGCATTCCGGATATTTGGCAGGCTGAGTGGCACAGATATATCATATCACTTTGTGCTTCTAATACCAGATTAATTAAGCGGGATGATGAGTTGATATGGGATTTATTCTTTCAGGGAATGTATACACCAAAATAAGGGTATGTGTCACTTATTGCGGCTCACAAACCCCAGGAAAGTCGATGGTGGTGGAGGCATCTCTGGAAGTTGAAGACACCCCTAAAGGCTAGATTATTTATGTGGTGTATACTCACTAACTCTGCTCCAACAGATGACAATCTTACTAGACGCTCTATACATGGTCCTTCCAGATGCTACTTGCGTAAAGAGCATAGAGAGGACATTAATCATTTGTTCATTTAATTTCCCTCTACTAGAAATGTTTGGAAACTGTACACTTCAGCTTTAGGCATTGAAATCAATTGGCATGGTGTTTTTGTCACTTAGGCATGGCATAACTGGTGGCAATTAGCAGCATCCATGAAAGATAAGAATCTCCCTCTATTGGTTTCCTAGGGTATCTGGTTGGCTCGTAACCACATATATTTCAAGATACAACGATTGGTTGGCTCCACATTTGCAATTACATTACTGCTCTATTCCTCACACTCCTAGCGGATCAGCCCAGGACACTCTGTAGAGTGCTTACTCCTGAAACTATTGATAAATCCTACCCTTGGGCCTAGTTTGATGGGGATAATAGCATTGTTGGTTGTGGTGGTGGGGCTACTCTTGACCATTCGGATTCTCACCATTATAAGATAAAAATAGGTTTTGGCCTAGGTACAAACAGCTACTCTGAACTCAACTGTCTCAGACTCCAACTTATCTTTTCCCTTGAGAAGGGTTGCAACAGGCTACAAATTTTTGGGGACTCCAAGATTTTTATTAATTGGTTGAACAATGAGGCCTGATGTCACGTGCACACTCTTAGAGGATTGTTGGCCAAGGTTATGTCCCTCAAAACACATTTTGACTCCATTATTGTTGCTCATATTTACAGGGAAAGGAATCAGGTGGCTGACCAACTTTCCAAGGAAGACATGTAGTTAACATGGGGCCAATGGTTAATTAATGAATAGGATGGACCGGAGGAGTACTAGTACTACCACAGGCTTTTCATAGAAGATGCATATGTTTTTGGGGCAGTCTGATCTAGGGCAGTTTTTGTTGGCATATGTTGTGTCTCTTTTATGTTATGTAGATATTTATTTTGACTTGCTCAATACTGTGTAAAATTTTATTTCTCTACTTTTACTGAACTTATATGACTGAAGGTATGATCATAGTTTTTGCATAGGCTCCTATGTAGATGCTACAACATGTAATTTTCCTTTTATAAATGAAATTATGATTTTTTCCTAGGAAAAAAATAAAACTCCTAATTGAAATATTCCTCAAAAAACCATTCTTTTGTGCTAAAAAGGCTTCTCTTATATCCTATCATCACATGGATGAGTACATAGTGGGGTTCTTGCAGCACCCAAGAAATGAGAAACCTTAAAAAGGATGTAGGAAAGAAACAAATTCAAAGAATCGATTCTAAGGAAGAAAAAAAACTTTGCAAGAAAATATAGGTAAAGAGAAAACTAAACTGGAGCAGGTTACCAAGGTCTCTCCCCTAAGTGCCTCCCTGAAAACAGCGCCAAAATTTTGGGTGCAATATAGGGTTTATCAATGGACCAACATTTAATTGTTGATTCAAGAGTTCTTAAACTTCGAGGCGCAACACTGGAAATGCCAAAGAGAGACCCTAGCAACCTTCAAATCATATTCTAATCTAACTTGTGCATCAATCCATTTGTAGATTCCTACAAACAACAATTAATTTGAATCTTGAACTCAAAGGAAACTTAAGGAAACATATACACTAATCTTGCACTAATTTTTCAATCCTTCAAATACTGGAAGTTATTAGCAAAAATAACTAAACTATCAATCAACTATCAACCTAAAAAATACTTCCTGGGCTTTCCAGACACGCCAACCAAAAAAAATAATATTGCTTCAAGCCGAAATCATTCATACAATAACTTCTGCCTATTCGTGCTTCTCACAAGGAACAACAAATATCTCACTTTGAATGTAATAAAACTTTATAAGAAAAAATGACCAAATTTGTCTTCAAATTTTATCAGACAAATCATCTATCAAAAAATTTGTGTGTACAAGCCCTTTTTTATAAAAAAATAAATCATTGTGTATGTAGACAAAATATACTTCAATCATGATGCTATCATCCTTGTTTATTAACACAATCCACAACAAAATGTTCATAAACCACTATTAATAAAAAGAGAGTTTACAATCATACTATGGAGGTAAATAAACCAATGAATCAAATGAGGAATTCTAGAAACAAACATCACATCATCATTCTACAAACAAATAAGTCTCATTTTCTATTTTAGCACAGGTTCTTGTACTTAATGTGGTTCCTGTACTGCACAATTTACAAGAGCTTCGTAACTTCATCAAATTGAATACACAACTATCTGAAATCTTGGAAGGAATGGATGCCTTGCATCAAGCACACCTCTATTATCAAACCATAAAACCCTAAAAAACTCAAGAACTAAGTCTTTCAATTTCATCAAGATGCATAAAATTTTATCAAGTCAATGTGTCATCAACGCACTCTCACTCATTCGACAACCCAGAAAATTCAATCAAGATCTAGATCGGGCATTCAAAAGATAATGTAAGAGGATCACTACGAATTCAAACCAGAGGTAAGGACAGAGGAAAGTTTGACCTGCTCACAAAGGAAAATAACGACGAAGATTAGAATCCCTCGAATCTGACCACGAAGGACCAAATCTCACAGCGAAACCAATATTTAAAGGAAACCAAACTTACAAGTCCGAAATCCTACTTGATCCATCACCAACCAGAGCATAAATATCATATGATAACCACCAGGTCACTTAATTAAGATCAAATCTAATATTTAGATTAAACCTTTCCTTATCGCTCCAAATTCTCCAGATGTGTGCTTAATTCATTCATGAAAGCATCATATATGTTAAGGGAAATCAAGACTGTGAGAAAGACGTTTATCGATGTATCAATCCACTGGAATGATTACTCTATCAACACACAGTTAATAAAATATAAAACACACCAATAGAAAAATTTGTAAATAATGTTACTAAAGGGATGCTGAGTTGGATGGTGGGCCCTTCTAGACCAACTCATACCCTTGCTTAAAGCTTTAATTTAGAGAGTTAAGATAAACATCCATGCATGCAAAAGGTAAGTGAAATGAACTTGGCTTCATAACTTTTGTATTAATCAAAACAACCCTTTTACAATAGGAGGCACATCCAGTCCCAACTAAAGAAAGAGGGGGGAACAACCCCCCCCCCCCCCCCCCCCACAACACGTAATCCAGCAGCATGAAAAAGCAAAAAACTACCCTTTGTAATGTATATATATTGTTCTAGGCCATAACCTGGTCTTTATATATTTTTACAATACAGATCAGGATATGGATAGCCAATTGAATACAAGACAATACAAACAAAAAATCATAACAAATCGTCATTAATAGATGTTTGTTACATCCTCAAAGGGATTCGAATTTGGTGCATAAAAGATTTAGAAAATTATTCCTTCTTTCTTGAACATAAATTAACTAAAATATTTTTTGAGTGCCTTTGACCTTGAATTGATCTTCATGAAGTTATTCGATTATCATATGCATATACTTTGAGATCCACGTAGTAAAATTTATACAAAAACATCATGCGTAATTTCTTCTTGGTGCAGGAATCCTTAACGGTGCAGGATCTCAAGCATAGTATAGGAATGTGAGTGCAGGTTCAAGGCCAACCGCCATGCATTTGAGCGTCACATATATGAAGACAATTAGACCAAGTTTTAGACCTGCATAAACACAAATCCATCATCAATAACTATTTTAAAGTTAAATTATGTTAAAATAAGTGAAACGTGCCAAATATTAAATATTTGCTTTATAATGAACAAAATGACGACAATAAATCTGGGAACTCAGTGAAAGCATGAGGGATTTTAGAGAAAAAAGTGTTGTAAACCAAACAAAATGGACGCCTAATAGTTACCAACATCTTATTTTATGTTGAATGTCACAGGGGGGTGATATCCATGACAATGTGACGTAGGACTAACTGTAGGACCCACTAAGTTGATATGTCAAGATTGCATGAGCACCATGTGGACATTTTGTTGACGTGAACCATTTTTAATGGAATAAACTTTGAATGAGTGTAAATTTTGATACAAGGTTTGGATCGATGTAAAATCGGTATCATCGGAAAGCTCTCGATGAGTTGAACACAATGATGGTATCAAAAGTTAATTCTGCAAACTTACAAAACCAAGGTTTTTTCTAACCCATCTTCATAACAGACCTTTGAGATCGATTCAAACAATAAATAACACCTTTCTCAGCCCAAGAATCCATAAGGGGGTGGAAGAGAGGTTATTGCAGAGTGGTATCAAAGCAAAGTTTCAACACTATACTTAAAGAGGCTTACACAAACACACGGTAAACATTTAATCTAATAATTTAATTGATGTACACACTTACAACTGATATGACTATTGGCTTGATTAATTGTTGATATGTTGTTTTGTTTCTAACTTGCACACTAACATGGATTTGATTTTTTCATCCAGTTTCATTTCAAAATTCTTATTGCAATTATACCAAGGTGATGAATAAATTTAGTTATTTTGTGCTTGATTTGGCTAATAGTCATGTGTGTGCAATAACATAGAGAGAGAGAGAGAGGAGAAGATACAAAATTACAGTAACAAATAGAGGAAGGAGCAATAGCGTGATAGAATATAGAATGCCTAAATCCTACCATCTTCACGAAGAGGATTCGATGGGAAAAATGTCAGATAATAATTCCCATGATTTAATGGAAACCCTCAAGAGTTTGAGAGTTGAACTAAGTAGTTGTAAGACAGACAATGAATGGATTAACATAGAACAAGAAAGACAAGCAAAGGTGAATGAAATGATTTTATAGATCTTGTCAGATCTGCAAAATCAAAAGCAACATGATCTTGGTGCCAACTATTTAGGAAATCATAAGTACAAGCAAATCCCTTCTGAAATTTAGAAGGAAGGACTAGAATCCAATGGAGCATAAGGCAGTAAGTTGAGCAAGAGGCACATGCAAGCTAGTGAAGACATAGTGAGGGGAGAAACCCCACTCAGAACCCTGGAAATATAATCAAGCAAACATAATTAGTTGTATGATGTTGCAACTATAAGACACCTTCTACAAATGAGAAGTGGGGGGGGGGGGGCATAATTCTAGAATACTTCAAGAAAGCTAAACCCCTTACCTTTGAAGGAAAAAATAAGAAGGCTGAAAATGTGCAAGCATTGTTATTAGGCCTGAAGAAATACTTTAGAGTCCATGACTACTCTGATAATATGAAGACCAGAATAGCCATTTTCAATTTGAAGGGCGAGGTTGATATATGGCGGGATGATTTGAGAGATGTCAAGGGCATTAGAGATAAATAAATATCATGGGGAAGATTTGAAAAATATTTCCGTGAGAAGTACCTATTTGGGACGTATTATGACAACAAAATTAAGGTATTCCATGAGCATAAGCTAGGGAAACTTATGGCATATGAGTAGACCAATTGATTCTTGGAACTATTGATGTATGTGCCATACATCAAAGATGAGAAGGTAAAGATTCAATCATACCTCAATTGGTTACCACAATATTACCAAGACAAAATCGAGTTTGATGAGCCAATAACCCACAAGGATGCCATTCGAAAGGCCAAGTGTTGCTATGACTAGTCCAAGCATAAGGTTGAGTTCTTAATAGACTAGAGAATGAAAGACAAAGCTATTTTCAAAAGGAAAGAGGAGAAGTCCTTATGATATAACCAAGAAGGGAGAAATGATGAGTTTACCACTCTCGCTAAGAGTGGATTCTATCGGATTTCCACTACTACAAATAGAGAACGGACCACTCAGCCAGTGAAGGGAGAGGTCGAGGAATCCAAGAGAGGACCATTCTAGTGTTGGAAATGTGGAGAGAACCACCTACAAACATAATGTTTGCTTCAACAATAAAACAATATGAAATTATTTAACTTTAAGAAGCTGTGACACTGAACGATGTGCCCCTAAGTGTGCCTCGAATTTATGCGGCCTTGGACAGCAGGAAAGTGGATAATCAAGCCTCGGTGATTGAAATGGAAGGTACGGTCGCCAACCAACCTGTTTCAATTCCATTTGAACCATGTTCTAATTTTAGCTTATCAACCCGAAGGTTGCAAAGAAAAGCGGTTTGCAAAAGAAACCCACAAGAAATCATGGTTGGTTGAACTAGCCACGGGAGCCAAAAGGCAAGTGACAGACTTAGTGGAATCATGTCCCATGAAGTTGCATGACATGTCCACTAAAACAACCCTTAACCTCTTGTCATTAGGATTGTATGATGCCCTGATGGGCATGGACTGGTTGGTGACCCATATAACTAAGGTGGAATACTATAGCAAGTTATTGGAATGCCACAACAACAAGGGCAAAGAGGTAATAGTCTAGGGAATGAGGAACTCATTTTAGTATGGAAAATATAGACACTACAAGTAAAGAGATGTGTTAGAAAAGGGTGCGCCATGTTTGTGGTCCAGGTGACCAACGATACAAGGGGTAGCAAACTCATAATTGAGGATCGCTTAGTTTTAAAACAATTTGGTGATGTGTTTCCGAAGGAAATACCCACACTGCCACCTGGGAGAGAAATTGATTTCTCCATTGAGTTTTTCCCTGGGTCAATTCCAGTCTTGAAATCCCCATAACGCGCGAGGACAACAGAGCTAGCGGGGTTGAAATTATAGTTGAAGGAAATGATTGACAAGGGATATAGCAGGCCCAACGCGTTGTCCGGAGGAGCCCTAGTGCTATTTGTAAAGGAAAAGGATGACACACTACCATTGTGCATTAATTACCAAAAGTTAAATAAATCCGTGGTGAAGAAAAGGTACCCACTGCCCAAGATCAATGACTTGTTTGATCAACTGAGAGGGGTTGTGGTGTTTTTGAAAATAGATTTGATATATGGTTATCATCAGGTTCATATTAAGGACGAAGACATCCACAAGACAACTTTTAGGATAAGATATGTGCACTATGAGTTTTTGGTGGTAGCATTTGGGGTTACAAACACCCCAACCACATTTATGTGTATGATGAAATACTATAGTTGTTAAGGGAACACAAATTGTATGCTAAACTTAGTAAATTTGAATTCTTTCAGTATTAATTTCAATATTTGGGGCACATAATCTCAAAGGAAGGAGTTTTTATGGATCCCCAAAAGATCAAGGCCATCATAGAGTGGTCCACTCCCAAAAATGTCACAAAGGTGACATCTTTAATGGGATTGGCCAAATACTACCGAAGGTTCGTTCGATATTTTTCAAAAATTGGGCATCCAATCATAGCCTTGTAAAGGAAATGAATTAAATTCCAATGAACATCAAAGTGTGTAAGCAACTTTGAACAACTGAAATGCCCACTCACGCATACACCTATATTGAGAATAGCTAATTCAGAAAATGATTTTGTGGTTTGCACAAATGCTTGTAAGGAAGGGCTTGGTGGAGCCCTAATGCAAGAAGTACATGTGATTTTTTATGAATTGAGAAAATTTAAGTGAGCATGAGAAGGATAATGCCACCCATGACCTAAAACTTGCATAAATTGTGCATGCACTAAAGATGTGGATACATTACTTACTTGGAAGGAAATTGTGTTGATGTCAGACCATGGAGGGATGAGATATGTGTTTGATCAACTTAAATAGTGCAAGATAGGCCAGATGGTTAGCTCTCATTAGTGAATTTGACTTAGAGATCATGCATATCAAATGTAAAGAGAACAATATGGCAAATGCACTTAGAATAAGTCTGCAAGTGGCTCACTTGGCATCCATGAGCACTGTGAATTTAATATCAAAGAAAATATAAAAGAAACATTGGTACGAGATGATCACTTTTAACATGTGGAAGCATGCTTGAAAAAAGAGGCAGAAGAATCATTAAGAAAGAATTATATGCTCACTGATGATGGAATGTTGAAGTCAAGGATAAATGGTATGTACTTTGTATGGGTGACTTGAAGAAGCTCATTGGATGAGTTTCATGAAATAGCTTATTCAAGTCATCCTGGTTATCAAAAAATGATAACGACTATGAAGAAAATGTACTATTAGTTGGGCATGAAAAGGGATGTTGTTGATTAAATTTCTAGTTGCCTGGAATTTTAGCTAGTTAAAGTGGAAAGGCACCTAGTGGGATTGCTACAACCAATCTCGATTCTTGAGTGGAAGTGGGAAGTCATATCTATGGACTCCACCATAGGATTTCCATGAAAATCCAAGCAACATGATGCAGTTATAGTGGTAGTGGATAAATTGAGTATGGAAACTCACTTCATAGTTGTCAAGTCGACCCACAAAGCTATTTAAATAGCCAAGATTTTCATGAAGGAGATATTTATATTGCATGACACACCCAAGAGATTATTTTAGAATGGGATACCAATTTCACATATAATTTGTGGAGAGCATTGTTTGCTAGTTTTGGAACCCAAATAGATTTTAGTACAACGTATCATCCTCAAAACGATGGCCAGATTAATGGGGAGAATGTAATTTAAAGGATATGTTAAGGGTGTATGTTACACATCATCCAAAGAGGTTGGAAAGGTTCCTACCACTAGTTGAATTTGCGTATAACAATGAGCACAAAAAATAACTGAAGATGATCCCTTTCGAGGCTTTGTATGGAAAAAAATGTAACACTCCCATTAGTTGGGAATATCCCATGAAAAGGGTGGTTCTTGGACTAGATATGCTCAACGAAATGACACAAGAAGTGCTTAAAGATATCCCAAGATATACAAAAGAGTTATGCAAATCAGTAGAGACTGCATAAGGAATTTCATGTGGGAGAGGATGTGTATCTTCGCATCCAATTAAGGAAGATCACATTGAAAGAAGGATCTTGTGCCAAGTTTGCACCCATATTTTATGGACCATTTCAAATTTTGGAGTGAGTGGGGCCATTGGCTTATAGATTAGCCTTACCCCTTGAGGTGAAAGCACATGATGTTTTTATATCTCCTTACTTAAGAAGCATGTACATGACACTAATCATGTTGTTGATTGGTATGTGATAAATGTGGAACCCAAGAGAGAGTTCCAACCAAAACCATCATGCATCCTAGATCAAAGGAAAATCATGCAATATAATAGAGTAATAGAGCGGGTCAAGGTGTAATGGAAGCACTTTGGACCAGATGAAGCCATTTGGGAAATGGTAGATAAAACGAGGGTATCTTACCCATTTTTGTTTACTTTGTAAATGAATGTAAGAGTTTTAAATATAAGTCTCAATGGTTAAATTTTGTGTTTTGTTTATAGAATACTGAGGATGGCATTCCTTTAAGGGGGTGGGGTCTATAACAAGCCATATGTGTAAACTCAACTGTGTAAATTATTGATGTATATAAATATATGTGGAAATAAAATGATGAATATTTGAAGGGAGGGAAGCACATATCCAAAGCACTGAGGGGAGGGTCGTAGTGTGCACGTTGGCATGCCTATGGTGTGTCTGTCAGTTGCTTGTGGCATGCTAAGAATATGCCCATGTGACCATATTGAATTTCCTTAACCTCATCCTAACTAGTGACCAACCAACACTGACAGGAATTAAAGAGATCAGATGGGGCAACATGGATGGGGGATGACGCCGGTCCATGTTCCCTCCTTGGGGATCGAGACAGTGGAATGACTACATTGGGAAGAAAATAAAAGACAAATATAAAGGTTAGCAAAATGCATGGCCCGTAGAGAGAGAATGGAAAAAAAGTCATAGAACAGAGTGCATGCGAAGGAATACTTGCAAAAAGAGAGAGCACGGTGGTATTATATATAAGTTGAAAAACTAAGGTGGAATAGAATGTCTAAGAGCTAATGTTTAGAAGCCTATGGTTTTATTCCTCACATTTCTTATATTTAGGCCAATAGACAGTGGTTCTAAGCCTAGATGGTCAAATAGAAGCTCAAGATGTTTGAACTACTTGTTGTTGGTTGATGAAACACTTAACATGGAAATCTAGTCATTGAAGTGCTCAAGCTTAAAGAGATATAAACCATTGGTTCGTTGGACTACATATACATGCGGTGCTTGCTAATAAAGAAAAATTATGAAACCACCTATACAAGAGCTTCAACTCCATGGAGTTGAATAATGGCCATTTGAATCTTACGTGAAACCCTGTCTTTTTTACTCAAGGAGTGAGTGAGCCACTATGGTGCTTATTGATGGTGAGTAGTTTCTAAACCACCAAGACCGTGGATTCCTTCTCCTAAGGATGTGACTAAGCCTTGGTTGTGAATTTATATGAACAAGCATCTCCTCAGACTTTGGATCTCGATCGGGGGTGGCAAACTACACGAAAGATTGCAGTGCAGTTGGCCTATGGTTGGGTGGAGAGTTGAAGTCCCTCCTTCAATTGCCAGCCATATTTAAACACACAAATAAGTGTAAATTGATTGTGTATATTGTGTTATGGACTATGTTGATTATTCTTATATGTGAATGATGTAGTTCATGTGTTGATAAACGTAAATTGTTGCCTGAGTTGTGAAGGTAATTAATATGGCCATGATGGAATTATGTCATGTAAATTCATGATTATTTGCATGTTGGATTGTGTTATTTATTGTCATGATCATTAATAATGTATATTTATGCATTATGATTACATTGATCCACTGTGATAGTATGTAAATGAATGCATACATTGCAGACGATTTTGTTTTGGTTACTTTGTTTAAATTTGGAGGTTGAGGCCTCAGGCCTTGGGAAACAACATTGGGATGGTCTTGCACTAAGGTTGTGAGTTGTTAGGATCGAGCGAGGAGGTCATCCTCTTGTTTTATAAAAATTACCTCGGGAATGCTATTGTATGTAGTGAAGGTCATGTCGCTTGCACTGGAAAACGACATAATCAAAACACATACGAATATAGGTGGGCCGAAATTGAGTGGGAGTTGGTGGAACCACACCCCAACGCAGCTTTTGAATATGTATAATGTTCTATTGTCGACCATAGGATACAATAATTACATTCATTAGAAGGGAGGGGTCGATACACCTCAGTCAAATGCAGTTAATAATGGTAGAAAGACATATCAGTGGGATCTAGAGGTAACCCTAACGGCAGAATCTGCCTAACTTCCCATCGCTAACTGCTTTCCATTGAAGTCCTGGTAGGATGTATCCTATATGAGTGTGTTGGTGGGGGTTAAACAACACTACTAGAGTTTAAAGGTGGAACCAAGAGTTTGCCCTACGACTCACCGCCCATCGCTACCCACATATTATTTGATGTTGAATGTCATGGGCAATGGTATTCGTGGCAGTGTGATGTGGGCTTGACTGCAAGACCATTAAGTTGACTTGCCAGGATTTTTTGGTCCCCACGTGGCTAGTTCATTGACCCGGACCCCTTTTAATGGGCTAAACTTTAAATGAGTGCAAGTTTTGATCCAAGGTTCGTATCGAAGTAAAATTGGTATCACCAGAAAGCTCTCAACGAGTTAAACACAATGGTGGCATCACAAGTTAATTCAAGAAACTTATAAAAATGAGGATTTTTCTAACCCCGTCATCGTAATAAACCTTGGAGATTGGGCCAATCAACAAGCAACACCTTTCTTAGCTCAAGAATTTGTAAGGGGGTGGAAGAGAGGTGGTTACATTGATCTCACTTGATTCTTTGAGTATATGCTAGATATTTGCTCCTAGGTACAATTTCCATCCCTTTAGGAATTGTATGATGCTTCTCTAGTAATTCAGTGAGGATGTCTAGCCCCTTTGATGAATGTAAAATGTGCGTTGATAGAGGATGTTGAGCACTAATGAAGGAGTGTTAACCTTGGGATGACCCCAAGGAGGACCTATATTGGGTTAAATGTATATGGTATGACCCATTGAGGGGGCATATATGGGGTCAAATGTATATGTAATATGAAAATGTACATGTAATAGGGTCATCCTAATAATCAAGGGACCACTTGTGCAATGTGTGGATAGGTATATATAGATATCATGGATTCATTAGGGAGGACATGCAATTTGGATGAATGCATGTATTTTAGTTATCTGGAGTTTCACTTATTATTATTTGTATTGGAGTTGTGCTCCATGCTCACATTTATATGGGGTCATAAAAACTTGACATCATTGATGACACTCTCACCTACCTCCATGACCTTGGACATTGCCTTTCAAAACCAAGACATTCCATTGAGAGTGGATGTACCCCAAAGAAGGCAAGGTGCCCCCGAGCTAATATTGCACTTACTTGATGGACATTGCCCTATTTTTTAGGATGCTTGATGATGATAATGATAAGGGATTCTTTTAGAAGGGATGGTGGAAATTTCACCATGATGACATCATGCCCTAGCCTTATGACATCCTTTGCTTGATGCTTGGAGGGATGATGTGGGCACCTTTATGGGTGATGTTGGGTTGAGGAAGCCTTACTTAAGAAATTGTTTTGGAGGATGTTTTTCTCACACGTGTGGGCTATTTTAAGGCATAATTTCATGTTATAATATAAGTTTGGCTATTTTTGAGGTTGGTTTAATGACTTCATCACTTTTACTATGGATTATTTGTATTTTAGGGCTTCTTAATGCCAAATTAGAAGAAATCAACCTACCTAAGCTTTTATGAAGAAGATATCACTTCCTTTCATTCATTCATTGTCACACTTGGAGATCAACTAACACTAGTAATTTGTCTTTCCTCTCTTATGCACTATGGAGCACTAGTGTAGTGAATTTCTCTTGGAGGGTTTTTCATGGATTGTTATCTCTCTTGGATGATTACTAACATTTCTTTGATGACATGTGGTATGCTATTGTAAGTTATATTCTTCCATCTTGTTCTTATTGATGAAATAGAGTTCAATGAATTTTTCAACATGGATTTTTTTATGTTTTATGGCTATAAATATCCTTGATCAACATTTTCATCAAGTTTCTCTTGAGGCGACTTAGGTTTATCTCCCTCCCTTTCAATCTCCAAAGAAGACATAATGACACTAGTGTTAAAGAATTTAGGGACACTTGACTGTCTCCATTAATTTCTTTGAATCAACATGCAATTTTTTTCTTCCAAATATTTTTACTCCTGGACTCCACAACCCCAGATTGAGAATGACACTAGTCTTATCTCTTGTGCCAATCCTTCAAAATCCCCTAATTTTTTTCTTATTTTATTTTCTATAGGGTAAACTAAGGTTTAATTATAATGAGATCATTAACTTTCAACATTGTTTGCCTTGGATAGTATTTTCCTAGGGTTAGAACTTGTATGTGTTTATTTTGAAAAGTAAAAATACCATTTTACATGTGTTTTTTAGCAGTATTTTATTATTATTATTATTATTATTTGCATCTAGAGGAATCAACAATTGGGTTGGGCTCATACTCGTGTGATAGAAGGTTGATTCCAACTGCTACCACTATACGTCTAGGTAAACCCATGTGCGTCCCGACGTTCAACTCATGTGACTAGCCAGGGGGATTTGAACCTCAAACCATATACTTCACAAAGACTTGATATTACGCCAATCACCAATTGAGATACCCCCCAGGGACGTTTTATAGCCATAAATTAGGGCTGAAGCTTAAGGCTTATTTTGTTATTATATGTTATTTTCACCATGGAAAACTGTTAAAATTATTCTCTTGTTTACTCATTAGTTATCCCTAATTTTCAACTTATTTATCATAAATCATGGGCCTTTTTCTTATTGCTACCATAAACTAATTGTTTTCTACATTTTTATTATTATTTTAAAACAATAATTTATGACAATCAAGTATAATTTCTTCATTCCATGTGTTTAGGACCTTATATGAGACTCTATTGGTTGACCTAAGCTTCAAGTTTGAACCATGGAAACCCTTGAACTCACTCTATTGGAATTATACCTTTATCTACTAAAAACCCTAATTATTGTACACTTTTTTTCTTTTCTGAATAACGTCTTGTTGTAGAACCCTTAAGGGCAATTTACCCTGTCAAATAGGGTTGCTTGATCTGTAAGATATATTAAGGAAGTCTCCTTTATGGTGGATTGTTTCCAACCACATAAATGAGGGGAATAGTTCCTAAGATGATAGTGGTGACACTCCCATCGTTGCACTCAATCTAGGTTGCTTAGTGATGCTTTGCATTAAGGTGCTAGATTTTTCAATAACAAGGCCAAACAAGGCTACACTTGAAATGTTATAGGATTGTATAAGATATTACTTTTTTTTTTCTTAAATTATGCACACTTGGCCTAGTGACTTGGTGGAATCATTGGAAGTGGAGAAGTCCAAACCATTCATAAAATTTAAGTCAACAAATGGATATCGGTGGCTAAGGCTAGATGGAAAATTAAACAAATCATGAAGGATTGAATCTAAACAATATACATGCTTGGTTTGACTCCATTCACTGATGAAAAAAATTATTTAGTTAAAAAGCTTCATGAGTATAACCCTTGATTATGCATGGCCTTATTCTTGACCAACACTTGAAATATCTTCGAGTATCATAACCCAAATGACACTTCTTTCACAAAAAGGAGACAATTGAACATCAACTTTTGTCATGCCCTTGTGCCAAAGGAGCAAGAGTATTGTTTTCTAACCAACTATCAACTCCTTCCTCGATCTATTACCTCAAGTAATATCTCCTCAGTGTAAGTTCCCATGGGTCATAAAGTTCCATGCAACATGACAACTTTTTAGAAGAAAGATTCATTTTTTTACATGGAAAAATAGTAATGAATGTATCTTTAAAAATCTTCATCTTGATCGATTCAACTAGTCTTATGGGGCTCAAATTTCAATAAACGTTTCCTTGTGATCTAGGTCTAGGGTTTCAAGGTGTTATTGGAGCTTGTGCACCTCCAATAACGTATGGAATTTTGTGGGTTGATGCCATGCACCATGGGAAATGTCCCCTTAGATGTTCATTATTCTCTTAGTTTGACTCGTTTAATTTGTTTTAGTAATAGGTCACACAATGAAGGAGGTTGTTTAGATTGAGAGCATAATGAACACTGATGCCAAAGCCATAAGAACCATAATCATCTGCCTTCTCCTTGCCCATGTAATAACACGTTACTTGGGCCATACTTGGTTATTTTGATGGAGAAACAATAAAATAAACAAGAAGAAGATGGATGGGACACCACCTAACATATTTATGATCTACCATTACTGGGGGGTCCCCTAGTTTAATGATGATGACCCTCCTCCACATCTGGTATCCAATGTTGTTGCTTGATATTGGGTATATTTATTGTGGCCATCTAGGCACCATACTTATTTATGGTTCCTCGCCTTTTGGTTTATGGATAAATTATTTTGAATATGTGATTCCTTTAAGGCATTCAATCAATATTTTTTTTGTAGCCCCTAGGCCACCTCTAGCTTCTAGTTTTTACTTGCAATGGTTTTGTAAGCACCCGACCTTTCTTGCATAGGTTTTGTCATGCATACCATTCTAATTTTATGTATGTTTAAAGGAAGCAATACAATCAAAAAATGATTAATAATATAAATTTACATATAGGAGCATAACGTCTCTCAAACTTTAACATTGTGTGAGAATACCAAAGAAACAAGAGCTCTTAAAAACATAAAATTTATTTGCTTCACACATAATCTTTGTCAACCTATTATGTTTATTGTGCTCAGAGCCACTTGGCGACCCGACATGTGGGAGATGTTGTCTTATACATACATAACATTGCATTAGAAAATACATAAAAAAAATACACTTTAAACAAAAATACAAGTCGACTCAATTACACTTTGAACAATTACACATAAACTCCATTACACATTCGACACACATATATGAACTACATTACACACATTTATAATCTATGTAATTCGTCTCTCGAATGGATCCACCAAGAAGAAAATATTTTGAAACCCTAGAAGAGCCATAACTAAAGCAAGTTGAAAGCTCGAAATATTCTACAAAAGTAGAAGCTCAAAGAACGAAAAACATTGAAGAAGAGCCCTCGAAAAATTATAGAGACATGTTGGCTAACACAAAATTCCAAGATTTCATGAATTATTTAGCCATAGAAATGCATACCAATGATTTTGCAGTGTTATAATTATGTAGACCTTGCACTTGTAGGATCAATGATATAAAAATAGTAGATTGATATGCTCCAATGGGTATGTAAAGTAACAAAATCCTAGAGCTAAGAAATGAGGTTGTTGTTGGTGAAATCCCAATCAACCAAAAAAAGACTTTGATTGTCTTTAGTGGGCACCAAAATGAAAGGGAACGCGAGCATCTGCATGAATGCATTGGTGTTAGTATGATTATGCAAGATAATAGATTTGGTATTAGTGGAGGAGAAGGGGCATTGTTTCAACTTCTACTTATTCTTTTTTATGTGATTGTTTCAATATTTAATAACATTTAATATTTTGTTTTATTACAATATCTTTATTGTATTGTGTACACGATTGTATATTGAAATCCACAAATATGTATATGTATATTGAATAATAATAGAAACTGACATGTTTGTTAAGGGGTGACTCAAGTGGTCGAGACTAGTGGTTTTAATGTTATCCACCTTAGTTCAAATCCCTTGATTAACCTCAACATGTTATTGTGGGTACTACCTATAAAAGTTAGGGGTTATGGTGTTAGCTTAAAGGATACCCCGAGTCATGCAAGTGAGATTTTTCCGAGTTACCATCTCCCCCAATTTGGTTTATATGACAAAAAATGAAAATTGATAGTGAATAGAAATATAAATTAAACAAAATTTGAAATTGAAATATACACAAAAGTTAATGCATTATAAATTGACATGTACATTGAAATCAACAATTATGTATATGTGTAATGAATAAATATAGAAACTCACAAGGACACATTAGAAATTGAATAGAAATAGAAATAGAAGTTGAATCAATTGAAATTGACATGTACACTGAATTAATGCATTATAAATTGACATATGCATTGAAATCAACAATCATGTATATGTACACTCAATAAATAGAAATTGGCATGTACACTAAAATTAACCATTATGTACATGTGTACTGAATAGAAATATAAAACATGTACATTGAAATCAATGCATTAGAGATTGACATGTACAATGAAATTAATGCATTAAAAATTGACATGTACACTAAAATCAAGGCATTAAAATTAGAAATAGAAATAGGATTTGGCATTGAATAGAAATTGCATGCATTAGTAATTAACATGTGTATTGAAATCAATGCTCTCTATATTTTCAACCAAGGAAAGTGAGTAAATTTCAAATTATTAGATTAATCTTAGACATATACATATACAAATAAATAAATGTTGATCAACTATAAATTGTATCACTCCAATAAAAGGTGAAGAAGATAGATTGACATTGATCCTTAGCAATGGCACTCTCTATACTTTCAACAAATTGAGGAAAGTGAGTAAATTCCAAGTGATTAAATTAATCTTAGACATATACATATACATAATGTTGATCATATCTCACTATAATAAAAATTGAAGAAAATAGACTAACATTAATCCTTCTCAATAGTACTCTCTATATTTTCATCCAACCGAGGAAAGTGAATAAATTTCAAATGATCAAATTAATCTTAGACATATACATATATATAATGTTGACCATCTACAAAATTTGTGTGACCACCCATGACTTAAAATAGCATCAGTCCATCTTAACTGTGGATCTATCAAGTATCGAGATGGCTCAAATCTCTCGAGGTGCAAACCTTTTATTAAGTTTTGCACTCAAAAAGAGGTTTGCACCTTGAGAGATTTGATCCCTCTTGGTGCTTGATAGATTTTGGGTTAAGATGAATCTAGGTTGGTTATGTCTACTCCAAAAAGAAATTGAAAAGGTTATGGATCTATCATAGAAATCATTCATTCAAATAATATTTTTAAGGGCCATAAACAATATTAACAATAATGTAGAATTAACCCACCAAAAGAGAAAATTAAAAGAAAGCATGAAGCAACAATTTAATTTCCATCCTTGCAATGTCAATGCTTGATTGCAGTTAAGCCTGTGGATATTTGCATAGGTACCTAGAAACTTTCTAGTGGTTTCCCTCCTTCATCCATTTGCAATTAAAAAAACAAATAAAAAATCTGACTGTTGACCAATAGAACATGCTTGAGAGGGACATTATCATTTAGTGAATATGGGATAGGTGAAGGATTATTTTTTCTCCATTAACAATGAGGTGTCTGTTGAGATATTAGGGGATGGAACTAATACTTTCCAACCTACCCAAAGATAACAAAGGTGTTGGGTCACTATTAGGAACAAAATTTTCTTTAAGACTAAGAAACCTTTTCACCAATGGGCATTTATAGCTAGATCGATGTGCTTTGACCTTGAAATTTATTTCACTTGGTACGATGGTGATCAGGTGCTCAATGTAAAAGCTCAAAAATGAAAGTGCTCAAAATCGAATGGAAATTGAACGACAGTGAAGATCTTGTCACCAGGAATCCGACGCAATTTGTTTCATCGAAAACGAAGTCTGGATGAAGAAGATATAGCTTGTTGTTCGTTTTCCTAAACAGCTAAAAAAATTACAGAATAAGACATAATGGTGACATGGCAGCCCAGTGAGCAGAACATGAATATTCTGGGAATATTTTGTCATTTTCGCCCAATGACACTGTGACAAGTGTCACTGCAGGATTCGTCAAAGAGGTTTGAAGGTGAGCTTTTTTCTATATATGTGCTCCTAAGGTCGAACCAAGCGCTGACACGTGGTGCAGCCAGGGGCCACCACGTGCCCCCTATAGTGGACCAAGGATTGGATGAATTTCATTATAGTTAAAATTTTGAACCATTATTAACAAGGTTGGCATATCATATTCAAAGTCGAAGTTTAATACATATGGCGGATTAAATATTTCATATCCAAAGTCCGAAATATTTTCCAATTACAAAGTCCAAGTTTTATATATATATGGGCACATATTAATTTTAAACCCAAAGTCTGAAGACCTTGGTTAAAACTGGGTTGACAAAACATATGTAATGGAGCGGCAAAGGTCGGGTCGAACCCGTGACCTTCCCCCACATAACCAAACACCATACCGTTAGGCTGCAGACATGACTTGTAAAGTGTTGGCAAAGATTTTGTATATGCATTGTATTGGTTACTCCAACAGCAGAAAGGAGGGGGCCAACGCCCTCCCCATATGTATTTACCGTATAACCTCACCACAATGCCAGTTTTAAACGCGCTTAATGTGCCCTAAACACGTAGTTAAACCCGCTTACAACTTAATTAATCTGTCATTATTTCAGCAGTTCGGTTGGCGGAGTCCGCCAAGTTCGAAGGACATCCTTAATTAGCGGGGCTAACTTGAGTCTTCTCTAGTTTTGGAGGTAGTTTACCAGGAAAACTTGTTTTGGCCATTTCTTTGGCAAAATTCGACCAAATTGAGTGCAAGAAGAGTGAATGATTTGGACATTCTAGACACATTGATGCAGGTTTCGGGAATAGTAGGTGAATATACACAACATTTTTTGCACATTTGAGCTAATACAGAGCCCCAAGCCTTAGAAGTTGGACCAAGGAGATGTAGCCCAGGAGGGGTGAAATCCTTCATCAAAACACTATGTTAATGGATCAATTGTGATGGTTTTTTGTACTTGTTATTGATGTTGTTCAACATTTGTTTTTCATGCTTTATGCTCTTGAATTTAACTTAAAATTTAGTTCATTTACCTGTTTGACACTCATAAACACCAAGGAAACCTTTGCAAATAAAGCATAATATCATAAAAATAATGATAAATATGAAGATGAAATTAGCACATAAAAAACTAACTTTCAAATTTAGATCAATTTGGTATCCGAGCAAAGGCTGCAGAGGTTATTTGCGTGATTTGCTTGGGTTTTGTGCAAGTAGGGTTTTAATGGTTGCAAATTTGTGATGCTTACAAGGTTAAACTTGCAGAGAGGTGAAGGGAAATTGTTTTTTGCAAGTCCTGAGATTAGGACCAGAAGAAGGAGAGACACAAGGGCACCATTTCCACCCAAAGTTCCACTCACAACTGCACTTGAAGCACCTCAAGTTTTATCTCAAGAAGCTGAGATTGAAGAAGTAAAAGTTGCACCAAAAGTTGAGTTTGAATCCATAGCCATGATGTCAAGTTTTGGAGAGACTGAAGGTATTTCAGAAGAAGAAGCATACAAGAAGGCTTTCTATGAACTCACTGAAAGGGTTAGGATCCTCTTTGAAGAGAGGGACACCAGGATGGTTGGAGAGAATTCTAAGTCTCCACATCGAGAGGGAAACTCAAAAGGAAAGAAGGATGAAGAGAAGGATTCAAAAGGAAGTGGAGGAAAGCCTCCTCCATCTCCACCATCTTCATCAATATCCTCATCTTCTCCATCAACATCATCTTCCACTTCCACCACAAAAACTACCCATACTCATTCTAAAACCACAAAAGGAAAAACTCCCTTACTCAAACTTGATGTCAAATTTGAGCTTCCAATGTATAATGGCGAGGTAATTGCAGAGCAATTGGAAAATTGGATACGTCAATAGGAGGTGTATTGCAGATTCAGGACCTTCATGAAGATGACATAAAGATTCAATTGTCTTCTTTGAGGATGGAAGGATCTGCACGTGTATGGTGGGAAGCAAGGGCTCAAGAAGACATTAAAAACTACGGTAAGATCTCTATGTCTTGGTCAAGTTTTATTGTTGCCATTAAGATGCAATTCTATCCATTAGCTTACATGCAAAAGATCATTATGGACTGGAAAAATTTTAGACAATTGAAAGGGAAAAGTGTGCAGGATTATACTCATGAATTTAGGAGAAGAGCTCTTATTTTGTGTATTAATTTATATTCTCAAGAAACTTTGTTAAATTACATTGGGGGCTTGCACAGTTACCTTAGGCACACTATTCTCATGTTCAATCCCACAAAAATAGATGAGGTTTGTGTTCAAGCCACACATTTAGAAGCAAGAGGGAAACAAAATATAGATGAGAAAAGAGATAGTGAGGGTAAAGGAAAGGGCAAGTTATATGGAAGAGGAAAGAGGAATAGCTCTGTCAAAAGAGAGAAAGAGAAACTCACATGTAAACATTGTTTGAGGAATGGCCATGATGAATACCATTGTTGGCAGCTTCATCCACAGTTGAACTGAAACAAACTGAAAGCCAAAGAAAAGGAGAAAATTGTTGCTATAATTGAACATGACTTTAGTTCAGATTTAGGAGATGAAACAAAGATTACAACCATGGGTTTGAAAGGTAAGAACATATCAAGCACCAGTTCTTCAAATTGTTCCAATGTTACTCAAGATGAAGATACAAGAATTGAACTTTTCCATATTAGAGTCGTCTCTAAACATACCAAGATAAACACACTTTTTTATAGTGAGTCACAAGTTAACTTGATTTCTGAAGACTTCGTTAAGTAGCTAAACCTTGAAACTATTAGACATCCAAAACCTTGTCCTTTAGGGTGGATATGAAAGAATGCAAACTTGCAGGTTACAAGGAAGTGCATACTAAGATGTCATTAATTCAAAATTTCTTGATGAAGTTGAACTTGATGTGGTGCCACTTGAGATATCAAGTATTGTTTTGGGAAGTTAGTATCTTTATGATAGGAAAGCAGTATTTCATCACCATGAGAATAAGTATCACTTGTTTAAACATGGAATTGAGTACATAATTAGAGCGCATAAGAAGAATACAAGATTGTCTCTTATACATGCCGAAGAAATGAAGAGGATAGTGAATGCAAGTCAGAATTTGACATTGTTAATGATCAAACAAAGAGATCTTTTGAATCAAACCTTTCAGAAAGATGCATCAAATGAAAAAGTTGATTTCATTAAAGTTGCTTATGCTTGTAATGAGATGTTTCAGGACTCTAACAAGTTTCCTTTGAAATGAGGTAAACAAGAAGTGACAGATTCACAACAGTCAACATCAGTGTTGAGCAATGTAGGAAACAAGATGTTGGTGCAAGAGAGTGCAAAGGTCAAAGAGAAAGCGGCAAAGCAATTTGACAAGGAAGGCATGGGTTCCAAAAGTGCTTGTTTTTGGTTTCCAAAGGGTACATGGCAATGGCAAAGATACTTGGTCAAGAGTCGATGCAATTACAAAGCAAGATCAACTAAGAATCGCCATGATGATAGTGTGCAAGGTGAAACAGCTTTTAAGTTTCCTTTGATTGATGACCAAAGTAGGAAAAAGTTTGTTTCTGAAAGAATAGCTTGTTTCTCTGCAAATTCATGGTAATTGTAGCATGACGGTGTCAAAGACAGCAAGAGAAGGTCGCAAGAGTCAAGGAAAAAGTTAAGTTTTTTGTGAAAATCTCAATTTGATGAAAATGGAAAAATTTCAGTGGATAGAGACTAGAAGGGTGAGGGATGTAGAAATTGTATACAAGATGCATGTATATATCCAGATTCTTCTGATCTAACAATATATATCTTCTTGCTAAATACATAATCCTTCCACTACTAATCTTTTGCGGAAATTTAAAAACTCAATTGCAAACACATGAAGCAATAAAAATAATCACACATAACACAGTTGTTTAACAGGAAAGCCTGAAGCTGAAAACCCAAAATATCATATATTATGTATCATGGAGATCATGTAGCAATCTCGTACAAAACTTAGTACATCAAGCTCTTAGTACAATCAATCGCCACACACTAATCAGAAGAAATCTGCAAATCCATGGACTGATTTCTTGCCACCTGATAGCCTGCCTCCACTGCACAATCCCTGCTGAAGAAGACCCCTGAATGAATTCGAATTGGCCTTGCCTTGACTGCGCAATCCTCATTGGCAACTCCAATGTGTGTGTGGTGCAATCAATGCATCACTATAGTCACAACGGATAGTCCATCTGACCCTTTCACATATCTCTCCACTGGGTCTCCACTGGAACTAACATGCACTGTAGTTAACTGTTGTATTTGTTCAGTTGATTAATGAGTTATTATTTGTGAATTAATTAACTAATTAATTCAATCCACTCTCACTAGTGTATCATTCAGTTAGACTAGATACAACTAGCTCAACTGAGTTTAACTCCATTAACTGAGTTAAACTGATTAACAACTTCATGAACTATTCTTCCAACTCTATCATAACTTTGCCACTTCAGTTCTAACTGAGTCCTCCATGCATGAACCACCAGTAAACCCTAGGAATTGTGTAATTGCTTCAGCCCACTGATTTGCCAAATCTGTATACTTAAATAAACTGCTCCAAGAGAATAAGTTGATATTTAGAGTCTGATTATTATTAAGGGCTAATAATAATCGACACTTATATTTTTAGATTGACGATCTATAAATAGACTTCACATACTATTCTAAAAATAGAATTTCATCTATTTTTCCAACTTGACCAACCATCCACAAATAGCATCGTGCAACTTCTAAAATATGATCACCATGTCTAAAAATAGACTTACACCTAAAAATAGCCCGCGGGCCCACTTAGTGAAGGTGACTGATTTTCACTAAGCTTCACCATCTTGTTGAATCTCAACACTCTCTCTCAACAAGATAGGGATTATCCTTCACCCCGATCCTGCCTTTATGGTATTCGAATTTTCTCCTGGTGAGCACCTTCGTCAGAATATCTGCATCCTGATCTTCCGTAGGAATGTACTGAAGCAACATGATCTTCCGCTGCACACAATATCTGATATGATGATACCGGATATCAATATGTTCAGGTCTATCATGAAACACAAGATTAATCGAGAGTTTAATGCAACTCTGATTATCACAATGTATCACTGTAGGATCTAAATGTGAACCGAACAAACCGACCAGATCTTCCTCATCCAGATAGCCTCACATGCAGCTTGACTTGCTGCCATGTATTATGCTTTCGTTGAACTGAGTGCCATGGATCTTTGTTTCCTGTTGTACCAAGAAACTGCTGTAGATCTGATACTAAAAACCCCTTCTGATGTGCTCTTTCTGTCCGTTGGGCTGCCTGCCCAATCTGCATCCGTGAAGCCATGCAACTTCACCTCATCCGTCTGTCTGTACCATAATCCATACTCAGATGTGCCCCTGAGATACCTCAGGACATGCTTGCCTGCCTTCCAAAAGAGCTTGGTAGGCTTAACCATTGCTTGTGAAAGCTGGTTCACTGCATAGCATATGTCTGGTCTTCTATTAACTAAATACATGAGTGAACCCACCAACTGTCGATAAACAGTGGCATCCACTACCTCTACCGATGTAGCATCCTCTTTCCTCCAATCTCATGGAAGAGGAGTATCAATAGGCTTGTTGCCTTGCATGTGAGACTTCTCAAGTTTCTCCCGAGCATATTTGCCTTGAGACACAAACAGTTCACCTTCTCGTTCCCATATTTCCAATCCAAGGAAATATGAAGGAGGCCCAAATCCTTCATCTCAAACTCCTTTGTGAGATCTGCCTTGCATGAGTGTATCAACTGCTCATCACCCGTTAGTATTAAATCATCAACATAAAGAACAATGATTAAAAGCTTACCCTCCACCACAATTTGGTATAGGTTTGCGTCCACCTCACTCTTCAGGTAGAAGCGAGTCAGATGGCTCAGCATTTGTGGGTTCGTGTGTGCCGAAGCATAAGGCCCAAAACACCCTAATGTCTGCAGGCACATATCACGACTCGCTGTTGAAGATCTCAAATCCTTCAGGCTGCTCAATGTACACCTCTTCCTCAATGATCCCATTAAGGAACACGGTCTTCACATCCATTTGATGAATGTATGACATCTGTTGAAATGAGATGGACCTTATACAGAAGAATCTCTGGTATAGCGGGTACAGTTTCTCACTGATAATCTCCCTCAATGCGGTAGGCGGTACTTCACATGCCTTGTAACGCCAGCAACGCTCCCATCAACAACTTGCTTTACCTTGTAGATCCATCTTGATCCTACAACTGATTTACCCACCAACCTTGGAACAATCTCCCAAGCACTGTTTCTGACAATGGAGTCATACTCCTCCACCATGGCATCTACCCATGTGGGCTCCTGCACTTCTTCTTAAAAATAAGATGGCTATGTCATGATACACTTGCTCATAAGAACCATGTAACCAGTAAATCGGTCAGGTGCCTGTCTTTGTCTGCGCTATGATGTAGGGACTCCTACATTCTGTGCCGCATCAAGCTTCAGTCTCTTAGCTTCTGTGGTGCGCTTTCTGCCTTGTCTGATGTTTGGTTCTACATGAGTGGACTCCTCCACTCCATGAATCTCCTCCTTTGGCTGATCCACATCTAGAGGCTCATCCTTGGGAACAAGAATTTTCTCCTCTGCATGCAAGTGTAGCTCCCTCTCAAGCGACAACTTCATGGCTTTCACCTCATTGAATTTTATATCCCGTCGCACTACAGTCATTCGACTGTCTGGAAAATACACACGATAATTATGGGGTGTTTCTGTGTACCCCACAAATATCCCAACTTCTACAGTCGGCTCCAGCTTCTTCCCGACGTCCTTTGTCACATGAATGTAAACATATGAGCCAAAAATCTTCAAATGAGAAATATCACGCTTCTTACCAGTAAAAGCTTCTTCATGTGTACTCATGCCAAGTACTCTATGAGGACAACGGTTTTGCACATAAACCACAGTGTTGCATGCTTTTTCCCACAAGTGCATTGGTAGGCCCTGGTCATGCAACATAGTTCGTGTAGCACCCACGATCGTTCAGTTCTTCCTCTCTGCGACCCCATTCTGCTGTGGGTTATGAGGCGCTATGAGTTCTCTTCGAATTCCTTCTTTGCTACAGAATTCTTTGAATTCGCCCGAGATATATTCACCACCATTATCACTCCGTAGAGCCTTCACTTGCTTCCTTGAATCCTTCTCCACCAATGCTTTAAATTCACAAAACTTTGAGAATGTTTCACTCTTTTTCTACATGAAGAATATCCAACATCTACGAGAATAGTCATCAACAAATATAACATAATACCTATGTTTTGTTGTTGAAGCAACCGAGAAAGGTCCACATACGTCTGTGTGAATTCTCTCAAGGATCACCAATGCACGGTTCTCCTTCTCATGAAAGGTGGTCTTCACAAACTTACCCATAGTACATCCCTTGCACTGATCTGACTACGCATGAGTACCCTTGGGAAGTCCAGTAGAAATGTGCTGCAAAATCTTCAAAGCGCCATGGTGAATATGGCCCAATCTCCTATGCCATAATTCACCCTCATCCCGGCTCACCACTTCTTTTGCTTTGCCCATCATTGCAGTGCAGCCATCTACCTTCAACTTGTAGAGATTCTCATCTCGAATCCCTATCCTCTTGGTTTGACCCATTTCTTTGTGTCACAGGAAAGCTTTTCCATCGCTAAAAACAATGCCATAACCTTTGTCTTCCAACATTACAACCGAGACCAAGTTATTCTTCATACCTGGAACATGCATAACATATTTCAACATAAATGGATTACATGACTCCCTCTCAAAGGTAATGGTCCCAATGTCGGTCGCACTGTATCGACCATCGTCGCCCATCTCTATATGCATTTGAAGGTCCTTCTCCTCCAAGTCACTAAACAACTCTTTGTCTCCCGTCATATGGAAAGACGCACCACTATCAAGATACCACACCGATCCCATAAAGCTCGAAACCAAGCATGCGATGAAAGAGAAATCAAGTTCAAATTGCGAGGCTAAGGCCTCTCCAGCTGCATCTCCAGCAGCCTTCTTGTTCTTGTTCTTCTGTGGGCAGTTAGTGGTGAAATGCCCATGTTCGTGACAGTGAAAACACTTCACCTTGGAAAAATCATGCTTCTTGCCTTTAGCTTCGAATTTTGGATGGTATTTCTTCCCCTTCCCTTTCCTTGATTTGGAAGCCAAAAAGAAATTCTCTTCATCTTCATTCTTCGATGAAGAGTCATCCTTGGTACTTCGCCTTATCTCCTCCTGCACAAGATCCTACCAAAGTCGCTCCCATCCCAACAGTTTCTCTTGTCCATTGACAGAGTCTTCGTAGCTATGCCAACTCTTCGGAAGCCCAAGGAGAGCCAAGCTCACCAAGTCTTCATCATCAACAGTAATCCCCACACTTCCCAGTTCCTCCCTACAGTGGAAAAACTTCTTGAGATATTTTGGAATACTATTTCCCTTCTCCATTTTTATTTTTATGAGCTTATCTTTCAGCGCCAACTTCCTCTGGTCGCTGCTGCTTTGGAAAAAATCTATCAACTCCTTCCACATTACAAATGGAGTGGCTTTCCCATGAAGGCTGGACACAATGTGGTCCTTCACACCTTCCAACAGAATTCTTCTTGTCTTTGCTACCTTCTTTTTCCATGCGTTAAGTAATGCAACATCGCTAAATCCCGGCTTAGGAACATCACTATCGATGAACTCCTTCAGTCCATTATCTTCCAGCATCACCTCCATCCTATCCTTCCAGGTTATGTAATTCGAGCTGCCCTCAAGGGCAAACTCCAATTGCAACCCATTGAAAGACATTTCAATGTATACTCAACTGTCGAACCAAGAATTTTTTGCAGCAAATTCGAATTGTCCACCAACAACAAACTCAACAATTCTTCACAATTGCAATCTTCAAGAATTAACACTGCTCTGATACCATGTAGAAATTATATACAAGATGCATGTATATATCCAGATTCTCCTAATCTAACAATATTTATCTTCTTGCTAAATACAGAATCCTTCCACTGTTAATCTTTTGCGGAAATTTAAAAACTCAATTGCAAACACATGAAGCAATAAGAACAATTGCACATAACACAGTTGTTTAATGGGAAAGCCTGAAGCTGAAAACCCCAACTATCATATATTATGTATCATGGAGATCATGTAACAATCTCATACAAAGCTTAGTACATCAAGCTCTCAGTACAATCAATCGTCACACACTAATCATAAGAAATATGCAAATCCATGCACTGATTTCTTGCCACCTGATAGTCTACCTCCACTGTGCAATCCCTGCTGAAGAAGACCCCTGAATGAATTCGAATTGGCCTTGCCTTTATTGCGCAATCCTCATTGGCAACTCCAATGTGTGTGTGGTGCAAACAATGCATCACTATAGTCACAACGGATAGTCCATCTGACCCTTTCACATATCTCTCCACTGGGTCTCCACTGGAACTGACATGCATTATAGTTAACTGTTGTATTTTTTCAATTGATTAATGAGTTATTATTTGTGAATTAATTAACTAATTAATTCACTCCAATCTCACTAGTGTATCATTCAGTTAGACCAGATACAACTAGCTCAACTGAGTTTAACTCCATTAACTAAGTTAAACTGAATAACAACTCCATGAACTACTCTTCCAACTCTGTCATAACTTTGCCACTTCAGTTCTAACTGGGTCCTCCATGCATGAACCACTAGTAAACCCTAGGAATTGTGTAATTGCTTCAGCCCATTGATTTGCCAAATCTGTATACTGAAATAAAGTGCTCCAAGAAAATAAGTTGATATTTAGAGTCTGATTATTATTAAGGGCTAATAATAATCGACACTTCTATTTTTAGATCGATGATCTATAAATAGATTTCGCTCAATATTCTAAAAATAGAATTTCATCTATTTTTCCAACTTGACCAACCATCCACAAATAACATCCTGCAACTTCTGAAATATGATCACCATGTCTAAAATTAGACATAGTCTAAAAATAGACTTACACCTAAAAATAGCCTGCGGGCCCACTTAGTGAAGGTGACTGATTTTCACTAAGCTTCATCATATTGTTGAATCTCAACAAGGGAATAGTACGCTCATCCACGTGATCAGTAATCAAAGAGCTTTTGGGGTCCAAAAGGCTTCTAATGGGGAGGAATGATCAGGTGCTGAATGTAAAAGCTCAAATAAGAAAGTGCTCAAAATTGAATGGAAAATGAACGATAACGAAGAGCTCGTCGCTAGAAATCCGCCACAATTTGTTTCGTCGAAAACAGAGTCTGGATGAAGAAGATAGAGCCCAATGTTCGTTTTCCTAAACAACTAAAAAAATTGCAGAACATGATAGAATGGTGACATGGCATCCCAGTTAGCAGAACAATAATATTTTGGGAATATTCTGTCATTTTCGCCCAATGACACTGTGACAAGTGTCACTGCAGGATTCACCGGAGAGGTTTGAAGGCGAATTTTCTTTTTTATTTTTTTTATTTTTTATTTTATTTATTTATTTATATTTTTTTAATGTGCTCCTAAGGTCGAATTTGAATTTTTTATATATATGGTTGGGAACAACCCAACTAGAGGCTGACAAGTGGTGCAGCTAGGGGCCGCCACGTGCCCCCTCTGGTGGACCAAGGATTGGATGAATTTCATTCTAGTTCAAAGTTTGAACCATTATTAACAAGGTTGGCATATTATATTCAAAGTCAAAGTTTAATACATATGGCGGATTAAATATTTCATATCCAAAGTTGGAAATATTTCCAATTACAAAATCCGATATATATATATATATAGGCGCATATTAATTTTAAACCCAAAGTCCGAAGACCTTGGTTAAAATCGGGTTGACAAAACATATGTAATGGAGAGGCAGAGATCAGGTTGAACCCATGACCTCCCCCCACATAACCAAACACCATATCGTTAGGGCGCGAACAGGAATTGTAAAGCGTTGCCAAAGATTTTGTATATGCATCGTATTGGTTACTCTGACGATGGAAAGGAGGGGGCCAACCCCGTGGGCCAGCGCCCTCCCCATATGCCTTTGCCATATAACCTCACCACAATGCCAATTTTAAATGTGCTTAATACGCCCTAAACACGTAGTTAAACCTGCTTATGACTTAATTAATCCGTCATTATTTCAGCAGTTTAGTTGGCAGAGTCTACCAAGTTTGGCGGACCTCCTTAATTGGCGGGGCTAATTGCTGTCTTCTCTAGTTTTGGAGGCAATTTATTAGGAAAAAATGTTTTTGCCATATCTTTGGAAAAATCCGACCAAATTGAGTGCAAGAAGAGTCATTTCTAAATGATTTTGACATTCTGGACACATTGAAGCAGGTTTCAAGAGTAGTAGGTGAATGTAAACAACATTTTTTCACAATTGAGCTAATACAGAGGCCCAAGCCATGGAAGTTGGACCAAGGAGATGTAGGCCAGGAGGGGTAAACTCCTTCATCAAAAAACTGTGTTAATGGATCAATTGTGATGGTTTGTTGCACTCGTTAATGTTTTTGTTCAGAATTTGTTTTTCATGCTTTATGCTCTTGAATTTAACTTAAAACTCAACTCATTTACCTGTTTGACACTCGTAAATGCCAAGGAAATCTATGCATATAAAACATAAGATCAACAAAATAAGTATAAATATGAAGACGAAATTAGCACAACAAAACTAACATTCAAATTCAGATTAGATGGAGCTTTGATTTGTGCAAGCTTGGGATTGTGATCTAATTCTAGGAATGGAAGCTTGAATTGGAATTGGCAGCCCCTTAGAGGTTGATAGAATTTTTGCAACCATGCACTATGAGCCAAGTCCTATTAAAAGTTCACTCTCTTCCTAAATCAACTCATTCACGTTAATTTGGTAATAAGAAACACCATGAAGTAGGATATTTGATTTTAAAAAATAATGAATTTTGAAGCCAAAGCCATAAACATTTCAATAATTTACCCTATCCTTAACCAACTAATGACAAGTTCCCTTGGTTGGACTTTGTTATTTCCATGGAGAAGTGGCTAAAGAGATAAGGAGGAGATGGATGGGACACTGCGTAACCTATTGATGATCTACCATTATTATGCAGAGCCCCAAGCCTAATGATCATGACCCTCCTCCACATCTAACATCCATTGTTGTTGCTCGTTGTTTGTGGTTATCTTTATGCCCATTTTCCCACCATACTAATTCGTAGTTCCTTGTCTTTTATTTAATGACCATATGATTTTAAAATGTAGTCCCATTAAGGAACATACTATCTATTTTTTAATAGCCCCTAGGATGCTCAACAAAGTGTCCTAAAGAGAAAAATAAAGCAACAATATATAGTAATAAACTAAAAAATTTAATGTGCCCTTAATGAGCATCATTGTTTAAGTGCACACCTTTGTTGTGGCATCATCTTGCCCCATTTCCTTGGTAGGAGGTGCTCCCAGAAGGTCCATTGAAGCTTTAAATGCATGCATTAGGGGGACAACATTATAATCCACACTAGTTTTGGAAATGCCTCCTAAAGTTAAATCAACACAAATGTCCATGGCATACACTAAAATTTCAATATGGAGATTGAGATGGTCAACCATTTTTCCAATTAAGGATTGCATGTGTGTTATGGTAGAGGCCATTTCAACTTGCTTCCATTAATGAACTATAATGAGAGCTCATTTTTATGACTACCATTCTTACGTGCTAATGTTTTGTTTATCTACTTTAATAACACATTAGTCATAAAGCAAATTATTTACCCTTGTTAGGTCCTCTATCTGCTTTTTCCACTAAATCCATTGCTTGGTTGAGGAAGGAACAACTTTATTACTGTCATCTACATTCTTATAGGGATGCTTAAATATTCTCTAAAGCTCCTTCAAATCAATGATTATGTAGCATTGATTGTGATAATGATAATGCATCATGGATGGTTTTCCTTATCAAGGAGAAACCCTGAAATCAAATTTACCTATACTTGGGTGGAAGCTCAAAATTTATCCAAGGTTTCCAAGTGCATATTCAACTTCCTCTCTTGCCATGTTTATTCCAATTGGTTCCAAAAATTCCCACACACTAGAATAGACTCCTTTCCCATCCCTATATCAATGATGATATGCAAGGATTCAGTATCCTTGAGGGTGAGGCAAGATGGTGTAAATGATTTCCTTTCCATTGATTACACACCAAGATGCATGTATTTGTGTAGTGATATCACCTCGAAGTTATGCACAAGAGGGGAGACATGGAGGCATTTTCCCTATCCCCAAATTTTATACCAAGAGTGCCTTCATTAAGTGGGACCCACTTGTTTTCCTTTATGTATGCTATAACAACTCCTAGTTGATTTCCTTTGTAAATTAAAAGAAAATAATAACCAAGGTCACAGGACACATATTCCAAGTTGAATGTTGGGCAAAAAAATAGTGACGGGGATCACTTGTGATTAATTAATGGCTATCGAAATTGGTAAAGGCAAAGTGGCAGTAATTGGCATTTTATTTATGAAACAATGGAAAATAGGAGAAAAGGAAGATGAAAGGTCACATATTTTCATGTGAGGAAAATTGAAGGAAAATTAAGGAAAAATGAAAAAATATAGGCCTCAGTGATAAAAAGGCTTATGAGGATTAGTTGTTAGATTTTTGGTGAGTGTGAAAAACTTTTTGTCAGTTTTAGCTTAGGGCTCTCTCTCCATTCATTCTCTCTCATACTCTTGCACACTTAGAGAAATCTTGGAGCATGTTTGGAGCATTCTAGTTTTCATTGGATTTGGAAAAGAGGCAAAGGAAAGCGAGAAAGTGCAAGGGAACAACAAGATCAACAACTATAGTGGGTTTTCTTTGCGAGTATCGAGTTGCATGTATGATTTCCTTGCTAGTCTTGGCATGCATGGTATATGCATGTGGTTATTTGGTTATGACCTGTCATTAACATGGAGGATTACCTCAATGGACATCAATTTTTCCTAGCCTTGCCATTTTCTGAATAGCTATGGTGTTGTGGGTTTTTACACTTGTTGTTTCTGATTGATGCTCGGGTTCCTTATGGTTGTGGGTTGAATTGTTAGTTCCTAAATCCATTGGTTGGGACAAACACTCTGAAGCCCTGGAACAACTTGGGTTGAGTTACTAGTCCTCGAGCCTTGGTTGGACAAACACTCTAGATCCCTTGGTGGGTCGAGTTACAAGTCCTGAAGCCTTGGTTGGACAAACGCTCCGGAGCCCTAGAAGGCTGTGGGTTGAGTTATTAGTTCCTGGAGTTGCACTTGGAACAAACACTCTAGAGGCCTAGACAACTTAGTTAGAGATCGATCTTGTTGGTATTAGTGATGTTCGATTGTGAGGTGGAATCACTAGTTAAGGGTTGAGGTGGTTTGACCTTTGGAAGCCTTGGTTTGGTTTTGGTTGGTTTATTCCAGGAGATCCCACATTCATGCTTGGAATATGGAACATAGGTGATTGGCTGAAAGAGAGATTTGGTTTAGCCCAATCTATGGTCGGGTGGTACATGGAAGTCCCTGACTTGGTTGAATTTTCCTATGTTAATAAGAGCTCTTTTCCTCTTGTATTTCCATGATTAATTGTACTTGTTATTATGTGGCTTTGATGGTTATTTTATCATTGTGTATATGTTGTTCATTTGCTGGTTATATGATGTATAGTGTCTATGGCTCTTGATGTGTTTTGATTTGTTGATGAATGTGCTAATAGATGTTATTGCAACTATTATGAGAGTAAATTAGAAATTCTTAACGATTCTCAGATAAGTACGAGACCTTTATGTTTAAATATTCATTCGTGACCTATATATTACATGTTCACCATATGTTTGACGAAATGACTATCATGGTTAGGCCTGGTTAGGTGAAGTCTTTGACAAAGTTTTGTATGAATGAACATTTCTTAATGTTATGTATCATTTTGGAAAGTCTCATTAAGTTCTGGGTAGTGGTCTGGAGACCTACCCTTAAAAGGTGGCACTGATTCCGGGGTTGCAGGCTCAGAAATGAGAAATTTGGACTACGGTTGCATGGATGCATCGTTATGCATGCGACTAGAGGCCTGCAGTCGCATGGATGTAGTGTTATGCATGTGACTAGAGGCCCATAGTCGCATAGATGAAATGTTATGCCTGTTATTGAGAGTCTAGGTCAGTGAAATAACTATTTAGCTCAAGATTTGGGCACTGGGAGTGGTTGTTTAGCCTCTGAGTGTCTTGTAAGTCATGTAGGATGTTAGTTTGTGGTTGATAGGTTCATTTGTCGACCCCACTTCCATAAGTGATGCTTGGAGGTCGAGTCATGTATTAGTAGCTCTTCTTCTCATGTTTACCCTGGCAGGTTAGTGAACTGGGTAGATATGGGAGGGGTGGTTACATCTACCTCCAAGTTGAAGCTCATAGGATGTGGTAAAATTTAATAACCTTTAATTCCAATGCCAAAGTCATGATTCATTGACAAAGATTGGGAAGAGGGAGGCTAGATGAAAGTATCTAATAACAAAGAGCTTTAATGATAATCAATAGTCTTTGATTACTATTTTACTAACTTAATTTCTTTTGGCAATGATGAGTCCCTTTAAATCTACAAGGGTCTCTACTATGTTGTTTGTGGTTCCCCAAGCATGCATACTCAAATACTTTTATTTTTTTGGGTTCATTTATGACACCCCGTGGACCCATATCTCCCTTTCATGTTGTTCCAATTATAATGCAAGTTCAAAGGAAGCATTTTATTCAAAAAATGATAACACTATAAATTTACTTAGAGAGCATAACATCTCTCACACTTGGTTTGTGTGAGAATCACAAACAAATGAGAACTAGGAAATGATATAAAATTTATTTCCTTCACACATAACCTTTACCATTGTATTCCCTTTATTATTAGTGGAAATTGAAAATGTTATGGACTTACCATAGAAATTATTCACACACACATACACACTAGTCATAGACAATGTAAACAACATTGTAGAATTGTCCTAATAAAAGTGTTGATAAATAAAAGCATGATGCAATGATTTAATGCCCCTCTTTGTAATGTTGATGTGTGATTGTAATTAAGATCATATAAGTTTGCATAGAGACCAAAAACTTCCAATTGGTTTCCCACCTCTACCAATTCATTATAAAAAATTGTCTTTGTGATTATTGATTGAGAGAACATGAGTTAGAGGAATTCCATCATTTGGTCAAATTAAGATGGGTGAAGGATGTTTGTTTTGTTTTTTTCATTGATGACGAGGTATCTAATCTAACCTAGGAATAACATAGCAAAATACTCATAATTTGGATTGTACCTTTCCGTGAGACCAAGAAACCTTCGCATTGTTGGGCATTAACAACTAGAATAACACACTTTGATCTTGAACTTGTGACCTCCTAGAGCTCCAAATGATCAAATATGGTTGGGTAAAACCATCTCACCTACATAGACCCTCTTTTATAATTGAATTACACGACTTATGTTTCTTCCTTATTAAAAGAATTCAATATATTTTGATATGAAGAAGGCCAAATGTTCTACATTTTTTTACCTTTTTTTGGTCTGCCATCTTTGAAATTTGGCCAACTTGTTTTTGTTGAAAATAAAATTATGGATTTAATGGAATCATTGTTTTTAACACATAAATGGATTAATCACCCTTGAATGCCCAACTACAACCAAATTGTGCAATGCTAACATTTGATATGTGATTTCACAGTTTTCAAAAATCTAAATGATTATGTCAAATTTCAAGCCAAAAATGTTGATTTCTCCCTTTGTTATTTAAAGTGATTAGAAGTGAGTTGATTCATTATGTGCTTGGACAACTGGTTTGTTATTGCATATTGGGAGAGAACTATGTATAATAATAATAATAATAAATCTAATTTTAAAGTCACAACCAAGCTAGATACCAAATTGATGTAAGTGACCCCTTTGTTTTTGGGGACAACAGACCCCCTTCCATGCAGTGATTTGACTACTAAAGTCTACAAAGGTATAACCCATCGAACTAGGGAAAACGACGAACATCCCATACAAGAAATTTTTTGTTGACCAATATTGACGCCATGCCCAAGTTCAAAACTTGGTAAACTTGCCTAACCTGGAATATGGGTAGTTATGTTAGGCTCAAAATTATAGGTGCAATTCATCCAATTTGACTTAGAGCCTCCTCATAAAAGCATCAGATTTACTAATCCTCAGTGTGAAACAAGACGGTGGAAAAGGCCTAAAGAAGCTTGGGAAGAACGAGTGTGTACATTTTGCACTTTTGGGGCAGTGGAATCGGAGAAACATTTCATTTTGGAATGTGATGCATTCAAAGACATCAGAGAAAGTTATGGGAATATGTTAGCATCGGTTTCTTGACATTGTCTTTTTAGCGATAAGATTGTTGGAAGGCTGTGCCAACTCATCATCAATTTGAATAAGAAAAGAAGTGAAATACAAAAGGCGAAAAACAGAGAACTCATAGTCCTATACACTATTTTTAGTCTCATAAAAATTAAAATTTCATTTTAGTTCATTAATTAAAAAAAATATATAATTTTTTACAATTTACTAAGTCCAAAATAAAACCTCCAAAAATACATATTTAGAGAAAAGTCCATGGGAAGTCCATTTCTTACCCTTATTATACTCCTTTAATATGCCAAGCCATTAATAAATACAATTTGAAGAAATCTATTTTCCAATAAAATATGAATTTAATATGAATACAATATTCAACTTGAAAAAATAAAATCTAAAATAAAATATTAATTAAATCTTATATCTGGAATACAATTGTCAATGTCTCAATAAATGATCAGATATAAAAATAAATATATAGATGTTTTAAATTCATAAAAACTCTCCACCAACCAGATCATGGGCCACAACCATATACTTCAAAATGGCAGAACATGACTTTGTGACATAAAGATTGACCCAAACAAAAAAATAAATAAGAGAATGTTAGGTAGCTTAGTTTCTATTCAATAAATTAGGATAGGCAACTATTCCTGAACCATGAAGTGGAATAATATTCAAGTCATCACCTTGACTCCCAGCACACCTCCAAATCTGATTTTTTATTGATGATAATAATGAATATTATTTATTTATTTAATTTTGTCATCAAACAAAAATCCTTTGCTTTTTACTGTTCCATCCCATATCGCTTGAGAAATGCTCGATTCTTGCTCTTGGCAACGGCGGCTGAAATTTATCCATTTGGATCGAAGCGCGGTATACACGCAAACTATACGTCCCGCCCTGTATCTGCGCACTGCAGGCCCTAATTCAATCTTCGCTCAGGAATTTTCACCGATCGGAATCCATCGGCGATGCGGTTCTAACACTTTCGAGGGTTTCAAATGGGAAATGCGTTTGCTTTTCAAGCAATTCTTACCAGCACGGAGAGTTGGCAATACAAGGGATAGATAAGAGATGGTAATTCAGTGAGGTAGAGCTTCTTCTAGTGGTGTTCGATGGAGGCGATTTGGAGATGGGAAGGTCTGCCAGTGGTGACCGACTTCTATCTGGCGATCTACATTGCATTTGCGTGTATTGCAATCCGATTTTTGCTCGACGTTGCGTTGTACCAGGTCAGGTTATTTTCACCCGGAACTTCGATTTGGGACCCGATCTGCAAAATCCAGTGGCCTTTCTTTTATTTAAATTGCGTTGTTTGATATGAATTCATGTCGGTTATCGTAAATCTATGCCAATACTTCTAGGTGGCGCCATGGATTCCCAGAATTAGTTAAAGTAAGTTAAATTGCAGCAATTACAGATAAACCAGTCTTGTCTAGGAACAGAATAAACAGAGAACATAGCAAATCATATAATTTTGCAAGAAACAGTAATCGGCGAATTCTTGGCGTCACATACACTCAAATTAAATTAACCAACCTCTTCCAGAAATCCAACGTCTATTCAATGGGACTGACAGTTTGCATGCCGAACCTCTGGCCTGATTTGTAATTTGTGTGATGTACTGTCGCTTGGTTATTTGTTTTTTGAACTCCTTGCTTTAATTTCCAAAAGCACTACATTAGGCCCAAATACCGCAAGCACCCATTTTCACAGGCAAGATGGTCCTCAAAGGGTGAATCATTACGAACAAGAACTTTTGTTCAGCTAGGTTGCTGCAACACGGGGATACTCGGGATACTCCTCTGTAAAAACCACCTGCGACTTGCACTTGGCCCCAACTGCTTATGTATATATCTTGGAGGAAAGTGAATTTTAGTGGGTGGCTTGACATACCACTGCCTTCCCTGCAAAACCCATTGGCTTTCTTCTCTTCAATAATGAATTATGCCACTGCCTTCCCAGGGAAGCCCCATTGGCTCTCTCTTCTTGAATAATAGTAATGAGAAGCATTTTCCCCCAAAACATTGCGTTCAATGCAAAAAAATACATCTCAGTCCCTTTAAATAGGGAATTTAATAGATCCTCATTGTTAATCTTAAATATTTATTACTTTTTTTGCCCCTTTAAATAGGGAATTTAATAGATCCTCATTGTTAATCTTAAATATTTATTACTTTTTTTAATTTGTATTCCTCTGTAATGCATTTCCTGGGAAAACTGACTAGGCACTTGTGCTCATTTCAAGGATGGTACCTAGGGTATACACTTGTGCTCATTTCAAGGACGGTACCTAGGGTATACCAAATTCTTCATGGCTCAAGCTGAGGTTAACATCTCAATGACAATCTACTCATGAAGAGTAAATATGTCACAAAGTGAGATTTGAACCTGGGTGAGGAAGGAAACAACTCTTCCTCTCAGCCACTCAAGCTACATCGAATTGACAAAAAATGTTTATTATTATAGTTAATATCTTCTTTTTATTATTTAGAATTATTCCTACAATTGATTATTAGCCATAAATTTTTTGATATTATCTTCTTGACATAAACATATCTCTAACACCCCTCCAATGAACATAATACATATGCTCCTGCACCAAACCCTCCTGGTTCCTAAACTTTGAACCTCCTTATTCTATCTTCAGCACATAACATATTCTTCCCATCTGCTATAATGCAATTCTGGGGTAAATCTCTCTAGATTGGCTTCAGTCAACCTTGTGCCATCAGTTATTAGCAAGTCCTTACATTTGATTTGGTAAGGTGCCATTCCTTTTAATCCTCATCATAATGCTAATGCGATCGCCTTCATATCCAGAATTCTCCAAACTCTCTTGAATGGTTTTTTAGTGTTTACTATTTAGTCAAAGCCTTAGCCCAACCTGGTACCTTTGCTCTTGTTATATTGTCAGCTTGATTCATTTATTCTCCTCTCATAAAATCATAAAGATTGTCAATATTGAAAATTGGAGAGATCCAAAACAGCATTTGCCAAGTTTTTCAAAATTTGACAAGTGCTAAATTTCTTCATCTTTATTTTGTTATATTGTCCTCTGGGAAAGTGTTGTTTTTTTAAAAGCCTCATCATCATATGACCAATTTGATATTGTTTTTCAGATTTCTCTTTTCTTGATATATATATATATATCTTGTATTCATGTAGATTACATTTTTCTGCTCCATATTTTTTCATGACTTGCTTAATGAAGTCCATCTTCTCTTCTATAAATTCTTCAATCAACAGAGGCACGGGCATCTAAAGGCAGACTTCTCAATTCTGTCCGGGACTTTCCATATACTATCTTAAAAGGTGAACAACCAGTGGTACAATTTCAGAGTTTTTAGGAGCAAACTCAGCCTTAGGTAAAATCATATCTTATTGTCTTGGTCAGTCCCGTTCTAGATATTGCAGTAAATTCCTTGGAGTCTGAATAACTTTTCCGGTTTACATCAGACTAAAATAGAGCCCTCTCCCCAACATGTTCCACTGTTTGCTAGAACAGACTCAAGAATTTGGTAGCCTTTTTACAGAGGTAATAGCAAGGCGCAGTCCATTTAACCGAACCACTTCTTTGAAGAAAAGGGTTGCAGTATGTGATGCATCTCGATGTTGTTACAAGCTACAGTATCATTGGTACATTGCTCCTTTGAGTATGTGGTAATGTTTAAACCGAACACAAAATCCATACTTATATGTTTACGTGGTTTATCTGTTCCTGGCAAGTGTTTATATTTGCTAATATTTTGTTCCTCACCCTTTTCAACTTGAGAAATGTGATACTCGTTCCCATACTTAGCTACACACATTGGCCATGCATTGACAATATATATATATATATATATATATATATATATATATATATATATATATATATATATATATATATATCGTTTTATGATTTGAAGAGGGTTTCCGTTTATCCCTTCCAAAATGTCGACTGCGACCTCTAGGATGTGCTTCATGTGTAAGCATTTCACTCATAGCCCCTTTAGGAAACTCAATTGCTTCCCAAAAAATAAAATTTATTCTGGCACCATATAGTCCAAATAGCTTCTGTGAAGTCTATATCATCCTTACCAACCTCCTTGAGGTGCTGAAATCCTGCAGCTTAATTGGTCAGACTTATCTCAAAATCCTTCATCAACTTAGTGCATCCACAACCTTATTTATTTTACCCACCTTTTGCTTGATTACAAATGAGAAACTTCGGTAAATAATTTAGCCATTATGCATGGCAAGCATTTGACCTATCTCAAGTCTGCCATTACTTCAAAGCTTAATGGTCTATGTATATTCAGAACTCCTTAGACGTTAAGCGATGTGTCCAATGACAAAATACATTTGTACTTTTGCATACAATTATTGATGATAAGTGTCTTATTGCTTCTTTTCTTTATTAAACTTTTCATTCTGGTATATTGTGGGATGCCCTTCTTAACTGAGTACATTTTTGCGAGCCAAACCTGAAACGTCACTGTCAACTTCAAAAAGTTTGTTAGTGTCCATAAGGGCTAAACCAGAGTTTCTGCCACACATATTTTGAGAGCTTATCACAAAAAGTTTTTATTTTTTTTATTGTCAAATAAATCATAGGCGTTGCAATCATAGAGACAAGACAGATGCGTTTTTTTGCATACCAGATGGATCTATTTGGCTTCGCTAAAAAAGTAACCTTGTTTACTTGGCGTTATGACTCGAAATTGTCCTTTGAGGAATGAGCCTCAACAGGTTTTAAATGGACAGTGTAGGGAAGCTGCCTCTGTCACTGACACAATCCCTCTTGCTTTAGTGTAATTTTGGTGCTTACCAAGTCTAGGGGAATGTCCCTAATGTCTATCACTGATTAAAACTCTGAAAATCTACAACTTAATGCTTCAAATAAAGTGGAAAAACTTCAGAGCTGCAATTCATATTGTGGATCTGTGAATAAATATCTCAAAATCAGCACATAAGTTGTGAAATATTTGTCTACTCTGCCTGATTGACTGGGGCCTTGTCCTTTGGTGTGAGAAAAGAAGGCGGAATCATAATGTGTAACTTTCTGATTAACGAAACGTATATCTGAATTTCCAAGCTAAGTGAGCCAACAAACCAAAGGGATTCTCGTTCATCAAAACACTTAATAGATCAAAGTTCAAGCACACTAACTTTTATTAATTAGAGTTAACTCGAGTACAAGTTTTTGAGAAAATTTAGATCAAGAGTTGTCCAAACTCCAAAGAGTCTAAGGGGGCAAGAAGAGTATCACAACCTAAGAATCTTCTCACCTTATGAAAGGCACTTGACCATAGCTTAGGACTCGGAAACAAAATGAACAAGCAGGAAGAATAGATTGTTGAAGAAGGGATTTTTGCATTGACCTCTTGAATTGCCTCCTTGCCTCCTTTTTATGCTTGAATAGAGCTAAAATGATTTGTGATTCCTCATTGGTAGATACACTGGAGCTAAGATGCTCGGTGATTTCATCAGTGTTGTTCCTCACCAAAGACACACTGGAGCAAATATTCAATGTATGACAATGCGGAGAGAAGTGAACGACATTATCACTCTCATGGTAGGAATACTATTGTGTCAAGAAGAAAATGACCTTGTGAATAACTGTAAGAATCTTTGTTTAAACACCGGTAGTACCTCTCCAATCCATCATCTTGAAAGATATCTATGCACTCTCTAGCCGTGTGAATATCTATGTCTCTATTCACCAAAATTTCTGTCAACATTAGTGCTGCTAGGGGCATACGACTGGAAGTGAACTTATGCTAACCTCTTTGATAAGAGGATAAAATTGTCACCTTGATAGACAAAGGTCAGAATAATCCTTGCTAATAAATTGAAGGCTACAAGAAGATTTTATTGTTACCCCGATGGACAAAGTTCAAAATGTTCTCGGCTAAAAAACTATTTGAGAAATTGTAGGCATCCTTCTTAACATCGAGGATAAAACTGCCATCTCAATGGATAGAGGTTAAAATGGTTTAGACTCTAGAATACTTGAGGCCATTAGAAAAAACCTAGTGATGACATACTTGGTTTCCTGAGCAAGGGGTGACAAAAGAACTTGGTGATGACAAACTTGGTCTCTTGAAGTGGGGGATGTGTTAAACATTGGATAAACTAGCGTTCCTTGTGTGTTTTGTGACATTTTCTTAACCGCCTCTCATGAATATGTTAACTCTAGCGACACGTTCGTTTACTAACACTTGCGGGTTTTGGTGTAATGATAATTGTGATTCCAACTAGTGGTATCAAAAGCCAAAGGGCTCAAGTTCGAATCACACCCAATTCGCGTTGGGGGGGAGATTGTTGGACATTGGATAAACTAATGCTCCCCATGGACATTGGATAAACTAACGCTCCCAGTGTTTCACGACATGTGCTTAACTGCCTCACATGGATTCGTTAAATCTGGTGATGCGTCTGTTTACACCTGCGGGTTTTGGTGTAACGGTAATCGTGATTCCAATAGGATGAGAAATTGAACCTTTCCGAGAGATGAGATGGGGAATTGCGATTATAGTTAGTTAGCCGATTATGTGTAATCACAGATCTAGTAGAAAGGACAGAGGAGAAACGAGCACATAGGGTTGTGGGGAGGTGTCTTTTTTGGAGTGATATACCTTTGAGCATTGCAAAGATGGATCTTTGCTTCCAATGAATGTTTGATGTCATCACTATTGTTGGCCGAGGGCATAAATCCGCTACCTATGAGGAGTTGTGAGGGCCAATCCTTCAAGCAGAAAAGGATTTATGAATCCTAGATTGGAGGACCTATGAAAATTTTGGGAGGCCATTGGATGCACGATGATTTTTGACGGTTGGATGGATGGGAAGGGCATGACCCTCCGAGGTGCAATGATTATTAAATTCGTTGATGCATTGACACATGCTATATATGCAAAATTGTTATGTGAATTGTTCGATGGGTATATCCAAGAGATAGTGATGCAGGCTAAGGGGCCTGCAACTTAAAATTTAAACACACAACACCAAAACTGAAACCACACAATATCTATGCACATAAAACTTAGAAATAATTCATTAATAAATAAATATTTACAAGAGAACGATTGGCCTAATCATTGGCCTCTCATTCCTCTCTCTCACTCACTTGCATGCCTCATGGGCTCATCTAGCTTTATATAAGTGGATTTGAACCCAAAGTAGGTTCCAGATCCTAAACAAATTCCCACAATATCTCTCATGTTCCATAAAATCTCTCATCTAATCTCTTATCTCTAGATAAGATCTAACTAACCCACAATTCTCTCAAATCTTTTCCTAATTACAATAATCCTCAGTCTCTCCTAAAACTATTGGAAAATACAATTAATAATTAAATCCTAACTTAGGGAACCAACTCCCTTGGTAAACATTCAACCCTAGGTTAGATGCTCCTGCATCAGACTCCCCAGGTAAAAGAAAATCATGGTCTCCCGACCATATAACTTCATAAGTTGATAAAAATCCTCCTCGATCCCAAACTTTAGTCTGTTGTTGATCATCCATTCTGTGTTGTTCTGCTTCAATGGTTGTGACTTTTAATTCGCCTAGTTTCCAAATTTTATGCTGCAATTCTCCTCCTTTTATGTTGATGTATACTCGAGCAGTCAAATCTATCATGTTGTTGTCCTTTTGCCTCATCTTGCAATATCTCGGTTTAAGTGTCTTTTCCATTAGTTTCCTTAATTCATCAATCTCATTATCCAATTTAGTTTCTGATCGAATTTTAGTGTTACTAGTTTGGAACATCAATTCACCATCCCCAACATTAAATTGCAAGTTATATTTTATCACAAGTTCCACATTTTCGCTGCAACATGTTGTGCAATTAGGAAGAGATGACATAGCTAATCATGTGGTGCTGGTGAGTTGCTAAGGGAGAGGCATTCAATGGACTTTGTGCTACCTATTGCATTGATTTGATGCTTGAGGATGTGAGAAAAATCTCCTTTGTCAAGGAGGTCAATGACTAGGTCAGGAGCATTACAAAATACATAACTATGCATTTGTTCTTAACCTCATGAGTAAATTCACAAGAAATAGGGAGTTATTTTCTATAATCACAGTTTTTCCAACAAGAACAATTTCTCTTCAGTGTATGCACCATGTCAATTTAAGGTGAAGAAGATGTTCATTTTTGATGAGTGGTGTGATTATGCATCTAGTTCAAGATAGGATGGGAGAGCTATTGGAAAACTAGTGTAAAATGATTCCTTTTGGGAAGGAGTGCAAGGAGTGTGCCCAATTTGTGAACTGTTTGTCAAGGTTCTTTGCTTGGTTTATGGGGATAAGCCCATGATGGCTACTTGTATCAATGTTACATTTATCGTTATCGACAATTTATTGTCGGGGGTCTGAAATTTAAATTATCGGCAATATCGGGGAAAATATTGCAAAATATCGGGAAACTTGAAAAAAATACAAAATACTCATTTTTTTTCAAATTTTTATTATTTTAAAGCAACATCAGCATCAAACAAACACATTTTCACACAAATATGAAGATAAAACTACAATATAAAATGTATAATATGTCAGGTGGTACATCAATCATTGATAGTAGATACTGAAATATGATATTTGTCCCAAGTCTTGACATTTTTTCAAATTTTTATTCTTTTAAAGCAAACATCAACATCAAACAAACACATTGTCACACAAATATGAAAATAAAACTACAATATAAAATGTATAAGATGTAGATACTGAAGTCTAAAATACGATATTTGTCATTTTGTCTTGACTTCATAGTCATAAGTTCTGACAAGATAATAGTTAAAACTTAATACAAAATCACATTAAAACAAAATAAATGTATCTCATGAGATGATCATCATGAGGCATCTAGATTCTAGATACTATAACGATAATCCATTAATAATGCTACACTAAGAAGGTGTGGCCAAGGATTAGGTTTCCCTCGCGCATGAGAAGCTTGTGGTTCCCATGAAATTCCTTAGTTCCTCCCTCTAATCTCTCTTTCTAGTAGGATAAAAAATTGAGTTCTTTGCAATAAGGACAATGTATGGGGTAGCTATGCCCTGGTATTTTGGCAAGGTGGTATTTCGAGGGAGTGATTTCGCCAAACATTTCCTTTCCATAGAGCTTGCACCTCAACTTTGTTCTATTGCCATCATCACATGACTCACCACACTCCCACATTTGGTCCAATGGCTCTGCCATTTTGTAGAGCTCAGATTAAATTTTCAAGTTTTGGAACTACCACACAAAACAAATGTGGAAATTCAAGAGGGTAAGAAGAGGCAGACTCTAAATTTAGAATTGTAAATTTTTGTAGATGTTCTATGCTTGATGCAACTTTACTTTTATTACAGCAATCACACAAATAGTTAAGTAAAATGCTGATAGAACATACCAGTAGATCGATGAAAGACAAACCAGAAACAAGAGAATGTGTTGGTGCGTTACGGCAGTCAGCAGGATGCTTCAACCAGCAAAGTCTTCTTGGTCAGCCAACCCAGAATGTGTCACAACAGTCCTCAAAACAGTCACCCAGTCAACCAAAGTCAACCCCATAAAAGTCAACGCAGGGCAGCAGCAATAAAGTCAACGCAGCTCCAACTTCGGTCAACCTTTTGACCTCGGTTCTTGTGCCAATGTGTACGGCCTCCCAAAATCGAAGTCTCCACCAATTTTCAGCCTCTTTGGACCATGCGTTGACCAAAGTCAACGCTGGTCAAACTTGCGTGGAAACCCTAGCTGTAGTAAAATTCGTCCTTCTTCCCAGCTGCAGTAATTCGTCCTTCTTCCCACGTGTGTATCGAAATTGTCTCCAAGGAGCTCGTCCTAAATCAGAAGAGGAGAAGAGATGTGATGAGTGAGTGAAATGCTCTCCAATGTTGACTGTATTTATATCCATCATTGAGGTGTGTGACACATCTGCTGGGGGTGTAAAACCTTAAGGTCGACCTGCACATATAATTTATTATAAATAATAAATTCAAAATAAATGTTCTGCTCATCGGATTAAGATCAACTTTATATCGATCTTACACCTCTCCAAAAGAGGAACCCAATAAAAATATCGGTATCTTCATCTGAGCATCACAACATGGAGTTTGGACCTAGTTGTCCAATTTTAACACTCCCTCTCAACTAGGGAGAACTCCATCCACCTGTGCAAACAAACATCGTGCGTCATCCCGCCGTAACTTGCTTTGCTGGCCTCTTTATTTCAGAACAGAAGTGGGTCAGTCACAAAGACATCATCCCCCGGCTGACAAATTCAGCCTAGAGGTCCGAAACCTCTTTCAGACTCACAAAGAGTCTCCAACCAACCCGAAGTTGGTTCATTTGACCCGAAGTCAGGTGGAGGTCCGAGACCTCACTAGACTTGATCCCAGATCAAGTGGTTGGACCGTGCCATCCTAGATAGAGAGTACGACAATCTCTGATGCGTCCATCGGTCTTTGCTACTAGTCTCTAGCTTTTCCCATCTCATTGGCCAAATGAGAGGTACTTCCCATGAGCCCTGATCTCAATGGGTAGGATGCATACGGGGCACAGATAATGAGAGGTGAACCAACTCAATAATCACAACGGTGGGGCAGAAGCACCACAAGGTTCGGCAAGCCTAGCCTCGTGAGTGCTTATAGCTCCGAGAAGCTATCCCCAAAGCCCCCCAGAGCTCCCAGAGCTCATTGTCCAACGGGACCCACATCATAGGGTCGTTCCACGATACCAAGATTCTCACGGAAGGTTAGGAACTTGACCTTCCCCAGGGGCTTAGTGAGAATATCCGCGACCTGCTCATCAGTTCCTATATGATCGAGCCTTATGGTGCCTCGCTGTACCATATCCCGGATAAAGTGGTACCTGATATCAATATGCTTGGATCGGTCGTGGAACACAGGATTCTCAGTCATACGAATCCCACTCTGGTTATCACAGAGTATCACAGTGGTATCTAGCACATGTCCAAACAGCTCACTAAAGAGCTTACGCAACCAAACTGCTTCACAACAGGCCATACTTGCAGCAATGTATTCAGCCTCCGCGGTGCTCAAAGCCACCGACTTCTGCTTCCTGCTCATCCATGAGATCGAAGCAGAACCAAGATTGAAGCAGCATCCCGATGTGCTCTTACGATCCACCACACTACCAGCCCAATCGGCATCAGTATATCCACGGAGTATCACACTCCCGGCAGTGTATCTCAACCCATGGTTTATCGTGCCCCGAAGATATCTCAAAAGATTCTTGGCACCAACCCAGTGAAAATGATGAGGCTCAACCATCTGTTGACTCAAAGTGTTCACTGCAAAACATATATCTGGTCGGGTGTTCACTAAGAACATCAAAGCTCCTATGAGTTGACGATACTCGGTAGGATTGGCCAAGATAGGCCCAGCAGCGCTGCCACTCAACTTCTTAAAGTTGAGTTCCATCGGTGTCGACACGGACTTACAGTCCACCATACCAAATCTTTCCGGAAGCTTCACAATGTATTTTCCTTGAGAAAGGAAAATCTCTCCAGGTCTCTGCCATACCTCCAAGCCTAGGAAGTAGTGCATCAGTCCTAGGTCCTTCATCTCGAACTCAGTAGCAAGCTCCCTCTTGCATTGATGAATGAGAGGGTCAGCACCTGTCAGGAAGAGGTCGTCCACATACAGCACTAGAATGAGAGGCTTCCCCTGGACAACCTTGAAGTAAAGGTTCGGATCAGCGTTACTTCGAGTGAAGCCCAGCGTCATCAAGTAGCTATCTATTCTCTCGTACCAAGCTCTAGGTGCTTGCTTCAACCCTTAGAGGGCTTTCTTCAACTTGCAGACATGAGTGTCCCGATCCTGAACTTCAAACCCCAGAGGTTGTTCTACATACACCTCTTCTTTTATTGCACCATGCAGAAAAGCGGTCTTGACATCCATCTGATGAAGACTCCATCCTTGCGTAGCGGCAAGGGCTATGATTGATCGAATGGTGGTATATCGTGCCACAGGTGCAAATATGTCATCATAGTCTATTCCTTCCTTTTGAGAGAAGCCACGGGCAACAAATCTTGCCTTGAACTTTTCAGCACTTCCATCGGATCCATGCTTGATCTTGTAGAGCCATTTCGCGGTGACAACTGATTTGTCCTTCGGTCTTGGAACCACATCCCAGACATCATTCTTCATTATGGACTCATATTCTTCGTGCATAGCATCCTTCCGGACTTGATGCTTTACAGCTTCTTCAAAAGATCCAGGTTCAGATTGTACAATAGTACTCATGGCAGCCAGATACCCTCAGTATCTACACGGCTTCTTGCTTTCTCGAAATGTCACTCTTGGGCGGCCATGTCCCTCGACGTCTCCCAAGGGTGTCCTTGGGCCATGCGGTCTCTTCTCGATGAAGGAGATGGATCTGTTGGGTCCATCGGTCCTTCAACATCGAGCATCGTCTCATCCTTCGGTTCTTCTTGATTTCCAGGCCTTGCTTCATGATCTTCCTCAGATCTCGGAAGATCTACTACCTTATTCAGGGAAGCATCTTCGTCAAAAGTGACATCATGGCATATCTCTACTTCCCTTTGACCAGGTACATAGACTCTATAGGCCTTAGAGGTTTCGTTGTAGCCCACAAACATTCCTTTCTTCCCAGAAGCATCGAGATTGCTTCTCTTTTCTTTCGGCACATGAAAGTAAAAAGGACATCCAAAAACTCTAAAATGTGAAACGTCATGTTTCTTACCAGAGAAAACCTCTTCGGGTGTTTTGGAGTTTAGAGCGGAATGTGGGCATCGGTTTTGAATGTATACAGTAGTATTCGCAGCTTCTCCCCACAAAAACTTTGGTAGATCCTGGTCACATAGCATGGCATGGGAAACCTCCACGATGGTCCTGTTCTTTCACTCAGCAACACCATTCTGCTCAGGAGTGTAGGCAGTAGTAGTCTCCCTCTTAATGCCAGCTTCTCTGCAAAAGTCCTTGAACTCATTTGACTCATATTCAGTGCCATTGTCGGTCCTCAAAATATTGATCTTCTTCCCTGTCATATTTTCCACCAAGGCTTTGAAGGTACGGAACCACACCGTACTCATCTTTCTTCTTCGAAAGTATATCCATGTTTTGCGGGAGAAGTCATCAGTGAATGTCATATAGTAAGAACATCCTCCCAGGGATGTCACGGGTAGCATACTAGATAGATCAGAATGGACCAGATGCAAAATATTAGATGTATTTGTGACACTTGAGGGGAAAGGTCCCCTTGTATGTTTTCCTTCGGCACAACCCTTACATACACCTTCATGATTATTTCCAAAATCGGGCATCCCTGTCACCACTTTCCTTGCTTCGGGAAGGGCCTTATAATGAAGGTGTCTAAACCTCTGGTCCCATAGTTCAGTCTGTCGGATAGTATCACATGTCATTGCTCCCAACGGACTTCCTCCAACCTGGTAGAGTGTGCCAACTCTAAACCCAATCGTGATAACTTCCTTGAAGCTCTTCTTCCACATGAGCACCTTTCCATCAGTGAATGTCACATTGAACCCTTTGTCTTCCATGGCCGATATAGACACAAGGTTCTTCTTCAAATTTGGTACATAGAGTACATCTTGTAAATGTAGGACTTTTCCTTGAGACAAGTGGAGGGTCATAGTCCCTATCCCTTTCACGGAATATGTGGCATTATCTCCAAGGATAATTTGAGATTAGTATCCTTCTCAACCATGTTAGAGAGTGCTTCCTTGAACCTAGTGATGTGTCTTGAGGCACCACTATCTATCAGCCAGACATCCATAGTGTCGGGTGGGGATGCAGTAGAGAGGGAAGATACAAGAATGTATTCATTTCTTTTATCAATAACATTTGAATCCTCATACCTGGAGTTTCTAGACCTTTTGAACGGTTGATTGTTTCCGCTAGAGGGAGCCTTCCTCTTTCCTTTGGACCTGTCATTTCTCTGATTTCCATTCCTTCGGTAGTTGTTGTTGTCATCACTATCGGGAGAATCCTTTTTGAAAGGACATTCTCTAGCATACTGACCAGGCCTATGACAAGTGAAACACTTGCCCTTCTTTCCTTGGGTCCTTGCTCTTCCTTTGTTCTTAGGACCACTAGAGTTCTTCTTTCTAGAATGAGCAGCGTAGGCAGCATTTCTGTCATTTTCATATTCCTTCATTCTTGTCTCTTCTTGTGCATCATGGATAGTAACTCGTCAAAGTTAGGAATTGTATTATTATTGAGAATGGTAGTGTTGAATACTTGCCATTCATATGGGGCCCTCCAAGTGCGGTGAGTACCATCTCGATCGGCGATTGTCTCCCCAATAACAGTTATTTACGATCTCGGTTTCTCGGTCAATTTCGGGAAGTATGTTTGACGGAGACTCATCCTTGCCTTTCTTGGAGATTCTTCCAATTGAATCTTGAAGAATAGCACTTGGTTTGCATTGTTTACTTTGAACATTTGTATCAGCTTATCATACATCTCCTTGGATGTGCCTAGCTCAGATATGTAGGCAACCAAACTTTTATGTATGGATTCCCTGATCATTAACTTTGCTTTGATCTCCCCCTTCTTATACTTGGTTTTAGCAGCAGCAGTAGCAGTGGATGGAGGTTCTTGTATCTTACCCAGTACATAGTCCATGAGATCATGGTCTTCCAATTTGAGATCTAATATCATCTTCCAAGCATGGAAGTCATCCCTTCCAGTCAGCGTGTCATCCTCCTTGAAACCATAACTTGTGGAACCCATTTTTCTTAGATGGTGATTGCTATAAGTTAGGGCTTGTCTTCACCTCAGCTCTGAAACCATGTAAATTTTCGTAGATGTTCTATGCTTGATGCAACTTTACTTTTATTACAGCAATCACACAAACAGTTAAGTAAAATGCTGATAGAACATACCAGTAGATCTATGGAAGACAAACCAGAAACAGGAGAATGTGTTGGTGCGTTACGGCAGTCAGCAGGATGCTTCAACCAGCAAAGTCTTCTTGGTCAGCCAACCCAGAATGTGTCACAATAGTCCTCAAAACAGTCACCCAGTCAACTCAAAGTCAACGCAGGGCAGCAACAATAAAGTCAACGCAGCTCCAACTTCGGTCAACCTTTTGACCTCGGTCCTTGTGCCAATGTGTACGGCCTCCCAAAATCGAAGTCTCCACCAATTTTCAGCCTCTTTGGACCATGCGTTGACCATAGTCAAAGCTGGTCAAACTTGCGTGGAAACCCTAGCTGCAGTAAAATTCGTCCTTCTTCCTGGCTGCAGTAATTCATCCTTCTTCCCACGTGTGAATCGAAATTGTCTCCAAGGAGCTCGTACTAAATCAGAAGAGGAGAAAAGATGTGATGAGTGAGTGAAATGCTCTTCAATGTTGACTGTATTTATATCCATCATTGAGGTGTGTGACACATCTGCTGGGGGTGTAAAACCTTAAGGCCGAGCTGCACATATAATTTATTATAAATAATAAATTCAAAATAAATGTTCTGCTCATCGGATTAAGATCAATTTTATATCGATCTTACACCTCTCCGAAAGAGGAACCCAATAAAAATATCGGTATCTTCATCTGAGCATTACAACATGGAGTTTGGACCTAGTTGTCCAATTTTAACAAGAATACATACTAATCTTGAAAAACAAAGAAAAGGAAGGCAACTTTTTTTTACATACCTGGAAATATGGATATGGTATACTGGAGTAAATCTCCACTCCAAAAATGCTCTACTGATGGCAAAGAAAACTATGGATTTTCCCTTGTTTTCTTGATGAAAAATGGTCGCAGGGCTCACACAACCCTCAAAGCTCAATCTTAGCACAAGAAAATACCAAAATGACCTTTGAGAAACCCAAACCGTAACCTATATTTGCGTTTTTTTTTGTAACAGGCCGATAATTTCCCATTGTCTCACGATAATTGAACTGGGCAAATAATTGTGATATTTTCTGGCTATAATATCAACAAAGGCTCTTTTGGTGATGATATCACGATAATTCCGATATTATCACGATATGTGCAACACTGATTTGTATGAGGCCATGGATAGGGCTAACAAAACTATTTGAATTTACAATGTGGCCAATGGTAACCCTGGTTATGAAAAATATATGAAGATTCGGTTTGATTAATCATATATAGATTGTGATGCTCTATCGTCCCATTAACACAGTAATGCTTACTCTCAACGTCATCTTTGCTTATGTAATTTTGATTCCAATGGTGAGATTTTGGAAGGTTTGCTTACATGTCTTCAGAGGTTGCTACCTAATTAGGGAGCTCACAGAGCCATTGATTGGTAGATGGAGATGCATCAGAGTGCCAACAAACTATTTGGCTTTGACATTACTGTCCAAGAAAAGAGGATTTTGATGCTTAGTAAGCCATTATAATTTATAATTATAATTACATGTTTTATTTGAATTTCAATTTTTTTTTTGCCAAGAAAAAATGTATTTATATTCAAGATGAACATTAATAGTCCTTTTGGACCTAGAAATAGTCTAAGAAACTCAAAACTTAGGGAGAAACTAATAAACACTTTCAACTAACACAAGGACACCTATATCATATAATAAGATTATAAATCTTGTAGTTGTAATTGTTGGCAGGCCATAGCGTCCCCTTTCACAAATTCCTGTATAATTACTTGACTTTCACATAGGTATATGCTTTTCTTTGAGAGCCTATTTGCAGTAGTGTTCATTTTCCTATAAATGTGCGTGTACATAATGTTTGTAAACCTTCTTGAGATTTTCTTTATCTCTTCAACTAGAGGAAGCAATATGATATTTTGCTAATGGGATATATTAGATAAAACATTTATTACAAGACTGGAATCTCCAAAAACTTGAAATGAATCCAAACTTTTCTTCATAGTAAACTTTAAGAGCATGTAGAAAGCCAGAATTCATTGTAGTTATTGGTTCCCCTTCCAACACTTGCTTTGAGATAAAAATAGTTCCTTTCATCTAAAATGATGAACTATCCCACAACCACAAATGGCATCATTACAAGCCCCATCGAAGAAAATCAGAGGGAAGGTTCTGCTCACATTTAACCCACAAATAGCCTTGGAGGCTTTGTTCTTGTAATTGACTTATAAAAAGAAAACAATCCCAAAACCTGAGCAAAAGCCTTAAAAAGTAGCGACAAATTTACCTTCAAACAATATTGACTTTATGAGCTAACCACATACCTCAAAGGGTCAAATACGAGATAGCCCTGAGGGGCTTGAGCTCCTTTTTCCCAAACCAAAATGAAAAACAACCTTCCAAAGAATCCTCGTTCCAAAGGTTCGGTAGACCTAAATGGACTTCCACATTGTTCTAGATATGCTGAGAGAAGCTGCAAGATAAGAAATGATGTTCAATTGATTCATCACTATTTTGACATAAAAGGCAAATTCTTCGGCTAGCTTTACCCTTTTTCTTCATTATCTCCCACTTGAGAACCTTATTATTTAGTGCTAGGCACATTGGCTATACAAATTTTGGTGGTGCCTTCACTTTCCACAACTTTTCCACCACCAGACCTCTGTTATGAACATAATAATAATTAATAATAATAATATAATAAATAATGATAAGTTAATTAGTTAATAAAAATATGTGTCTTATCATAAAGACGTGTCCATTAGTGAAAAGGCACCTTGCCTAGGTATTTATAATGAGTGCCCTCATTGTAATATTCAATCATTCTTATTCATTCTATCAATTATTTATATCTCATTTCGCTTATACAATTACAAATATATTGTCTACACACATACAAACAACCTACATGAATTGTTTTATTTTATTTTTTCCTAAGTAAGTCTAATTCTATTATATGGTACAAAGGAAATACATTTTGAGACATTCCCGCCGGAACTGCTGTACTAGCCAATTCCGGTAGGGAGATGGCCCCTGTTAGGGAAACCAACCCAGAAATTAAATCAGTTCTCAGTAGAAGTGCTGCCCCAGATGGGGAAACCAACACGAAACATAACTATCCAAAATTTAAATGAACTGTGCATGAACAAGTAAAACAAAAAAACTGCAGTGGAATTGTTACTAGCAGAGGTGAGAGACCTCGTGGCGCTAATCCTTCCGTGGCGAGTCATTCTTCATGTCTTCAGGAGGTGGCTCTTCGACAATGAAGTAGCCATAATCTTTTGAGGAGTCATCATCTTGCTTTGACAACTGGGTAGTCAGCTTTGGCGTGGAGGTAGAGCATGTACTTGCAGCTACAACATTTTTATCCTCCACTGAGCTATCGCCACAATCACTGCCCAAGGAGTACGCTGCAGATTTTGTTGGTAGAGCCATCGATTTTCTGGGTTGCTGCAGATAGGATGGCGTCATGGTGGATTTCCTTAGTCGTTTCTGAGAGCCTGAGCCAGAGGAGCTGGAAAGGACATCTGGAAGACGTAGCGAAATGAGGGTTGAAACACGTTGCTGGTTCGACGCCTCTGTTGAATCCAATGTTGCACGAAGCGAGGACGAAGCGGGGATGTTTTTGGGAAACAGATACGCAGAAGCGTCATTTCCCAAAAATCTAGGAAGCGAAGCGTCTACTATATATATATATTATTTATATTTATATTTATATTTTTTTGCATTTATATTAAAAAAACATCCAAAATACCAAACTAGTTGTAGAAGATATGAAAACATGCATATTTTTATATTTATATTTTTTTTGCATTTATATTAAAAAAACATCCAAAATACCAAACTAATTGTAGAAGATATGAAAACATGCATATTTGTATACAAATCAAGATAGATATGGCATCCATTGTACATCAACGGTTAATTATTCGAGCATCAACCATCTAGAATCTAAATTCTTCTCCTCTTGTCTCGCCTTTGCCTGTACCTCGATTGTCCAGGGATATTAGTCAACATTTCCCAATTTTAATCAAACTACCTAATCCAAGCCTTAAAATATGGTGGAAAAAGCTTAACATGCTTGATCAATGATTTTAAGTTGATTGAAAGGTAATTTTTTGCTAAGGCCGTGACAAAGGAGTTCAACAATTAACACCACCAACACTAGGGTAGATGAGCACATAGAGGGCTTGGTGCTCTTGATTAAATGCCAATCACATACCCTCATACATGATATAATCTAATGAAAAGCCACAATCTCATTGCTCCTGAATTCCTTAAAACTGTTAAGTCTGTTTAATTTTGAATAGGATATGAAATTCTACTTTCTCCATATGAAGCCCGATGGGGCTGGAACCACTCTCAAACATCGTGAGTCATTTCATGGTAATGTTAAAAAATTAAGTAAAAGGATGAAAATGAAAGATAAAGGAGAATGTCTCTTTTACTTACCATGATGGGGCATCTAGGAAGCATCTAAGGAGCATCAAGGGAGCACCTTGGGAGTGTTTGGAAAGCCCCATCCCAACTTAAGTCAAAGAAATGTTTTTAAAACAATTTAGAACCCCGCGGAACCGCCCATCTCCCTCTGGATCCACTGGTGATCTGCGTGGATCCATGCCCAAACCTTCATGGATCCCCAACGTATCCTTTTCTAGATTTGTGGATCCGGAATCTAGAAATGTGGATCAGGCTTGTGTGGTTCCAGATTTCCAGGAATCGCCTCAAAACGATGGAACCGCGGATCTGATTTTTGGATCCGCGGTTCCGTTGGAGGATCGTCCAAGGATCGGTATGGGACTCGATTTCGACCTTGGATCCTTGGGGGGGAAGGATCGTGCAAGATTGGTTGAATCCACATTGAGTGTGAGATCAACAAGGTGGCCTTGGCGGAGGGGGGCATGGCAGTCATCGCGGAGGGGAATAGGAGGGCGTTAGGACTGGCCTTGACCACGGCCCCGGCGGCACCACATTCTGTGGCGACGCGACATAGAGGCGTCAGACTGCTCAAGCGAGGAGGGATGGCAAGCAGGCTTGCTAATAGAGATAAGGCAGGAGGCCTCAAGCTGAAGAGAGGGCGAGGGATGAAGGGCCGAGTGCATAACACAGAGACCAGCCACCTGAACAGAGAGGCGACAGGAAGAAGCGGAGGGAAAGTCATCCCAGGAGGCCATGAAATAGCGGGTTTGGCAGCTGCAAGGACGGGTGTAATTGCAGGAAGCAGGTGGAGGATTTATGGCGTCGGGGAGATTGTTGTGGGCCTTAATAGCTCCCTCGCATGAGCCATGTGGCTGTGCCAGCTGCAGCGCGGAGGAGCGACCCAGTTAATCATGCGAAGAGACACCCACATCCAGGGTACACGAACTGTTTGTTACATTGCATCAAAGTCATGTTTATAGATCCTAAAATTATGAAAACCAAAACATTTTTCAATGAATTAAGGGAAATCAATGAATCAAAAAATAATTATAGGAAATCAAAGAATTAATTACAAAATGGCGGAAGGATCTTAAAATGCTGGAATCGACACCTGAAATTGAAATTGCCATCAAAGAAAGGGAGTATTCAAAGAGTATTCAAGTGAATAATATTGTAAGTGTAGGTTTGAATGCTACTAGCAAGGGCCAGGAAGAGCACTTCACCAAAGATTGGGTTGCAACAGTGAATACAATGGAAAGTATTCAGATAAGAAGAATCTCAAATGGAAAGTTGAGGAATTTAGTAGCGACCTAGAATCAAAGACAAAGGAGTGTAATGAGACATTGATAGTAGCCGATAACAACATCCTAATGTGAAAAATCGATAAAAATATCGCTTTTTTTAATCAACCGGTAATTATCCAATGCATTTAATTATGAGCAAAATTATTAAACTGCAAATATTGAATAAAACCGCGATTGCAATATACACAAAAATAATTTGTGGAAACTCTGATAAGAAAACCAATCACAAAATGGACACATTTATTTTTGGACAAAATGTCCCTGGAAAGACCTTGAAGGGAAAACCAGTTCTTCAGATCTGAGAGTTTTATTAATATCTTCAACAAATTGTGCGATCGATGAATATTACAATATTGCTTTCCAAACCCCGACAAAGCTCTGACAAAATATTTCTTCACCTCCACAAGTCGATCTCACAACTAGAAGGCCCACAACCTCCCTCTAGACCCTGACATGACCTCTCCTGGTAAATACGGCCTGTATGTCCTCACATGTGCAGCTCCTTTGGCCCTTTGATGCCCACGACTTGGATGGAATTAGCCTTTCAGCTATGCTAGCAACTTGTACGACCTTCTTGGAATCTATGTAGCCTCCTCTTAGCAATCTCAGCCTCCACAAGGAATCTTGACCTCTCTTAGAGAAAACTTGCCCCTCCTGGAACTTTTACGGCCTCAATAACTTGACCTCCCTAGGGAGTCTGCAGAAAAATGTTTGGAGAATTCCTTCTCCGGATCTTGGAAACTGAAAGAATACTAATGAAAGAAAACCCCAAAAAATATTCACTACTTCAACTGCTCCTGAAACTCTCATTGGTGCCAAATCTCAATGATCATTGTCATATTCAAAGCTGCCCATCAATTTCCTTTCTAATCTCTCATTGAGAAATCAACAACCAAGATCTAAATCTGAAATGATCTAATTGATGACTAAGATCACTTAGAAATGTTACTAGAAGTTTCTAGAGGAAAATCGACCATGTCTCAATTATTACTAATTAATTAATCTATTTCCCTAAGTTAAAACTTAGGAAAATACTTAAAACTGATTAATTAATTTAATTAAGACATTTCCATTTAAAATAATAACTTGGGATTGGTGATATTTTTTGCTCTTGTGTTCCTAGCTTCACTGATACCATTTGGGGCTAGAACACCTGCCCGAGCTACATCAACCAACACTCCCTCTTAGCGAGGAAGGTGTTCTATGTTGTACACCACCGTGATCTGTGCTCACATCTGGAACACCTATTACCTTGAGTGCCCCATGGCTCATTCCACTATGCCACAACTCTCCTGGATTGTTGTTGCAAGCGATGGGTGAAAACACATCCTCTATCCATCTAGAAAGGTCATCTATGACTGCCACTATCTGCTTCTCCTCCTTATTGTCACCTTTCTTCTTGTGCGGGCAATTGTTGCTGTAATGGCCAAACTCGTGACATCCATAACACTCGATCTTTGACATGTCCTTCTTTTTCTCCTTTGACTTGGACCCTTTACTTGTTCCCTTCTTCTCTTTGCCCTTGCTCACAAGAGAAACATTCTCATTGTCATCTCCCTTTTGCTCGAAACTACTGCTAGTGCCACTGTTGCCTTTCACAAGGCTCAATCGAAGCTCCTCTTGTGTGAAGTTGTTCCACAAGCATTCCTAAGTAGGAAAATAAGATCTTCCACTAACCACTTGCACGAAAACATCCCACTACTTCTGAAACCTATTCAAGGTTGTTCTCACAAGCTCTTCGTCCTCGACCTTCTCTCCAATGGTTGCTAGCTCATCTCTGACTGACTTGATGCAGGTGAGATAACTTACAACATTCTCTCCCTTATTTTGTTTGGTGCTTCTGAGCTTCTCTCTTAGGATCATTTTCCGATTCATATTTTTATCCTGGAAAAGTTTGTTGATGGCATCCCACATCTTCTTGGCTGTATCTTCTTCGGCCAAATGTGGAACTATGTGGTCCTTGCCCCATCTAGAATAATATGCCTGGCCATGGCATCATCTTCCTGGTACTCTGCAACATGATAGGATGTGTTGGTATAGCAATATGTGCCGTAGCAAACTCCTTTAGTCCATGCTCTTCCAAAATAAGAAGGCATCGAATTTTCCAGACACCAAAGTTAGATGCGCCATCCAACCTATCTTGATCCCTCAAAGGCATTATTGAAGTCCTCGAGAGAAAATACAAATAATATCTTTTCTACAAGCTGACAAAAGTACGTGGAAAACCTCACAGTCTCCCTATGCAAGTCAAATCAAACCTCTAGAAGCTAATTGACCAACTGGAAGCAACTCGGCCCACCTCTGGCAATTCACATTGCCTCAAACTGGCCTTAGCCTACTCGCATTACTTTCTGGAAATGCGCACTGCCTCTGAGAAATTATTTCGGCAAGATAAACTGCCTCCGAGAAATTATTCCTGTTGGAAATACTAAGAGAGGGGTGAATCAATATTTCTTTCAATTGTTATTTTTACCAGTTAAGGTTCTTCACAATTATAATTAGAAAATAGATAATAGGAATTTTATTAGGAACAAATGAGGACACTAATCCTCTTCTTACAATAGTTTGAGTACAATAATTTTTGAGGGCTCCAACCCTTTAATTCATTAGGCTCCAACCTGTTGCCAAGGACCAACCCTTCAATTCACCAGGCTCCAACCTGTTGCCAAGCTCCAACTTTGGCTTTATGAGGCTCCAACCTCTAGGGCTCCAACCCTATCTTTCTCAAGGCTCCAACCTTGTTTTAGAGGCTCCAACCCTTCAACCTTTTTAATAAAATGAATAAGTGACTTACATCAATTTCTCCACTGTCCAGGATATTCAAGCTCTTCACTTGTATAAGCATCCAATTTCACTGTTCAATACTTCAATGTCAAAATATTTTATTACTCCTCCATAGATCCAAGCACCTTCAATATCCTTTATTGTTCTTTGTCCATCAATGTTCATGCATAGGACTGCAATCCAAGCACGTGATCACTGTTTCGAGTCCCTCATAGGTCATAGTTTCGAGCCTAAAGAAGACTTGAGCCTTCAAACCTTCATTGATGTAAAACTGAGTCAACGATATACAATTGTATCACAAGTATATCTCACAGGTGAGTTATCTCAAGCCTTCCATCGATGTATCTCCACCGAGTCTGAATAACACTGTAATTAAGGAGTGCTCACTGAACCAATAGATTTAAACTCTAAATCTGATCTGTAGTGAGGTCTCAAAGATTCAAACTTCCACTAATAATTATAGGTCCGAGGGTCATAAGCATAAGTCCAAGCCACTGTCCGAGCTCACAGTGCTCACTGTTCAAGAGATCCAAACTGCTGTAGATGGTCCAAGCTCCACAGGTGTATTAACACAGTTGTATTTCCTCCAAAAATATGTGACCAAGTTTCACAGGTATCACAAGTCCAGTCCCGAGGTATATATCTGAATTGTGTAAAATAGATATATCCGAGCTGTATAATACAAAACTGTGGTATGTATTCGAGTTGTAAGTTATCACAAATCCTGGTCTGAGTCTCCAAATAGGTCCGAGCTATCTGTCCTCCAGTCCGAGTCAACAAATTTGAGCCATAGTCCTTGTCACAAGTCCTAGGGTTCTAGCTCCTTGTCATAGGTTCGAGGGTACAACTCCTTGTCACAGGTCCAAGGGAATAGCTCCAATCACAAATTTTAACCCAAACAAATCTTCAAACACTCCTCGGTGTTCCTAGTTCACGAGTTGTGAACTATGGTATATCTTTGTAATGATCTTCACTGATTGGATGATTGTAAATGAAGTATTTAGACTTGTATTTATAGTGATTTTCTACTATAAATGAAGGGACACATCTTATGGTGGTCAAGCCGACTTATACATGTAGGCTTAGGTCGGCTAGGGGAAATAATATTTTATATCATCTTAAAAATTCATTTTCTCTTAGACTATGGGGAGTTAGAGGGCGAGTGAGGGCTCATTGGAAAGGGGAAAGAGTCCTCTACAAGATGGTGAAGGAGTCCTTGTAATATGATGTCTTCAAAATGTTAAAAAATAATTTTCTTTATGATTGTTCAAGAAATGTAGTACAGACCTTGGGGTTTTTAAGATTCTTCATCCATAAGGTCATTGGGACTAGGATAAGGGTTAGGGCATCTTCATTAGGGCTCCAAGTGTGGCCTCCAACAATCATCCTGTCATCAGTGTATTCATTCATGTCATCATGACCTTCAACAATGCTCATATTGACATCAGTGACAATTATTGACCAACAATTTCGACAAGATAAACTGCCTCCAACAACTTGCTAAAGTCACTCGCACCACCTCAGCTAATTCGCACTGCTCAGGTAATTTGATCTGTGACTCCGACAACTTGCACTGGATGAATTGGGTACTTGCTTTGGAAATTCAACCTCCTTCTACAAAAAATAACACTGGTAAAATTCCTCCAAGTAAATCTAAAGAAATCAATTTGGGTATTAAACCCTTAGATTTCTCTTCCATACCCCTGCACAGATCTACTCTGGTAAAGCCTTTGTGCTTTAGATCTGCTATGACTAGTTGAAGCATCCTGTTGACCGACGTAACGCACCATCACATTTATCTGTTTCTGGTTTGTCTTCTGTTGATCTACTGGTATGTTCTATCAGCACTTTACTTGATTGTTTATGTGATTGTTGTAGTGAAAGTAAAGTTGCATCAAGCATAAAACATCTACATAAATTTGATTGTTGGAAACTCGTATATGACAATGATAGTGAATGGCATTGACAATATGTTAATCTTGATTTTCCGCCTCCAAGAACATTGCACTTTGGTATCTCTGAAAGGGTCCCATTGTATGTTGAAGTTCATGAAAAACATCGTGAGAATGTTTGGTTTCACTTGCTTTACCGAAGATGTCCACTCCTTGAATATTCTCTAATGGAGACACTGCCCATTGGTAGATTTAGACCCTGCTATCATCTTATGTTTCCCAATTTAGATAAAGATGGAGACGAAAGCTACAGTAACAAACCTTGGTCCATCATGGCCCATAGTGATTTCTATTATATGATAGTCATGTTTGGTGGAGTGTGCATTTTCCAACACACACATATTCCTTCCAACTACCTTGTTTTATTCTACAAACCAAACTCTAGATACCCTGGGTATAATAGCCGGTCTCTACGAGTTTATAGAGACAAGGAAAGCAATGTATTTAATCTTCCAGTGCCTGCTATTCTTGAAGAATTAAGAAGTGATGTAAAATTTGTGTGTAATGACAATGACGAGCATCTATATTTCTTCACTTCAATCGATGAAAACTACCATTATCAAATTTGAAGAGTGGGAGTGTATCCAAGCATTGCGCTTTTTGGTATTTAATATTGGCCCATAAATATTGATGTTAGAGAATTATAATTAGGCCAAGGAATTAGGATTATATTTTTTTGTAGATCGACCATTTCTATTAATTCATAAAGAGATTACATCGTGGATAGCATGTTCTTAAAACAACTGGTGCCTCACTCCTACTGGATTTATTGACCCTAAAGTACAAATAGAAAAACATGGATATCAACATAGGAAAACAAGAAGACTTGAGATCAATCACCCAAAGTGCCCAAAACTGTCCAAAAAACAAAAAATGTCCCAAACTCATAATTAACCAACCAAGTTACCAAGGTCCGAGTTTTCAGGTTCACCACCTCTAGGGCATTGAAAAGCCTCGTGCATGTGCGACTCCATGTGAGCCATTCCACCCTCAAAGGCATCCATCCTTTCTTGAAGCCGTCTTTGGCCTTTGCGGAGGGAGACTTATCGGTCCATGATAATGCCATTGGTTGCGTTGAATATCCTGCAAGAAGTTGATGACCTCATTATGGTCATTTTGTTTGTCGCTAGCCAGTTGCTCCACCGCCCCTGTCCTCGAATTTGTGCCTCCAAGGAATCGGGGGGGGGGGGGGGTCAACTCGCCTTGGGGAGACATCGAGGGCTGCTCCAATGCTTCCCCCTCATCTTGTTGAGCCACCGTATGGCCCACACCTTGGCCTCGCAGGTCCTCACCTTGATGTGGCCTACCCCGTGGACAAAGCATAGCCCAGTCTAGAAAAGTCTCATTGATCCCCCACTTCAAGTGACCGACTCCTACCTCACCGACTGCACTGGAGTACCCACTCAAACAAATATCAGAAAAAGCTGCACGTCCCACTCCCCACCACAGATTATCTCCAAAAGCTCCAAATATTTCTCGGTCAACCCACCTGTCACCGCCCACGACTACAAAAACACAACCCCGTTCTCTTCCCAAACCACCCCAGCTTATCTCTATCCCCGACAACAACCACCACCTTGACGAGCAGTCCTGAAGGGAGGAATTAACCTCTGAACCCTTTGAATCCCCACACAACCCTTTTGAATTAGCACAAAAACTTCCTTAGGGCCCTAGCTAGGCACCCACCATTCTAAAACCCCCAGAAAAGACACTTGACCTCCCCGAGAATGGAAGATCCTGCAATAGAGAAGCCACCCAGACCGCCAACAGGCCACATTAACCCTACCGACCACTCCCTTAACTTCATTAAGCTTCCAACAAGACATAACTAACAACAATTTAAAAGCATCAGAAAGAAAATAACACAAAAAAACGTGTTAGAAGATGAAACCAACATCCCTTTGCCCCAAGTCGAAACTAAGCACCCCCCTTCTAGCCTGTATGGGAATTTCTACTCTCACCATTGACCGATAAGTGCGAGGGTAGCAAGTCGTAGTTTGCTTCCTCTTAAGGACCAATACAACTTGTCCTGCTTCCCATCAAGGTTCTCTTTACACAATTGCTAACCAAAGAACGGGTGAAGCTTGTGGACATAGCCTCCCCGCTGTTCTATGTCGATTACTCTCCAATTTCTCCCCTCCTTCATCTCCCGCCCGAAACAAATGGGTATGAATGATCAAACCATTTCACTTATAACCCTAAGCATCTCTAGAAGTTTTATTTGCCCGCCTCTCCATTGGGCTTGTGCTACATGTAGCCTTAACATTAGCGACAGGTTGAATGATCATCTAGACCAAAGAATTGGGACTCCACTTGGCTATTTATCACCCTCATCGGGGAGGGGTTATCTTTACTGATGATAGTTCTTAGCGAGTCCAAATCCCGACTGATCACTGGAGGTGACCATTGGGAAGCAAATTCATGGTGAGACTCCTAGATCCCCTAATTGGCTAACCAATTGGCCACCTGATTACTTGATCTTCTAGTATCCGAGACGATGACATACAGAAAAGAGGAGAGAAATTACCAGATTATGACCGCCTAACATTCTAATCTTCAACTTTTAATGACCTTAGAGGTGGGAGTGCCATTAATTAATCTATGAATGACCTAAATCACCAAAGAGGAGTCCCTAGTAATTCAAATTTTGTAATTTGGGAACCTCCAATCTGCGTGCCAGTAAAAGACCTTTCTCCTGTGCTGGAAACTTGGCCGCATTATTGGTTGTAGAGCCACAAAAGCTTGCACAAAGACCAACCGTCTCCCCTTTTGTGTCTCTAAGGATTCCCCCAAACCCAGCTGGTCCAGGATTACTTTGAGATGCCTCGTTGAAGTTCAACTTAAAAAATCCCTTGGGTGCATATGAGGGGGACCTGAAGATGTCACCTGCGATCCCAACATAGATGGAGACAAGTTGAGTTTATGGAGGATCTCAGTGTCCTCTTCTTCCACTTTCCCATAGTCCGGTTCCCACTTTTTTGCTAAAATAGATTCCCTTACATTCTCCCTTGTGGTGCTTCAGATCATCTGTGTAGAGGTTCTTTGATTCTTAAAGATGATCCGATTACGTTCTTTCCATATATTCTACAACAAAAGGCTTAGGATCAAAACCCAAGCTCTGTTAACAACCGGGTTTTTAAAAAGCGAGATTCACCATTGCTCAATAGTTTCTTCCATACTATTCCTTGAACGATCCAGATACCCAAAGGTGTTTCTTATTTGACTTGGCCAAGGATTATATTAATAAGAATTAGATTAATGTAATTCATAAGGGCAAAATATTATTAAATAAATTGGAGCATTATCATTGGAGTTAGGATTTATTCTTGGAAAAGGTAAAATGAAGTTGAAGTTAGTGATGATCTAGAGTTTTATAAAGTCAATCAAGTTAATTTTGTTTTCAAGGAAAGAGTTTAACATCTATATTCAAAAGAGGACTCATCATGGGAAATAAAGAAGTTTTCACCTACGATATCCCTCATTATCCTTGCTTTGAGGATAAATCAATTTTAAGGGGATGACAATGTTATGAACATAATAATAATAAATAATAATAATATTACAATAAATATTGATAAGTTAATTAGTTAATGGAAATATGTGTCTTATCAGAAAAAAAACATGTCCATTAGTGAAAAGGCACCCTTGCCTAGGTATTTATAACTGGGGCCGTCATTGTAATATTCAATCATTCTTATTCATTCTATCAATTATTTAGAATTATTTATGCATCAATACATTTAGACAATTACAAGTATATTGTCTACACACATTCAAACAGGAAGTGTTTGTTACGATCTCTTCTTCCAAGCTTAGTCCAATTAAGACTTCATACTTGAGTTTAGCCATTTAAATACTCCAATCACATTTTATCCCTAGATAAGATTGTCTTCAACTTGAGTAAGTCTGACATGAAACTTTTGAAGAGGAAATATGTAGTTTTGCCATTCAACTATCAAACCACCTACTACGTTAATCTCTTCAGTGCTCAACCATCGCTATACCTAAGGTGTAGTAGCCTTAGGTTTGTTCACATGTTCAAGGTAGCTTTCCCAATCAAATGAAGGCATGAATAAGCGCTTTAGAAAGGAGTACTTCTCCATCACATCCGATGGCATTTGCACTCACTCTAACATGGGTGCTCATGCATACATTCGAAGCCAAAAAATCACCAATCACAAGGAAAGCTAAAACTAGCAGCTCCCATTGGTTTGAGACATTCTACAAACTTTTTCTTTCTGACCTTATTCAAACCAAGGTAGTACCAGAGAATATGTACTTTTGAATCAGAATTCTTCTCTGTAAGCATATTCCAAAGAGATTTTGTTGTCAATGATTTCCCAAAAAGATTGATGTTCTTCAACTCTCATCCACCCAAAAACTTGGGAACTACCAATTTCCTCTAGCTAACCCAATGTGTTCGCTTGTAATCATCACTTCCTTGCTACAGAAGGTTAAAGCATTACCTTCTATTTTTCCCTATAATCCTTTTAGGGATGTGAGCTAAAGTATGCCAATATATCGGGATAGCCTCCAAGTCAGATTTGATCAACACTAAACGTCCCCTTTTGGATAGCTAGCAGTTGCATCGTTATGAATTTTTTTTTTCCACTCTCCCAGGCAACCAGTTCCAGTTGACCTTCCCATAATTATTAGGTTTTAGATAAAAACCTAAATATTTCATTCAATTGTCAAAATATAAAAGGGGAAAGGGAAAATATCCGATAGATTATAGTTTCCAGACCTTCTTCCAAGCCAGAAGTATACGGGGCTGATTCGGCATCATTAAATTCCATCCCCATGGCTATTTTGTAAAGCAATTATAGATCTTCGATTTCCTATTTGTTACTGTAATGAAATGTAATGGTTAACAACATTTTTATTCTTAAGAGATCATAGGTTCAAATCCAGATAGGGTTTGAGTATGTACACCTATATCAACTTTAACAGTCAAATTGCTGTGCGGAGGAGGTCCCTTGTGCTTCAAACAAGGGGTTCTCATACACTAATTTGGTGTCGACTTGGCTTTGATTTGATTATTATTATTATAAGTATTTTTTATTAATTTTTTTATAGTTGTTTGGTGGAGAAACTATGGTGCAAAAGCACCGCTTTTGTGGAAATTCACCATTCAGGGGTTGAGCCAAACATATAGTGCTAGGTTGCAAGTGCAATTTGACTGTATTTGAAAAAATACACTCAAAGAAGTGCAATAGGTTGAAACTTAGCATTTATTGCACCGAGAGGTGCTCTTGGAAGAGATGTTGTAATTTCTTGTTCTGTCCTGTCCTGCCTGTTATGTAAAAATAAAATAAAATAACCATATGTTAATAACGTACCCATGGTACTAACCCATGGTATTCATGTGGAATATAGCCTGGGGGGAAGACCAACCTAGATCCATCTTGATTCCGAATCTACAAGTGCAGAGAGGGATCAGATCTCTTTTCACTAAGATTATATTATGTTATGTTATGTAAACATTTGACTCTGTCAAATTACATAAAAAAATAAAATTAATAATTGCAATTATTAATTAAAACATTTTGACTTGGTCAAATTACGTAAAATTAAAAAAAATTAATAATTATAATTAATAATTATTAATAATTAAACTGGCCTAGATCAATCTTAACTCTGAATCTATCAAGCGCCGAGTGGGATCAAATCTCTCGAGGTGCAAACCTTTGTTTTGCACATAAAAAGAGGTTTGCACCTTGAGAGATTTGATCCCTCTGAGTGCTTGATAGATCCGGAGTTAAGATAGATCTTGGCTGGAAATTATTATAATTTATGACCCTATAATATTATCACCCTCAAGACTTCTTAAATTTATTATAACCCTCTTGCAAATTAGAGTTTCAATGCCTAAATGACATGGGTTATGTTGACTACAAATTTTCACTGTGGGTGAGGCAGCCTGATTAAATCCTTGATCTGGACACCATTTCTTTGGAAAATATTAGCATAATGTTTTAGTGGAGGGTGGAATACGAAACACCTATTATGGAGGAGGTGCTTGATGGTTAGAGGAAGAGCAATAGCAAGAGCAAGTGCAGGGGGCAGGGGGATGACCCACAGTTGCTATGGGAGGAGGACGTTCACACAAACAGGTGATGTGGTAGCCTAGGCACCAACATGGTTTGATACGCACAGACCCATCAAGCATAGATATACTGATATGCAGCACATTCTAGTGGCAAACAAGCCATGACCCTTTTTCGTAAAAGGGGGAGAGGGAATCAATAGCTAGCTGCTAAATTTATTATTGTAAATAACTTGTGATCACGAGACGGAGATACATTTATATGTATTTGTTGTCATTTTGTATTGGTTGTCCAGTTTTGAGTCCTTGATTGGACAACTATTAGGGTCTAGTATTGACTTTGATGTATAATTTGGCATCTGGTACATCATATTCATTGGAGCTTTTTCCCATTTTTATGTACTAATATGGTTGTTTGATGTGCTTATTTGTATTTTTTAAAACTTGCCACAGTATGCTGATTTTATTGTCGATGTTTCTGATGTCCCAATGTTCGGACCCTTGGCGATTATTTGCCGATGCCGATTTTTTCAATCAATGGGCAGGTTGATTAGTTTTTCATACGTTTATCTTGTCTCCATTATCATGGAGCATCCCTATTTCCATTATCCAAATGTGCGTATCAGATATGACATTCTATTAAGGATTTATTTGTTTATTCATTTGTGAGTGGGTAACTTTGTTGTTAAATCATTTGAAGAATATCTATAGAAATCTTCTGCACCTTTATTATTCGTGTATTAAAATTATTCAATGTTGTAAACTTTGTCATGTTTGTTAGTGACAAGAATATAATGATGCATAAAGATGTAGTTTTGGTTAATTGTCGTTTCATTTTTGATTGGGCACCTAATATTAATTTCTGTACATTGTAACGTCCTTATCACTTGTTTACATTGTAAAATAGTTTGTGTCATGTTTTCCAGAAACTTGCCATCTGGCTTTTACATAGGGAAACCTCGACGCTAAAGCTGACGAAAATTAAGCAACTGAAGATTACAAAATGCACGGAATCCATGTGGAAGTTGACATATTATTTGGGTGTCCAAATTTTTATTTTTCTTATTTCTTATCAGGAGCCTTGGTTTGGTGATAGAAAACAACTGTTTAAGGGGTGGCCAGATCACACTATCAAGTAAGTATGATATTTCTTCCCGCGATATTTTCCAACATACGGAAATATATATATATATATATATATATTATGATTCTTTTTTTTTTCTCGAGTTTCATTCTTAGTTCATTCATAGGAATCTGGATGTTATATTGCTTTATGAAGGACCTAAATCAGTCATAAATATAAAGCCAAGCCAATTCTGAATAGGTTTACATGCAAATTGGCAAACTTATGAAATCATTGATATAAATGTAATATAGTAGGTGCATGGAATTTATGTTCTGCTGATTTGGATGGTGTACATACTGATTATAGCATTCAAGAATATCAATTTTTTACCAAAAACTGTGAAGTTGGGTGTTTCCAATAAATGCAGCTTTAGCACTTGGAGAACTATATGAGAATCACTACTTTATTATATCTTTTAACAATGACAGAGATTTTTTTTTAACATGCAAGACCATGTTGGTGCTTTGTATTTACACTCTTTTCAAAATTCCAAGGCAACTTTGCTTCAGATGCGGCTTTTTTAGTAACAATTGGTCTGGAAAGATTTTGGTTAAACTTGGTGAAATTCTTGCCAAACCATAATCCCCATTAAATGAATTTGTTCAAGGATTTTTGAGTTTTGCGAACATAAGTGCGGGATCTGTATTCAATGGGAGTAGACTACATCTGCATACTCTAGAAATAAACCAATTTGGAAAGTTTGAAAAGACTGTAATTTGTGAAGTCCCTTCTGGAGGTGTACCTTGCAACCATTTTCCCTATAAAAGATCAATCATATTTAACAATGACATCATACATATTTCAGATTTCAGGAACCAAAATTATACATTAATAATCAATATCATACATGGAAAATAATATGTAATCAGAATTTCAGATTTATACATTGTAAAGAAAATTCATACTTTCTAGAAAGTCACAAATGTCAAAATAAAAAAATTACATCCTATCAGATTCATTAATCCATATATATTATATTTGTAAATGAGAAATGTCAAAATTACAAAATTTGAGTTTATATGGAAAGTTCGCAGAGTTCAAAATCAGAAACATGAAAATTTAGTCTATTTTGATGGATATTCTTCACCCTCCACATCCTCCAATTGAACATCTAGTTTTTTCCCCACTTGATCATAAGAAGCAGCATGACCAGAAGATGATTCAGGCAGTGCTGAGCAGTACCATGATGCCCACCAATAACGAAAGTGGAAGAACCTCTCATAACTGACCTGGACCCAGGCATGGATATCTCATTCCTCACACATAAAGGATCATTGGAAGAGGAGCAAAAAGAGAGGTTTGTTTTCAAGCATTCAGGGGCAGTCATGTCTTCATCTTCAGGATTCACATCTCACAGCTTTGGAGGATTCATTATAACCCTCGTTAGAATGAGAGACGAGGCAAAGATTTGAGTTATTGTACAGAAGATCCTCTGCCTTTGCTGATTAAAATCTGTATCTCTTGACTGAATGGATGAACCCATAAATTCGTCCGTTTCTGTCTGCTGTTTAAGATGTGCAAAACTATGAAACAACTCTTGATGTAAGGGTTTGGAATTATGGGGTTTGGGCACTATCATATGATCACTGTGAAAGAGGCTTCATAGTGCCCCTATCAGTAAGTGCATCTACATTTCCAAATTGACCACTTATTGTGATGAATGAAGTAAACTGTTTATTTTTGTCTGACAGCTCCATCAGATCAATATAAGTTTTAGCAAATGCTGCTCTAAAAGTTAAAACCTTTGACCACCTCACTTTGTTATTGTTTGGGTCCCTCCTCTTACCCCCAAATTTAGTCATGGGTGCCTTATTATAATATTTTGGGTTCAATATGTAGGCTAAAGATTGCAAATGGGTATTATACTTGTTCCATCTATTAATGATTATGTCGTTTATGGTGCCATACAACAAAAGGTTCCAGTCTTCAACAAATTGCTGAATTCTTTCCAACATATGGTCGGTACCCTCTTAAATATCTCTAAATATAGGCACATTCATATCACAGAACCGTATCAATTCAACTAGTGGCTCCATTCCAGCTTGATCCCAACAACCCTCATCAATAATTGTTTATCTCAATACCTCCTTAAATGCCCAAGTGCCAATCTCTGACCTCCCATATGGCAATGCTTAACCAGTTTCAGGCAACATATTAATTTAATCACATACACGGTATGGAGTTAAGGAGGGTGGGATGCCATACACTTATCTTGAAGTAGCTTTAAAGGATTTGCTTGGCATCTACTCAGATGTATAGTTTTTCCAGTCATATGTACTGGACCTTAGTCACTTAGTAGGGATGAACAACACTCATAAGGACAGTGGTTTAACTACTTGTAGGGGCAATACAGACTGGGATATACTATTTTTCCTGTCTCATCTACTGGACCCTAGTCATCTAGTAGGGAATCAGGATGAGCAATACTGATAAGGACCACAATCAAACCACTTGTAGTGGAAATACTAACAGGGAAGCACAAATATTTCAATTACTTATCTAATGCATGCAATCTAATATTTTTTTAACATGGCCAGGTTGTTTTTTGGATTTCTGCCCTGTTGTAAGAAGTTAGATTTCAAGCTATATCATGTTTCTGTGCTAGTATTTATCGAGTTCTTTAATTTATAATCAGACAATGAAATATTTGTTGTTTGCCTAATTATAATTCTTGCAGCCATTTATAAGATGCATACAATTCTTCTCAAATTGGGTTTACTTGCTCTTCTAAGTAATTAATCCAGGGAGACAGCAGCAATGCACATTGGACTTCTGTTTACATGGATTGCGCATGGATTTCTCTTACTTAAGTTGTGTTTTATTTCCAGGTTTCCACTGAAACTTTTCTACATGAGCCAGTGTGGATTTTATGTTTACAGCATTGCTGCACTTCTCATGTGGGAAACTCGAAGGAAAGACTTTACTATCATGATGTCACATCATGTGATTACAGTGTTTTTGATTGGGTATTCATACATTACACGGTATGCACATTAATCTACCATTTTTTCCCTTTTAGTGCTTATTGGAAAGAACAATGTGACGTTAAATCTTTTGAAATCAAATTTCTGGTAAAGTTGGTCTAAAATTCCTTCTGTAGATTTCCTTCTGATATCTGAAAAATGAAATCCTATTGTGCATATAGTAACCCACTCCATCTTCAGTCAGTATCATTTCTCAATTCTACAGCATTAGGATGTTGAAGAGCGACATTTAAAGAAGAAGCCCTTCATTAAGCTGCTTCATTGTGCCGAGAGGCACTCTAAAGCCTAGTATGGAGGAGATGTTGTCATGTTAGCATTACGTAACATTATATTAAAAAATAAGAAAAAAAACTTATATTAAAAATTAAAAAAAATACAAGTTGGCTTTAGAGTAAATTTGGATTTATGTTTTTTGAGTTAAAGCTAGAAACAAAAAAAATTGTTAATTTTACTACAAGACAACAACAATAATAATAACAAAAAAAATATACAAGTATGCTTTAGAGTAAATTTAGATTTATTTTTTGAGTTAGAACTAGAAATAATAAAGATTGTTAATTTTACTACACGACAATAATGATAATAAAGATTTACTTTTGATGATGAGTTGTCATGGAAATAGGGACAAAAGTTTACTAAATTAGTTTGTAATAAGAAAAGTAACGAAGATTTATTATACTCACAAGTTACTAATGAAATTAGAAAATTGATTTTTTTATTGGTTGACAACAAACAAAAAGGATTGGACTCTATTCATAGTTGATTGCACCGAGAGTAGAGCTAAGCCTAGTGCGGGGGAGATGTTGTTACATAACATTATGCAAATAAATAAATAAATAAACAAATAAATTTATAAATAACAAAAAATAAAAAAACTACGTATGTACATGACAATATCTAAAAAAATAAACCAGCATATATCCATCTTAAACCTAGATCTTTCAAGCACCAAGAGAGATCAAATTTCTTAAGGTGTAAGTTTTTATCCTTTAATATTAAGGAATTAATACATCATGTGGAATTAAATGATAATTTTTTTTCAACTTATGAAATTTGTTTCCCCTCGATGCTTGATAGATCCGATTTTAAGATGGATCTATGCTGACAATAAAGAAGTCATATAGTCCACATTATCAAACTCATTTCACAGATTACAAACACAGTTCATTTGCACATTTCATGCAAAGAACATGAACAAGGTTAATATTATTACACACATGGCAACTTTTTGTTAATGGATGGGCACTGGGATGTTTGGAAATATTAGAAACAAATAAAAAGGTAGTTTTTTTCAATGTATTTACTCTATTTCATGCAAATTAGATCATACCCTTTTGTTATATGAAGCTCCTTTGACTTATGTACTAGATCAATATTGATAATACTTAACCTGCAATAATCACTTAGGTGTATCTATGTATATTGCATATTAGCAAATTTGCTAAGTGTTTCCAAATTTTAGCAATATTGTTCAAATTTGTAGATTGGGCTATGTTGTGGGGGAGCGTGCACCACCCATCGCCTTCACTTCACTCTTGAAGTATGCTTTGAAAGGGATCGACCTTGAAGTACCTTGGAAGTGCACTTCTTTATCTCTTCCTGCTGAGAGTGTTTTTCAGGAGTGCACTCCCATAGGTTTTAAAATGATCCCTGCCACTGTGGAAAGCGCTCAGTGAGTGGTGCTCAGGAAGAGCCCCCAAGGTACTCTTAGAGCATTCTCAAGGCATAAAAGCACTCCCCGAGAAACCAAAGCAAGATTCCAAAGGGAAAATAAGTCATGGATAGGGTTCCTTGATGGATTGAAACACCTGCCCACTCCATTTTTTCTCATTATCTCTTTCTTAATGGCCTTGGATCATTTGATGGAGATTTTTGGTTTGTTGAGAAATATATCTCGAGCAGGAGCTTCTTGCATAGGTTAGGTGTGAAAATGTGAGAAGTAGTTTGAGACAAGTTATAATGATCACTTAGTAAAAGTGGGAAATAATACCATCTTGTAATTTCACTTAAATAAATACAAGTGAAAGTCAAATTTCCTATATTCTTATTGTCTTGAAATTTAAACGAAATTCTAGAAATTATAGAATATTAGCGAATTAGATTTGTTCTAATCTTAACCATACACCTCATTGTTGAGATAAGTGGTTGCTAAGATTAAGGAGATTAGTTGCTAAGATATGGGAAATTTGTTGCTAGGATTGAAGAGATAATTATCTGTATAAGCATAAATAGGACAAGATGGTAGAAGTTGAAACACATGTTAGAACACTTGAGAGAGACAGACCAAGAGATGTAGGAGAGTGCAAACACCAAGAGGGAATCTGTGCAAGAGTAGTATTGTACAATTTTACAACAAGTTGTTGTCTTCATTTTTCAGCAGAGCCATACTTCTATTTCAACAGGTTATACTTCTTTCTTTTGTAGGATTTTTGTTTACTGTACAATTGTCAAGTTACAACAAACTGTGGAGGTACCTTATAAGCTTTTATCATTGGAATGATAGGATTTGAAGGAGAAAATCATTTTGTACATGTGTTATTCATTTATTGCTTCCGTTCCTTTTTTAGCCATATGTGTGATTGTAACATGTTTAGAAATATTCATTTATGTGATTAAATAAGTTTTGAGCTGATTGACTCAATTAAGAGAAATATGTGACAGCTGTCATCTAGGGCCTAAAAATTTAAATGGCTTTAGAGCAGGTCTATGATTGAGATCCTCGAGGGTTTACAGCAGTAGATCCACTGTCGGAATCAAGGACTAGTAGTTAGAGGGTTTCATTATTGTTGCTCCAATGGCTAAGCATTCTTGCGAGACATTTTTGTTTGTTCCCATATTTGTAAAGTTCATGCATTTGATCTCAGAGATGGCAACAAGTTACACCCAACCTTCCATTTGAGGACAGATTGGATGGTGGCTTCAACTTTTTTCTCTAGAAAGTCAAGGTGACGTTGCCATTGGAAGAGAATGGGATATAGTCAAGGATGTTGTGCCTCCACCTACAGATATGCAATAGTTGGTAACCTATGTTGCACGAGTTTCTGGTACGTGGGTACTTCCGGTATGCGGGAACGAGTATCCAGCACGGCTAGAAGTTTTACCCAAATTTACAAGGAACATCAAGCTGGGAGCGGCGATAATATAATATATATTAAAAATAAGGTTAGAATAATTTATTTATTTCCATCCAAATCTTGCCAATCAGGATTGGCCAAGCGCCTCACCTTCGTTTGGATAGAAGGGCTTTCCATAAACGGGTTGTTTCGCTTAGTTCCAGATCCATATCCAGATCTAGACCCAGCAGCGTACCCTTCCCTTCGCACAGTTCCATTAGTTTAAGCAGCACCCAAGCTGGCATCGTCAAGTACACCTAAGTTTGCACTTATTCATTGCAGTGAAGCTCCCAAAACGTCAAAAACATGTTGCAGTGAAGCTCCCGAAAAGCTCCAAAGTCCCTGTTGAAGCTCCCGGTGGTTTTGGAGCGTTGCCTCCCAAGCTCCCAGGAGCGGTGGAGCTTGGGGAACGTGCTGTCCAATGCCTGGGAACGGTACCCGTGTAACTATGTTGGTAACACATAAGAAGATTGAAATGAAGGCCAAGTAGATGATCTTGGATGATGTGAAGGATCACATAATTCCTTACATATCCAAAAAGACGATGATAAAGGAGATGCTCGATGCCTTAGTCTCTACTAGAGCGAGAACATTAGTAGATAGATGATATTGCGGAGCAAACTTAGATCCATAGAGATGAGCGGATTAGACACTGTCACCAGTTGGAGAGAAGGTTGCAGATGCAGAGTGGTGAACACTACGCTGCATGGATTCCCAATTTCATGGAAACTATTTGTCAAAGGTATTTGTGCTCGAGAGAACCTTATGTCTTTGAGATGCTTTGGGATGATTGTATCTAGGAGTAAATTCAAATGGAGTCAAAGTCCAACAAGAAGGGTAGTGACGACAACATAGCTCCAATTGGTCAAACCAAGAAGGGTAGAGTTAAAGGACCCAATAAGGGTAAGGGAAAAAGTGTATAGTCAACCTCACAACCAGTGAAGAAGCACTTGAATAAAATCAAGTGCATCATTTGTCATAAGTTTTTCCATTATGCATCGCAATGTCTAGAGAAGAAGGGCAATGGGAAGCAATGGTAGAAGTAGGTAGCAACCTTTGTAGAAACTCATATGAATGAGTTTGCTGCTAGGTTTGAGAAAGATTTTTAAATGGTATCTTGCCTCTCTGCTAGTACCGTTTTGAGGAATGCTTGGTATGTGGATAGTGGAACATCTAAATACATGGCGTTAGCTTGAGAGTTATTTTCAATTCTAATAGAGCAAGACTTTAGAGTTCAGTTTTAACCCAGTGATGATGCCTGGTACCCAATAGTAGGAGTCCATACCATCCCCTTCTAGCTCCAATCAGGTAACTCTATAGACTTTGATGGTGTCTTGTTTGTTCTAGGTCTCAATTTTTGTAGCATCGGATGTGCTTTAGCCTCGAGATCTTGCAAAGAGGCTAAAACACACGCATTCTACAAGACCCAGAAATTGTTTTGAGAAATTCCACACAGAAGTGAATTAAAATAATTAATAAGTTTTTAATATTTCCTAAGTCTAAACTTAGGAAATATGATTAATTAAAGGGTATTAATTAAGTCGGGTGCGAATCTTCTAGATAAAGGCATGGATTGAGTCCAAGTTAATCTCAGCCATCGATTAAGATCTAATCATGGTTGTTGATGTGTCAACGAGAGATTATAAGAAGGAATTCGATGGGCACTTGGAGAACACACTTGAGATTTGCAGAGATTGAATTTACTGAGAGATCAAATTCTCATAGTAGCATCGTTGAGTTGCCAGAGAGAGATCCAGTGCTTTCATTGCAGTGAGGGGCAAAGATAGTAAGACCGGAGGAAGGTTTTCAAATCCGGCGAGTGCAAGGCAGAGAAGACATTGAGAGCCACAGAGAGTCTATGCAGTACCACACAGAGGCAACCCAGAGCTTCAGAGGGAGTCCGCTATTTTGCTGGGAGACAGTCGAAATCCAGTACCAGAAGCCGGGGTGCGAGTCTAGAGGGTCAGGGAGCCGAGTTTCCAGTGAGCAGAAGATCAGGAGGAGAAGGTGATGCAATTCCTTGAGCTGTACGCAGCCTATGCAGTCACTGCGCAGAGACAACACATAGAAACTCATCCTGAGCCCAGATCAATGTCAGATCACTAGTGGTAGTGTGAGATTTTCTCACTAACTCTTTTGTTAAGATTTCTCTATAGTGGATAGCTAGTTTGGGTATCCAACGATTTGTACTCAGATTACTACTGCATAATAATAAAACCCTCAGTTGCTGCACTGGTTTTCCTAAGTTGGGTTTTTCCGGGGACGATTGTCCAAAAATAACGGAGTATTTTTGTGTGTGTTTCTATTTTCCTGCGTTGTATTTTCCGGAATCCACAGTGTTTTATGTTATGTAGGCTGCGGTGTATTTAATTTCGATATTTGCTGTGTAACACCGTAAAGAATTTGTTCAGTAATTAACAAATAGGAGAAATCTAATCAGTTGCTGCAGTAGGATTCCGAGTATCGGAATTTTCACATGGTATCAGAGAGCAGAAGAAGCAGGAAGAGCTCAGTTGCAGGAGGAAAGAGGGAGCTTCGAAGCACTACGTAGGCAGTTGCTCGAAACCCCAGAGAGGCTGCGCAGTCCATTAGCTAGTAGGGTAGTTTTTGAGGAAATTTGTTCTCTGAGTGAGTCGACAGAGAACACAATTTCCAGATCGAGGATTGTCAAAGGCAGAGGGAGCAATGACAACATTTTTCTTGCAGAGCAGATTTTCAGCTGGGACGCAGTCATTTTGTAGTAGTTGCTAGCAGAATAACGTTAGAAGGAAAGAAGAGCACACACTGAGGGAATTTTGTCCTCGGAGAATTTCTAGCCAAGAAATTCTAATTTTTCCATGCAGAGCAACAGTAGCTGAGGGCAGATTTACCCACTGCAGCAGGGAGTGCGTAAAGCCAGTCAGCAGTTGTGCAGAGGAGAAGAGGCAAAGTTCGACTTTTTGTTTGGCGAGATGGCATCAACAAGGCTAAGAGATTGGGACTAGTTAGATGGAGCGTTTAACTATGTGATCTGGAAGGCAAGGATCTCCTTCCTTCTGGATGAGTACAATCTCAAAGCCTACATCGATAATGTGGTGGCTGCCCCCACAAATTCATATTAGAATAAGACATACAAGATAGAGATGGAAAAGGTGAAGAGGATGATCCTTGATGGAGTTCAGGATCATGTGGTATCTCACATAGCGGCCCTGGGAATGACCAAAGAGATGCGGGACTCCCTTGCCATGCTGTACCAGGGATCTTCCAAGCAACAAAAAATGTACCTGGAGGAAAAACTGAGATGTACACGTATGCAGAAGGGGGAGTGCATAGACCACTTCCTCACTAGGCTTCAGTATGTCCGAGATCAGTTGGCAGCTGTGGGGTCAACGTCTTAGGCTTCATAGATGGTGCATATAGCTCTAAATTCTGTCTTCGAGGAATGGCAGGTGTTCGTCCAAAGTATTTTGGGCAGAGAAACATTGCCAAGGTGGGATAGGATGTGGGTAGATGTGCAACAGGGAAAGATGAGACAAGATTTGGTGAACAACACCATCAGTGGTAGCAGTAGCAATGGGACGAAGGTAGAGGTGAAGGAAGAGGAGAATGTAGCCCTTGCATCAAAGGGGCAGCAGGAGTAGCGCAGAAGAAAGAAGGACGTTTCAAAGATCAAGTGTTTCATATGTGGTGAACTTGGTCACTACAACACCGAGTGTCTGCTCAGAAAGACGAACAAAGAGGAGAGGCAGGATCAACAGGCTGTATCCGTAGAGATCAACACGCTGTCATCCAGATTGGAGGAAGAGTTTGCCATGATAATAGACATCCTCCCAAGAGTGAGGTGGGGTGATTTGGTTTTGTAGCTCCAGAGCACTACAAGATGGACCAATGATAATTGGTGCAGTCAAGTGCTAGAGTGACAAATATAGTAGCTAGTAGCAGTCAGACACTGAGCAGCGTAGAGCAGAGTTGGCAGCAGTGCAGCACCACAGTGCAGAGTCAACAACAGTGCAGAGGCTTCAGTGACAGCGCAAAGACTAGAAACAGTCAGATTTCGGGTGACATGCATCAAACTGAACACAGTTGATTCAGTATGATGGACATCTCTCAGTTGCAGCAGTAGCAGATGTTGCAGTGGCAACAACAACAAAGTTGCAGTGCAAATGTAGTAGTTGGCAACGGTATGCAGGGTCAGCAACAACACAGAATCAAAGTTGCGCAGTAGTTGGTGGGCAGTGAGGTCAGGCATAAACAATGCAGCAGGAGATGGTGATGGTGCTGAATCAGAGTGGTGCTTCAGTGGGTTGCAGCACTAGAGCACATTCCTCGCTAAGAGCGAGTGTTGATTTTTGTAAAATTTGATGTGCTCTAGCTTCGAGATTTGTAGAGAGACTAAGACACATGCATTCTACAATACTCTGAAATCTTTTTTGAGAAATTCCATCCAGAAGTGACTTAATTAAAATAATTAATCAGTTTTTAATATTTCCTAAGTCTAAACTTAATAAATGTGATTAATTAAAGGGTATTAATTAAGTCGTGTGCGAATCTTCTAGATAAAGGCATGGATCGAGTCCAAGTTAATCTTAGCCATCGATTAAGATCTAATCATGGCTGTTGATGCGTCAACGAGAGATTATAAGAAAGAACTCGATGGGCACCTGGAGAAAACACTTGAGATTCATAGAGATCGAATTTACTGGGAGATCGAATTCTTAGAGTAGCAGTGCTGAGTTTCCAGAGAGAGATCTAGTGACTTCATTGCAGTGAGGGGAAAAGAGAGTAAGATCGGAGGAAGGTTTCCAGATCTGGGGAGTGCAAGTTAGAGAAGACATCGAGAGCCACAGGGAGGCTGCATAGTGCCACGCAGAGGCAGAGTAGAGTTTCAGAGGGAGTACGCTATTTTGCTGGGAGATAGTCGAAATCCAATGCCAGAAGTCGGGGTGTGAGTTCGAAGGGCCAAGGAGTTGAGTTTCCAGTGAGCAAAATATTAAGAGGTGAAGGTGACACAGTTCCTAGAGATGTGACACAGTGACTGCGTAGGTGGTGCAGTTACTGCGCAAGGCAACTCATCTTGAGCCTAGATTAGTGTCAGATCGCCAGTGATAATGTGAGATTTTCTCACTAACTCTTTTGTCAGTATTTCTCTGTAGTGGATTGCCAGTTTGGACATCCAACGATTTGTACTCAGATTACTATTGCATAATAATAAAACCCTCAGCTACTGCACTGATTTTCCTAAGTTGGGTTTTTTTGGGGACGATTGTCGAAAAATAACGAAGTATTTTGTGTGTGTGTTTCTATTTTCCTGCGTTGTTTTCCGCAGTATTTTATGTTGTGTAGGCTGCGTTGTATTTGATTTCGATATTTGCTGTGTAACACTGTCAATAATTTGCTCAGTAATTAGCAAATAGGAAAAATCTAATTAGTTGCTGCAGTAGGATTCCGAGTATCGAAATTTTCAAAGATCACAAAGATCTTTGATCAATTTGCACTAGCTGGAGAGAAGGTTGCAGATGTAGAGTTGGTGAACATTGTGCTGCACGGATTCCCAATTTCATGGAAACTATTTGTCAAAGGTATTTGTGCTCGAGAGAACCTTCTGTCTTTGAGATGCTTTGGGATGATTGTATCTAGGAGGAAACTCGTATGGAGTCGAAGGCCAACATGAAGGTTAGTGACGACAACATAGCTCTAATTGGTCGAACCAAGAAGGGTAGAGGTAAAGGACCCAATAAGGGTAAGGGAAAAAGTGTAGAGTCAACCTCACAACCACTGAAGAAGGACTTGAATAAAATCAAGTGCTTCATTTGTCATAAGTTTTGCCATTATGCATCGCAATGTTTAGAGAAGGGGGGCAATGGGAAGTAGTAGTAGAAGTAGGTAGCAACCTTTGTAGAAACTCATATGAATGAGTTTGTTGCCAAGTTTGAGAAAGATTTTTAAATGGTATCTTGACCCTCTACCAGTACAATTTTGAGGAATGCCTGGTATGTGGATAGTGGAGCACCTAGATGCATGAAATTAGCTTGACAGTTATTTTCAATTCTAATAGAGCAAGACTCTAGAGTTCAGGTTTAATCCAATGATGATGCCAAGTACTCAATAGTAGGAGTCCATACCATCCCCTTCTATGTCCAATCAGGTAACTCTATAGACTTTGACGATGTCTTGTTTGTTCTAGGTCTAATTTTTTTTTTCTTTCAATTTCAATTTGCCGGGTAAGGGTTCTATAGAGAGCTCAAGAACTAAAAGGTCCTTATCAGATTGAAGGAATCTAACCCAAAAGCAACATGGATGATAGGGGCTAGGGAAGGAAACTTGTACAAGTTACAAGGTGAACCTGTTTGAGCCCTAGTTCATAACAAAAACGACTTGTGTGAGTTATGGCACAAGAGGATGGGGCACTTACATTACGAAGTGTTGCATATTCCGAGGGGGGATAGTCATAGGTCTTCTAGAGTTCAACATTGAGTAGTAGGGAGTATGCAGAGGGTGTACACTTGGAAAGCATGCCAAGGTTGCTTTCCCAAACAACGAACATAGGTCTAAGGGGATTCTAGACTATGTGCATTCATATGTATATGGATCGATGTATGTAGCATAAATCACAGGGATCATGTACTATGTTTCCTTCATTGATGAATTCTATTGCAAGACATAGATCTACTTCTTAAAGAGAGAAGATGAAGTCTTCGATAAGCTTCAAGAGTTCAAAGCTCTCGTTGAGAACTAGATAGAGAAGAAGATCAAGGTTTTGGGATTAGATAATGGGGGTGAGTATACCTCCAATGAGTTCAAATATTTCTGCAAGGAGGCAGGAATCAAGGAGTTGACTGTTTTCTATAACCCATAATAGAATGGGGTTTTAAAGCAAAAAAAATGATCTGTCATAAGGGATGCCAAGGCCATGGTTAATGACCAGAACTTGTCAATGTTTATTTGGGAAAAACCATGCAACGCAATATTCTACATCTAGAGTAGGTGTCCTTATAGGATCTTGGGGGACAAGACACCAGTGGAAGCATTTATTCATGTGAAGCCAGAGGTGAGTCATTTCTGCATCTTTTGTTGTGTAGTCTACATCCATGTACCCATAGAAAGGAGGACCAAGTTGGGCCTTTCTAGGAGAAAGTGTTTATTTGTGGGTTACCATGAGACTTCAAAGGCCTATAGGGTCTATATTCTAGAGTAGAGGAAGACAATACTAAGTAGGGATGTGAAGTTTGAAGAAGACTTCACATCAAGGAAGTTGCATGAGCCCATTGTAGTGACAGAGGATGACGAACAAAAAACTTTGAAAGTCGAGCCAAAGTCACCAAAGACACCGACAGTTTCCATTTTAAGACGACAACCTTTAGATGAGGAGGAGATATTAGCCCCTTTTAGTTATGTCAGGAGATCTCAATGGTTCAAACTTCATACAGACATTGAGGGATATTCAGGAGTATGTTGGCACTCCCTGGAGCAAATTTAGGGAGAGCAGGCCATTGAAAAAGCTTCTGAGTTACATGACATTATTGGGCAACATCATTGATTCAGACCCTTACGATTTTTAGGAGGTAGCAAACAAATAGGTACGGTGGGATGCCATGGTGGAGGAGTACACCTCCATTATGAATAATGTTGTTTGGGATATAGTACCAAGATCAAGGGGGGAAGTTTGTAATATTTTCCAAATGGATCTACAAAATCAAGCACGTTGTAGATCGAAACATTGAGAAGTTCAAGGTGAGGGTTGTGGCAAGAGGGTTTTCCTAGAAAGAGGCAGTGGACTATAAATATGCTCCCAGGAGCAAATTTAAGGAGAGTAGGTCTCAAAAGAAGCTTCCTACTTACATGGCATTGATCAACATCATCATTGATTCAAAGCCTTCAATTTTTTAGGAGCTAGCAGACCAATAGGTATGGCAGGATGCAATGGTGGAGTACACCTCCATTATGAAGAATTATGTTTGGGATATAGTAGAAAGATTGGAGGGGAAGTAAAAAATAACTTCCAAGTGGCTCCACAAAATCAATAATGTTGTAGATGGCTGCATTGAGAAGTTCAAGGCAAGGTTTTTGGCGAGAGGGTTCTAGAAAGAGGGAGTGGACTACGAAGAGACAGTTGCTCAAGTCGCCAGGTTCACTTCCATTAGGGAAATTATATCTTTAACTTCATTTATGTGATGGAGGATACATCAGACGGATGTGAATATAACTTTCGTTAATGGGGTCATTAAGGAGGAAGTCTATATAAAGCAACCTCAGGGATTTGAGGTAAATGGGAAGGAGTCCCATGTTTGCAAGCTTAAGAAAGCCTTGTATGGACTAAATTAAGCACCGAGAGCATGGTATTCTAGGATTGATGGATATTTTCTAAGTATGGGCTTTACCAAAAGTGAAGCAGATCAGTGGTTGGGATTTATTTGCTTATGTTGGTGCTATATGTAGATGATTTGTTTCTTATAGGTAAAGGTGCAGAGGAGCTCATTGTAGGGTGCAACACAAATTTGGCGCCTAAGTTTGAGATGTAGGACATCACATGATTCATTACTTCTTGGGTTTGGAGGTTTGCAAAAACCAAGGATGATATTCCTTGGGCAAGGTAAGTATGCCGTTGAGATCTAGAAGAGATTTCCAAGGAGGAGTGCAAACCTATGGCCAAACCCACCATCATTGATTTAAGGAGAGTGATAAATTTAGATTCAAAATTGGCAGATCCAACATTGTATAAGCAATTGATAGGTTTCTTAATGTATTTGGTCAACACTAGACCAAATATATGTTTTGTAGTGAACACCTTAAGTTAGTTCATGGTGGAGCTAAGGTAGGAGCATTGGGTAGTAGCAAAACATGTGCCTAGATATTTGAGGGGCATAATGGAGTATGGTTTGAGTGTTAGTTTTTGGGCACTAAACTCAGTGCACATACACACACCAAATTTGGAAACAACTTCCTATTTACTTTATACAACAAATGAATTGAAACACATTAATGTGTCTAACTAGAAACAACAGGGGCAAACTCAACCCTTTTCTTCTATCCAAATAGGGGCAAAATCAACCCTTCTCTATTGTCCAAATAGGGGCAAACTCAACCCCTCTCTACTGTCCAAACATGGGCAAAATCAGCCCTCCTCTGCATTCCAAACAGTGGGAATCTCAACATTTCTTTGTTGTCCAAACAAGAGAAAACTCATTCCTTTCTTTGATGTCCAAAGAGGGGCAAACTCTACCCTTCTCTGCTGTCCAAACAGGGGCAAACTCAACCCTTCTTTGCTTTCTTTGAGCTTACTCAACCTCTCCCTTTTGTTGTCACAAATACAACATACTCAATAGCCTTACTTGGACCGCTTAAGGCCTACTCGACCTCCTCAAAACAACCACCTTCTATAGGCCCTCTTAGCCCTCCATAGGTCTGAGACCTACTCGACCTTCTCCTTGGCAAGATGCTCTCTTGCCAACCACATGAATGAGTCACTCACCCTTGTACTTACTTTCCCAAAGGGTGCAATACCATGGGTCTATATCATGGGTTATCAGAATACCATGGGTCTATACCATGGGTTATCAGAATACCATGCGTCTATGGGTGCAAAGTCCCATTACTTAGCCCACTTGCCCCACACATGAGAATAATCTCGATGCTATGCAAAACATCAACATTGAGATCAGTGTTTTAAAAATTGGCTGGACTGACTTGGATTCGGCCGATCCGACTGAGCCAACCCACTGGTCGGACCAACTGGGTAGAAAAACCAGTTTGGAGGCTTGTTTGTGACCGAACTGGGCGAGCCGGTCACCGACTTGGCCAATTCGGTCACAAACCAGGCGAGTTGGTCACCGACTCGGCCGGTTCGGTCACAAACCAGTCGGCGAGACCAAGTCTGAGTTAGACCGACTGAGCCACATACAACCAGTCACAGACCCCACAAACGACCCAAAACGGGCCCCAAACTGGATTTCAAAGGGTTTTTAGGGTTTTGGTATGCCCTCTAACCCCTCCCAATCATATAAAAGCTACCCAACCCCTCTCATTTCCTCACAGCTATCTCATTGCATTTGAGTGAGCATTTGTGAGGAATTTGTGAAGAGTTGTGGAGTAGGTTTTTAGAGTAGCTTTGAGGAGTCTCTTAGGCAATCTTTGGAGCAGCAGTGAGGAGCTTCTTGGGAAGTCATTGGAGCAACATTGAGGAGGCTAGAGCATAGAGGTTTTTTTTTTCACTTTTAAAATCTGCCTTAGCTTGTTTTTTTTTTTTTTTTTTGCAAATCTGGAAATTGAAACATAAATTTTTGTGAAAGAAATGAACATAGAATGAGTAGTTTTTTTTTGTTTTTTGTTTTTTTTTAAATTTAAATCTTTCATTTGCAAGTCCAAATATCAGTCCAAAATGGCTCCTAGAATGAAAGACACTGCTTGGGCATATGCTGAGATGGTTGATGATCAAATGCATTGCAAATTTTGTAAGAGAAAAATTAAGGGGGGTGGAGGGGGCATTCATAGGCTGAAACTACACTTGGCTGGTCTTAGAGGCCAAATTACTCCATGTGAAGCACCAATAGAAGAAATTGGGGAAATTAGGAAAGAGTTGAGAGATCAATTTCAAAAGTTTGAGGAAGACAAAGCTAGGAAAAAATAAATAGAGGCTGAAATTGGGAGGAAGAGAAATATAAAACACATGATGGCTGCCAACCCCAATTTTGATTATGAGGGCTCTTCCTCTATCCCTTGCACTGATGCATCAAACCGCTTTTGCTATGTTCCTCCCTCTTTGGAGTCTATTAAAGAAAAGGGTAAGGGTACAATGAAAAATAAGGGTACTATTAAAAGTTTTTACACACCCTCCTCTCCCTCTGATAGTGCACATGGTCCTAAAGCTAATAGAGGTCAAGTGCAACCCACTTTAGATCAACATTGGAAGAAATAATTGAGAGAAACTGCTTGTGATTACATAGCTAGATGGCGGTTTGATGTTGATATCCCCTTCAATGCTTCTCGTTCACCATATTATGAACCTATGTTTGATGCCATATATGCTGCTGGAAAGGGCTTCAAAGGCCTTACTATGCATGAGTTAAGGGGATCTCTTTTGCAAAAAGAGATTTTGTCCATTGATGAATATTTGAGAGATTTCAAAAACTCATGGGCAAAAACAGGATGTACCATCATGTCAAATGGACGGATTAATCAGAGGAATCGTACCATCATAAACTTTCTTATATTTTGCCCACAGGGAACCATGTTTCTAAGATCGGTTGATGCATTTGATAGGGTGAAAGATGCACACTTGTTGTTTCAACTTTTGGATGAGGTTGTTGAAGAGGTGGGGGTGGCTAATGTTGTTCAAATTATCGCAGATAATGCCTCTAACTATGTTCTTGCTGGTAAAATGTTAGAGGAAAAACACAAAACCATCTTTTGGACCCCATGTGCTACACATTGCATAGACCTCTTGCTTGGGGATATTGGTGAAATGGATTGGATCAAGAACACTATAGAGCATGCCAAAAGCATAACAAAATATATTTACAATCACTCATGGATTTTGAACCTAATGAGGAAACACATAGGGGGCAAGGATATTATTAGGCCCGCCATCACTAGATTTGCAACACATTTTTTGACATTGCAATCTATGCTTTCCCAACATAGAAACTTGTAAAAGGTGTTTTCCAGTGATGAATGGAATGAATCTTAATGGTCTCACAAACAAGATGACAAATATGTGAAAAAGAAAGTTAATGAAGAAATATTTTGGAAAAAGGCAACATAGATTGTGATGGTTGCTGAGCCACTGGTTAAAGTGTTGCGGTTGGTGGATGGAGAAAGACTAGCTATGCTCTTCATTTATGAGGCTATGGATCAAGCAAAGGAGCAAATAAAGGCAACATACAAGGAAATAATGGCTAAGTATGGGCCCATTTGGGAAATCATTGATCAAAGATGGAACAATCAAATCCATTGCCCTATACATGCAGCTGGGTATTTTTTGAACCCAAGGTATCATTATAAAGCTTTGGTGGAAGGAGCTTTGACTGTGGAGGTTAGAGATGGATTGATTGACTGCATTGATAGCATGATCCCCAAGGAGAGTGACCAGCTGTTGATACACAATTAGATCACTATCTTCAACAAAGCCATAGGTACCTTTAACAAGAACCTTGCAAGGATTGCAAGGGAATCAAATGAGCCAGGTAAACAAAGAATTTCAATTTTCAAATTGATATTTTATTATTTTGTAAAATTGTTTATAATTTGAAAGTTGGATATAATTTGTTGAGCTAACTGAAACTCATTACACAACTATGTTTTTTGCAGCACAATGGTGGGAGGCATTTCATAGCCATTGTCCTGAATTGCAGAGGTTTGAAATCCGCATTTTGAGTCAAACTTGTAGTGCTTTTGGGTGTGAGCGCAATTGGTCTGTCTTTGAGAGGATTTACACGAAGAAGAGAAACCGTTTGGAGCAAAAACGGTTAAATGATCTAGTCTATGTCCAATACAACCTCCGACTAAGACACAACCAATTGCTGAACAAAAGTCCTGATTCAGATCCCATTGTGTTGGATGATATTGATCCAACATCAGATTGGGTAGTGGAGACTCGTTGACCAGAGTTTGACTATGATGAGGATATTGATGTGGGGTTGGACTTCGATTCACAGGTAGAGGCTCAGCTAAATGCAAATCCACTAGTAGCAGGCCCAACCCCAAGTCCTCCAGTTGCAGCCGCACACTTCCTCTAGTCAGCCACGACGCAAGCGCATAACTCGTCTATCTCAGGCTTAGTGTGGTAGTGGTACAGTTCCATTTGAGGATCTTGATGACGAGGAGAAGCCATGGGTTTGCCCCTCTGATTCAGAGTTCGAGCCAGAGGATATTTCCTTGTCTAGCAGTAGTGACTAGTCATGTTTTGTTGTAGAGGCCATTTAGAGCCTCCTTGGTTATGTTTTTTGTTCTGATCTCTATATCATGTATGTATTGGACAATGCACTGGGTGCCATTTTGATATAATGGATATATTCATGAGCCTACTTTGATCATATGTTGTCTTTTGTCTATATTCTAATGCTTTGTGTTTGAAAACATGAATGAAAATCTTTAAAATTATGTTTTTTTTTTATTATAAAAAATTAATATTTAATGTATTTTTTACAAAGACAGAGTCATTGAAACCGAACCAGCCGAGTCGAAGTTGGAGTCGGAGTCGACCCTTGGCCGGTTCTAAACCCGAGTCAGAGTTTTAAAACATTGATTGAGATATCTTGTATATGGTGAAGTGAAGTTGTAAGGGTATACAAACTCAAATTTGGTAGATAGTGGAAAGACGGGAAGAGCACCTTAAGGTGTTGCATTAGCTTGGGATTAGTGGAGATATCCTAGTTCAGTAGAAAGCAAACTTCTCTGGCACTTAGCTTAGTAAAGGTAGACGAGTACAATGAGTCGTGAGGCCAATTGGCTTCACAAATTGATTTGGTTAGGAGTTGGATCCCATAATGATTTATTGTGATTATTAGAGTTGTATCAAACTTCTTGAGAATCCAATATTTCATGATAGGTCCAAGCACATGCAGATAAGATATCAGTTCATTTGAGATCGAGATTTAGAAGGGAGCAATGTAGCTCTACTATATTCCCACCGATCAGTTGGTAGTTGATATTTTGACCAAGTCCTTAGCAAAAGGGAAGCTTGAAGCACTTAGAGACAGACTTGGATTAATGCAGAATTCCTTCTTCACTAAGAGGGAGTGTTGAGAAATATAGCTCAGGTAGGAGATTATTGCATAGGTTAAGTGTGACTGTGCGAGAAGTAGTTCACGACAACTTCTAGTGCCCATTTAGTAAAAGTGGGAAATAATACCATCTTGTAATTTCACTTAAATAAATACAAGTGAAAGTCAATTTTCCTATATTCTTTTAGTCTTAGAGATCTAAATGAAATATTCTAGAGATTATATAATATTAATGAGTTAGATTTGTAATACACCTCATTATTGAGATAAAGTGGTTGCTAGGAGAAAGGAGCTTAGTTGATAAGATAAGAGAAATTAGTTGCTAGGATTTGGGAGATTAGTTATATCTCTTAAAGCATAAATAGGACAAGATCGAAGAAGTTGACACACTTGAGAGATGCAAACCAATAGAAGTAGGAGAGTGCATTTGAGAGGATAAAGTGTAGATTTGCTATAGCAAACACCAGGAGGGAATCTGTACAACAACAACATGATACAATTGGACAACAGTAGCTGTTGCCTTCTTTCTTTAGCGGAGCTATATTTCTATTTCAATAGGTTATACTTCTCTGTTGTGTAGAATTTTCATTTACCGTCTGGCTGCTAAGTTATAATAGATTGTGGAGGTACCTTCTAAGCTTTAATCATTGGAATGATGAGTTGTTTTGAAGGGGAAAATCAATTTGTATGTGTTATATTCATTTATTGCTTCTATTGTTCATTTTTTAGCCATGTGTGTGAATGTTGCATGTTTAGAAATATTCATTTATGTGATTAAATAAATTCAAATCTTATTTATTTAATTAAGAGAAACATAGGACAACAATCATTCAGGGCTTAAAAAGTTTCATGGGGGAGGCTCACTTTTCTTTGGCTAGATCATTTTGCTAGCTACTCGGTGTTATTCTCACACGTGCCTACCTTGTTGATCACCCCTTAGTTGCACTTTTGATTGATGTGGAGCATGTTATTTCATTATGGTTGTTTGGTATATATGCTTATCTTGGATATGGATGATGGTTTTAGCCTTTCTAGGGGGTCAGAGGATGATGTTAGGAGGTGTAGATGTTTCATGATGTTGTAGATGTTACTGGTGACTTGGTGTGTTGATGTATGATGTATGGAGTGTTGGATGTGTGATGGGGAACACAATTGATGATTGGATGGGGTTAGCATTTCTTTATGTCCCGTTCTCTTATGATGTTGTTATGGCAGAATGATTCATGTTGCCTTTGTGGAATTTTCCTTTGTGATTTAACTTTATGATGTAACATTACTAGGCATCACCTAGGGGGGAATGTGTTTCATGATGTTAACACCCTTATTGATATGTTATTCTTAAGTTTGATTTAGAAAGGGGGTCACTACATATGATTTGGTGGTGATCTAACCTTTCTTTTTTCTTTTTCTTTTTCTAAATTAAGTAGAATGAGAATTTTTGGAGCATCGATAACTTTGAAAGATCCTCTGCCACTGTTACACCATATACAACTATTTCATAAATATCACAAACGAGCCAATTACAACATGTTTCCGGAGACTTGAACCCACACAATTGGGGGAACGAATTGTTGACCAAACCACTCATGCTAAGATCCTTTGACATTTTAAAAGGAGGACATGGGAGTGTGCTTTGATCCACTTATGTGTGCACATCTCACGAAACTATTTAATATGGTCCCTTTGGGCGTAACCACATGTTCAACCACTACCTCAAGGTGTCCCCATGGCTCCAGGGAAGCCCTCATGGGAATTGAACCTTGCCCAATGGTGAAAAAATCCTTGCTGTCCACCACTGGATCCAACCCCTTTGGGCTAATATTTTCCTAATGTAGGATGGTGAATTTTGATGTAATAATCCCTTGGTGGTGGTACACCTTACATTGGGATTTATCTTTTGTTGTTATCATGGTGGAGTTTTTCTAGGGAAAACATCTTTTATTTACATAGTAAACACTTTATTAGAGTGCACCCTTCATTGCATGGTGATTTAATTAGTTGGTGACTATTTGGAGGACTATGGTTTTATTTCAGCATTAACCTTTATGCACACATGTTGAGGTTGATTTGATTGTCCAATGGTAAAAATGATCTAATTTATCTAGATTAAGGTCAATGGCTAGGGTGCTCTACTTCATCTACTTTCTTTTCACACTTGAAGGTGTCGGTTGGAGGTGGTTGAGGCTTTCTAGTGGTGCAACCCTCCTTCTTGAGGGCATGCATTATTAAAGTGTTTCTTGGACGTTGACACACTTCTCTAGGGAACACTCTCTCGTGTTGGTTAGACATTGTTATGACATGGCATATGGAGTATATTTAATTATTGAGGTCTAACAACTTTTGGCACATCCTCCTAGTGTGCTCTTCTTTGGAGAATATTTTATTATTTATGGGTGGTTGAGGTAGTTGTACAACACACTTTTCTTGGGCACACCTCTCCTATGTTCTCTCTCATGTTTATTGCATGGATAGTTTATCTGCAATTATCATCATTTGAATTTCATTGGATAGTGCTCTCACCTCTTTGACTTTTGCACATATATTATTTTATTCTAGGTGATTATGGAGGTGCATGTGGCATGCTTGGAGGGCCTCACATGTGTCTTTTGTTGGAAATATTGTTGTCATTGATGTCAACGACAAGGGGAAACTACTTATGTCCAAGATAAAGATTGTCGGAAATACTGTATTTTGGACTTTTGATGCCCCATTTGAATATCCTATATTTGAAGGCATTTCTACTCTGATTACCTAGCTAGATATATGGTTGGAAAACTTATTCTGAGCCTTTCCAACAATATATGTCACTCCCTCTAACTCCATTGGAATGAGGAGATATGAAAGATTTCGTCAAGATGAACAAGCAAAGTGGAAGTAGGCTGACCAAACCAACTCTACAAGTCAGCCCCATAAGTGAACATACAAACATTATAAATAAAGGGAATATGAGTTCATTTGAAAAAATTCAAGCAAGAAGAGATCTGAGGTGACAATAGGAGTTGAGGAATAATTTTTGGGGTGATTCTTGGAGTCTAAAGGGGGAGCAAAAATGTGATTTATGGGGTGAACGAGTCATCTGTGGGCATTTTGGCTATAACTTTTGTTCTGGGATGTTTTGGACCATGAAACTTGGAGGATATAGATAGAAGATCGTCATGTACGACTGGTACAAATTTCAGACCTTGGTGCGTTATAATTTCTGAGATATGCTCTAAGGAAGTCAGGCTTCCTAAATGCTCTTGAAATATTCTTCAAACATGTCAACTTGGTATTTTCACTATAACTTTCGTTCTGGGATATTTCAGATTGTGAAACTTGGAGTATATAGATAGAAGATCGTCATGTACCTATGGTTCAAATTACAAACCTTGGTTTGCTATAATTTCAGAGATATTCTCTAAGAATGTTAGGCTTCTTGAATGCTCCTGAAATCTTCTTCAAACAAGTTAGCTTGGTATTTTCCCTATATCTTTCTTTCTGTGGTGTTTCAAATTCTGAAATCTGGAGGAGGCAAAGAAGAGATCTCAAGGTACTTGTGATAGAAATTTCAGACCTTGTTTCACTATAATTTCAAAGATATATATGAGGAATTTAGTGTTCTTGAATGATCCCTGAGACATCCTTCAAATAGATAAGCTTGACATTGCTATAACATTCTTTCTGAGATATTTCAGACTATGAAGTTTGGATGAGACAGAGAACAGATCTCCAGGTACTTGTGATAGAAATTTCAAACCTTTTTTCGCTATAATTTCGAAGATATGATATGAGGAAGTTATTGTTCCTGAATGCTCATGAAAGATGCTTTCAATAGGTCAACTTGGCATTTTTGCTATAATTTTCTTTCTGAGATGTTTCAGAAATTTGGATGAGACAAAAAAGAGATCCCTATGTACTTGTAGGAATTTCAGAATAAGATTTGCAAAATTGGATACGTGGCATGTTGTGCAAATTCCTTCTTGGGAAGAAGGCAAAAGCAACAAGTTTTGGGAGAAGTAGACCTGATGAAGGAAGAACCAGCAGTTAGACCTGCTGAAGGCAAAATTAACTAACAGACCTAGGGTATGTAGAAGTAGCTAACATACATCGTGAAGAAGTAAGCAAACTCTATGAAGTAGGTTGGTACCCACGAATATTTGCAGCAGTGGAGATTGTTGTCTCCTGTAGGTTGGTGTTTACAAATCTTGCAGCAATGGGGATTAATTTCTCCTGTAGATTGATGCTTTTAAAACATCATAGGGGATTGATGTCTCCTGTAGGTTGTTGCCTACAAAGCAATAGAGGGGATTGGTGTCTCTATAGGATTGGTGTTTCCTGTAGGTTGGTGCCTACAAAACAATAGAGGAGAGTGGTGTCTTCTGTAGGTTGGTGCCTACAAGATCTTTCATATAAAAAAGTTTTGTGGTTTTATCCCATTAGGGTTTCCACCATAGTTTTAAAAGTCTGCCGATTCAAATTGGAAATCGGCCAAACCAGTTGGTCAACAAATCTTGGGATCGAACCAGTCCCATTAATTCGATTCACAGGTTGGTTAGAACCAATTAGGTGTCAAACCGGTCATGACCAGCTGATTCCATCACAAAACGACTGTTTCGGGTGCCACACAGGTGGACAGGAAAAAGGGGCCCATAGGTAGTTTTTGGGGGTGGTCTTTGGAAAACCATGGGAAAATTTCCCTCCAAATTCCCCCCCAGACTCATAAAAGCAAGTCCAAGCTCCTATTTGCCTCAGACATTTGATCTTTAGTGTTTGTGAGCATTTGAGAGCTTGGACAATGCTACAACAACATTGAGTTTTGGAGCAACAACAACAATTTTGGATTTTCTTTGTCATCTTGGAGGAGTTGTCTAGTGGAGTTGGCATCTTTGGGACGAGGTGTAATATTCCCAATTAGCAGCAGCTAATTGGAAATATTAATTTTGACTAATTTTGCCTTTATAAAGTTAAAATATAAATAAAGTGGGTGAAAAGGAGAATATGATTCACTTAGGATAAAACGCACTCCCTAAAGTCACTTAGGAGATATAACGTTGTGGTCAAGGTGGGCCAAGGGGGGCCAGGTGACAACGTAGAGGGGTGACACACTTAGACAGCGTGGGCCCAGCCAGTGCAGTTGAGTTGGCAGCGTGGGCCAAAGAGAGGCAACGTAGCATGGTGGGGCCAAGGAGAGAGGGAGGCTCACCCAAGATAAATAGAGGAGAGGCTACCTCATTTATGGGAGGATTGATGATTATGCATTTTGGAGATTGTCTCTAGACATTGAACACGCTTGTTGTTTCAGTTGTTTAGCTAATGCTGCAGTGTTTATTGAAGACACAGGGCCATCTTTCCGTGCGGAGATCCACCCTGACCCTCGGGGACTTAGTGCTTGCCGGAGTGAGTATTCATCATTTTGCAGGAGGGATTTGGTTGCCTTCGTTGTAGGCAGAGCATCTGGGAATTTGCGGCCTTAAGGAAGGAGGATACGATTCATTTTGAGGCTCGAGTTGGTGCCATCTTGGAGGATTCGAGGCCAGTGAGCAGGGCAACCCTTGCCTATTGGAGACTCTTTGAGAGAGATCAAGCTTTAGTCATTGAGGAGCATTCCTTGGAGGGACAACGCAGTCTTGCAGAGAGAGGACGCAGTTCTAGTTGGGGACAGTTCCGGATTGAGGTAATTTGGGTGGATTCAGACCGGAGGATTAGGGAAGGGATTAGCCTTTACCTATTGGAGATATTTTGCAGAGGGAGGGGCCATATTTTGCAGTGTTGCCTTCAGGGTCAACGTTTTCCCTTGAGGGATAGCGTAGTGCCTCAAAAGGGGTATTTTCCAGGGTCAACCATTCTTGAAAAGCTCTCTAGGCTTTTCTGGGTATTGGGAGAGGAGGCCATTCCCAGAGTTTCAACGTTTTCCGAGTTGGGAAGCAGCCCCAAAGACTCATTCCATTCCAGCAGTTGCAGCAGCACGACAACATTCTCTAGCAGCTTGGAGATTGCACAGTTGATAGAGGGAGCAGCCATTCCACACATTGTCCTGAGAGTATTTCTACACTTGCCTTGTGCAAGTCGAGGTGCCATCACTCTGATCACCTTGTACTTATTTCTTATATCTCAGTATTAATAAAATGGCTCAGCGTTCTCCATTTTGTGTATTTTGTCTCATGGTTTGTCTCTAGTTGCTGTGTACCTTGTTTGTGTGCTTCATATTGCTGTTTATTTCCCTTAAGGATATTACAGTGGTATCAGAGCCTCATTCTTAGCTCAGCCGTGGGGATATTTTTCTATGAACAAAGAGGGTAGGCAGAATCTTACCCACCAAACGCAGTAGAGGTGGAAAATATGGGGGTCTCACAACAGTAAGACCAACATTTACCAGCCTTCAGTAGGCCAACCAGGATCACGATGCCTACATTCTTACCTCCAGTACCGAGTGAGAAAGGGAGGCGGCATGATCATATACCCTTTGGAGATTATTTCCGCGAATGGCAGTCCATGGGGGAAAACTTCAGAGCAGCTTTTCCCTTCAGAGATTACTGTCATCTCAGGCGGGATGGAGAAGGAAGTAACAGTGGGGGATCTAGTACTCAGAGTTCAGAGTTGCAGCGTACCAATGGGAGGTCACCTTTTCCCACGTATGATGGATCCACTGATTTCACGGTTCGAGATCGGGTGGAAAAGTTGGATACCTCTTTCCAGCTTGACCGAATAACGGAAGGGGAAGCCATCAAAATGGCTACCTCACACTTGGAGGATGAGGGCACACAGGATCATGGGGGGCATGTGGATACACCCAGTATGATGCAGGGGTCACCTGTGTTGGAGACTTCTTTGACCATATCGGTTGACATCTTAGTAGAGAGAGTAGAGCTTACCCCAGTAGTGCCATCCATTGAGGTGATGGCCGGGGTAGTGTCCGAGTCTTCGGGTGGTAGCAGCGCGCGGCAGATGGGTGAGGTGCCAGGAGATGTATCCACCTTTGATGAGGCACTAGTAGATACGAGGTATTGGACGATGGTCGCACACAACGGTGTCATCAGTTTCGAGCCGACCTTCGAGTTTTGAAAGGGCAGGCCACATCAGTACGAGAGGCTATTTGGTTACAGAACGAGGAGTTAGAGGGCATGAGAGTGGTTTGTGCCGAGTCAGCGGCCAAGCTGGCCCACATTGTGGAACGACTGGATTCCCTAATGGTACAACTAGAGGACACATTGGAGTGTCAGAGCAGCCCCCTTCAGGCATGCATAGACAGGGCTAGCATCATTGTTGGGTCACCTCTTTCCATTGGAGAGAGAGAGGCGGAGCCACCTAGTCAGATCTCATACGTTGACTTGGTTAGCGGGATGAGACGATCGGAGTTGCATAGGGTGCAGCATCCACATGTTGAGGTTGGATGGCGAGAGATTTTGAGTTGGTACTCGGTGGAGTGGGTTATGGAGATAGTGGTGGACCCGAGTGTAGTTCAGCAGGAGTTTCCAGGTGCTGGGAATACAAGAATCCCAGACTGGCATTGGGATCTAGGTGGGATTACCTGTCGTCTCCCAGGCAGGTCGGTTGACTATGTCTTGGAGGGTATAGTTGGCCTAGCAGTTGAGCATGCACATTCACTTGGGGAGTTTTGGTCAGCTCCAGTGGCCAACCAGTTTATGGGCAGACTCTCTAGGTTGTCTTGGTATGGCACTTGTACGCGGGGTCACAGGGTGATCAACATACGTTGGCAGGAGCTGGTCGGAGGAGGTGGCATTGGCAGGCCACCAGATGTTGAGTTGTATGGGGCCAAGGATTCTTCACCTTTGTGTGGGGCACAGAGGTCACAGCGGAGCCGAGCAGTGGTGGTATCACTACTGACACATAGGGAGATTCACTTCTCGGACCCCTCGGGGAGGATTTGGAGTGATGATCCATTCGACAGCGGGTATAGCGATGCGACGGTGGAGATGATGATACCGATTGGGGGTGGTCCGACATGTAGAGACACAACTCTAGGTCATCACATCCAAGGATGTGTGGGAGCCTCTAGCGTTGAGCGAGGGACTACCGGTGGACAGGGAGTTGCATGGTGGTGTACCGTAGTGTGTGGGACTGCATTGTGGAGTAGGACTGTCCTACATCACATTGAGAACACACGAGGAGTGATCGATGCCTTGACACATACAGGGCACGAGACGGTACAGGGTGGTATGGCAGTAGCAAGGGGTATCCAGCGGTGTATAGGGGTATGCCTCAGTGTGCAGTGGCATGTCGAGGAGTACATGGATGATTGATGGTATGCGAGGGCGTATGGTGCTGCACAGCAGGGTCTTAGAGTATTGCCCCTAGGGAGACTCACCGATAGGGACACCAGGCTTACCTTTTGGGGTAGTTCACCCACGATCGATGGGGAGACAAATGAGCGATACTTGACAGTATCTGTGGGGACTCATGCAGTCGACCCTCTTCTACATCACTCACGGGCACAGTCAATTTTGTTGTTGTCCTTTGGCACTTTGGGCATGAGCAGCGGGGTACGCGAGGCTCACCCAAGATATTTGGGTGACACTCAGCACACTAGGGGAGAGACTTCTCAGCAGTGGCATTGGGTCGGTACGCTAGTCGATAGCCACAGGTTAGGGGATGAGATGATCCTCTGTAGGGGTGGCACATCAGTCATCGCTGAGCTTACGCTTGGGGAGTGGGTCATGAGGGAGACATGCGTCACTCTTTTCCCAGGGTATGTCGAGACCATGCATGAGCAGAGGATATTGGGTACAATAGTGGTAGCAACCCAGTATGCGTCTGGGCTCCAGACCATGTATCGACACATCATCGTGAGGGTGGATGGCAGACCTAGTGGAGATGGTTGGCAGGTACAGGAGGGATCTAGATACCTTGAGTCAATTGTGAGTATCAGATATCCATCTATTGATTGCATTCAGGGGGTGGCTATTTGTCACATATGGCTTCCAGCGATCATCGGTACCACATAGTGGCAGACATAGGGCCGGTTAGCATGCATCATATTTTCCCCTGATATATGGACCCTCTATATTGGTCACGAGCAGGGACTAGAGATGAGGCACGGAGGGATTCCCGCAGTTGTCAGAGCGATGGTGCAACAGGTCCGACTATAGGATGCATAGATTCAGTTGATTGATAGCCCATTCTATCTCATGATGGTCGGAGTCGGGACAGAGAGTGATCTAGTTCACTATTGGGTTGGCACATGGGGGTACACGGAGGCCTTCATCGGATGGTAGGGCAGACTTTCTCTGTTGCTGCATAGATTCAGAGGTGCATTCGGAGGGGTAGGTATTAGCATCATGGCGATGCCTGGGCCGGATGAGCTTTTCTCTCATAGATCTCCTGCCACTAGGTCTTAGGAGAGGAGGATACAGTCCGTGCATGACTGGGAGTATCTCATGATCAGAGTAGTGCAGCATCAGCATGGTGGCACCTCTACGAGATTAGCAGGGGGATTGAGCATTACAGCACTGCACAGCTCGATAACCTCTAGGGGTGAGTTGTACACTACATGGGGAGATCATGTATATCTTCCATCTGGCTTTAGCGAGTCATTGATGAAGTGGTGGACTTCATTAGCATGGCAGGATGGTGAGTGGAGCAGGTGGAGCCTCATGTTGGACAGGATGGCTTGGGATCCCGGCATTGAGAGATCCCTCCATATCAGGGTGATACAGAGGACGGGGAAGATCCAGTGGAGCATCTGGGACCCAAGCACATTTTACAGTGATGGTGGGGAGCATCAGCTAGAGAGGAGGCTTGTTCAGGCATTGCTTGAGGACAAGCAAATTTTGGCAGGGAGGACTGTAATATTCCCAATTAGCAGCAGCTAATTGGAAATATTAATTTTGACTAATTTTGTCTTTATAAAGTTAAAATATAAATAAAGTGGGTGAAAAGGAGAATATGACTCACTTAGGATAAAACGCACTCCCTAAAGTCACTTAGGAGATATAACGTTGTGGTCAAGGTGGGCCAAGGGGGGCCAGGTGACAACGTAGAGGGGTGACACACTTAGACAGCGTGGGCCCAGCCAGCGCAGTTGAGTTAGCAGCGTGGGCCAAAGAGAGGCAACGTAGCATGGTGGGGCCAAGGAGAGAGGGAGGCTCACCCAAGATAAATAGAGGAGAGGCTACCTCATTTATGGGAGGATTGATGATTATGCATTTTGGAGATTGTCTGTAGACATTGAACACGCTTGTTGTTTAGCTAGTCTGCACGTACTGTTCAGTACACCGGGTGTCTCCGTGCGGAGATCCCACCCTCAGCCCCGGGGACTTCGAGTGCTTGCTCGGGTGAGGTATTCTACCATCATTTTTGCAGGAGGATTTGTGGTTGCCTTCGTTGTGGAGCAGAGCATCTAGGGACTGCGCAGCCTTGAGAGGGAGGATGCAGTTCATTTTGGAAGAGCTCCGGATTGGTGCCATCTTGGAGGATTCGAGCCCAGAAGTGAGCAAGGGGCCAGCCCTTGCCTATTGGAGATATTTGAGAGAGATCAGAGCTTTAGTCATTGAGGAGCATTCCTTGGAGGGACAACGCAGTCTTGCAGAGAGAGGACGCAGTTCTAGTTGGGGACAGTTCCGGATTGAGGTAATTTGGGTGGATTCAGACCGGAGGATTAGGGAAGGGATTAGCCTTTACCTATTGGAGATATTTTGCAGAGGGAGGGGCCATATTTTGCAGTGTTGCCTTCAGGGTCAACGTTTTCCCTTGAGGGATAGCGTAGTGCCTCAAAAGGGGTATTTTCTAGGGTCAGCCATTCTTGAAAAGCTCTCTGGGCTTTTCTGGGTATTGGGAGAGGAGGCCATTCCCAGAGTTTCAACGTTTTCCGAGTTGGGGAGCAGCCCCAAAGACTCATTCCATTCCAGCAGTTGCAGCAGCACGGCAACATTTTCCAGTAGCTTGGAGATTACACAGTTGATAGAGGGAGCAGCCATTCCACACATTGTCTTGAGAGTGTTTCTACACTTGCCTTGTGCAAGTCGAGGTGCCATCATTCTGATCACCTTGTACTTATTTCTTATATCTCAGTATTAATAAAATGGCTCAGCGTTCTCCATTTTGTGTATTTTGTCTTATGGTTTGTCTCTAGTTGCTGTGTACCTTGTTTGTGTGCTTCATATTGCTGTTTATTTCCCTTCGGGATATTACACGAGGCTTCGTCAACTGGTTTTCATTTCCAACCTTCCAGGTATGATATTTTCCCTAAAAAATTTCAAGATTTCATTGCTGTCCCTGTTTTTAATTTTTTCCATATTTCAAGTTTCAACTTTCGAGTTAAAAAACAAGGAAGAAGGATATTAGTTGATCATAGGTTTTGCATTTTTCTATTTTAATTGTAGATCTCTTTCCTTCCAATTTTGAAATTTCACCATCCATCATGGGCCCAAAAGCCAAATATGCTGCATGGGTTCAAACTTCACTGTGATGTTGTTGATGGCAAATTGTTGTGAAAATATTGCAAGTACCCAATGCGAGGAGGGGGTATTTATTGGTTGAAACAACACTTGGCTAGTATAAGAGGCCAAGTAACCCCTTGTAATGCACGAGATAAAGTGATAATGCCTATGAGGAAATAATACCTTGAAAAGTTTGAGAAGTATCCAGAGGGAAAGGCTAGGGAAAAGGCTATACAAAATGAAATTGCAAGAAGGAACTTGTGGAAGCTATGGCTAGGAGAGAAGCAGGTGGGTATGGTGATTTTGAGCTTGAGGACTCCTCCTTTATCCCTTCCACCAATCTCCATGACACGTTTCATTATGTTCCTCCCCCTCTTAGGTCTCACTCTCAACTTCAAGATCAAGCCAAAGGTAAAATGGGATGAGCTATTTCACTCCTTCCTCCACCTCTGCGTCCGCTACTGCTAGTGCCATTGCCTCCCAACCTAGTCTAAGTCAACCCATTGTGGATACTCATTGGAAAAAGCAATGTAGAGATATTGCTTTTGAATACATTCCTAGATGGTGGTATTATGCAGATATCCCCTTTAATGTTGTTCGCTCACATTATTACCAAGCTATGTGGGATGTTGCTTTCGTTGCAAGAAAGGTCTTTAAAAGCCCTGCTATGCATGACTTGAGGGGAGCTCTTTTGCAAAGGGAGGTTGCGTCCATTGGAGAATATTTGGCTGAGTTCAAAGAGTCATGGACCAAAACAGGTTGTTCCGTCATGTCAGATGGATGGACTAACGGAAAAAACTGCACTATCATAAATTTCCTTGTCTCTTGCCCTCAAGGAACCATGCTTTTGAGATCAGTCGATGCATTTGATCAGGTGAAAGATGCCAACCTATTTTTTGAGCTTTTGGATGAGATGATTACATTAGTGGGGCAGCAAAATGTTGTGTAGGTCATCATAGATAATGCCTTAAACTATGTTCTTGCTAGAAATATGCTAGAGGCCAAATATAGGACCATATTTTGGACCCCATGTGCTGCACATCGTATAGACCTTGTGCTTGAGGACATAGAAAAGTGGAGTGGGTAAAGAACACTGTAGAGCATGTCAAGGGTATCACAAAATACATCTACAACCACTCATGGGTGTTGAGCCTAATAAGGAAAAACACTGGGTGCAAGGAACTTGTTAGGCCTGCTATCACTAGATTTGCAACTCACTTCCTCACATTACAATCTTTCACTTACCAATAAGAAAACTTGTAGAAAATGTTTTCCAGTGATGATTGGAATTCTTCTCGGTGGATTCACAAAGCAGATGGAAAAGACACCAAAAAGAAAGTTTTTGACAACACTTTCTAGAAAAAGGCAATAGAGCTTGTAAAAATTGGTGAGCCCCTTGTTAAGGTGTTATGATTGGTGGATGGGGAAAAATTGGCCATGGGTTACATCTATAAGGCTATGGATCAGGCAAAGGAGTAGATACGGGCAGTCTACAGAGACAGAGTAGGCAAATATGGGCCTATTTGGGAGATCATTGATAACAAATACAACAATAAACTCTATCGTCTTATACATGCAGCTGAGTATTTCCTGAAACCAAAGTATCATTATAAAACTAAGCTAGGAGAAAATCATACTGGGGAGGTTAGAGATGGGTTGTACGAGTGCTTTGAGCACATGGTACCTGATGAGTTGTAGCAGTTGGAAATGCATCAACAACTCACTGCTTTCTCTAGGGCCACATGCACTTTTGGCAAAAATATGGCAAAGATTGCAAGACATGTGGATCAAACAGATAAGCAATTCCAATTTATTTGTTTTTTTTTTTGTAAAGTTCAATTGTTTAAAATTGAAGCTCTAATTTGTAAATTGTTCGAACTTACAATCTAAATTGTTGAACAATGAACTAACTCTAGTCTTTGTCTTTGTAGCACATTGGTGGGAGTCGTATGGTAACTAATGTCCTAAACTGCAAAAGCTTGCAGTTAGAGTTCTCAACCAAACTTGCAGTGCTTCTAGGTGTGAGCGCAATTATTTGTTTTTGAACGGATTCACATGAAGGAGAGGACTTGTTTGGAACAAAAACGATTAAATGATCTTGTCTTCATGCAATGCAATCTTGTTAGGTGTGAGGTGCAACCAGTTGTTGAACAAAAGACTTGATACAAATCCCCTTGTGTTGGATGATATTGATCCAACTTTAGAATGGGCGGAGGAGACTCAACCAACTGAGTTTGACGCTGATTTTAATATTGATGACATGGAGTTGGGGGGGGGGTGCTGATCTCGATGCAGAAATAGTAGTTGAACTAGTAGCTAAAGGAAGCAAACCACCAAGATCAAGCATGGCACATGATATTGGTGAGGGAAGAAATAGTTGTGGAGCTTGGCCAACTTGTGTTTCTAGTTTTGCTAGGCCTAGTACAGCTATTGAGGCTGGAGAGGAGTTTGAGGAGTCCTCAAACTCTGATATAGATGATGTTTATGTAGCTCCTGTTGATGATCCCATATCTAGTAGTGGTGATGAGTTTGATGAGTGGTCATGCTGATCAATGATTTTTAGTAGGATAGTCGCTTAGTAGCTTGAGTTTTAGCATTGGTTTTGGACTCTAAAGGCCATTTAGAGCCTCATTGGTTATGCATTTTGTTGATGACATCATTGATATGTATTGCACTCTGTGCCATTTGGATATATGCACCCTTACATGGTATATAGATGAGAAGACTTTTCATATTTTGTCTCTAATGGTTGGGAATCATGGTTTGTAATCTTAAAAATAAGTTTTTTTCGTTAAAAAAAATATTTTATGTATTTTTTTTAAATTCCTGTTTATTGAATCCAGTTTGATTCAGTTCCGGTTTGAATCATGGTTAGATAGCGACCAGTTCGATATCCGGTTCTGGTGTTTAAAACTATGGTTTCCACAAATATCATGTGTTACTTGTTCAATTTATGAGATTATTGTTTTATGATGTTAAAATGTTTAAATCTGGTAACTTGTTTATCTGGATAGTATGAAGAGTCCCTTGTGTTAACCCCATAGCAATTGTTGGATCAATCTTTTCTCCAAGAAACTAAATTGCTCTTGTGAAATGATCTTTGATAGGATAGGTTTGGACCTACTTGATATCAAATTGAAGATGATTGAATATATGTTGTTAGACATAAAGATGGGTTTGTAAATATCAAAAGAAGTTGGGTTATCCTTCTTAAGAAAAGGCGAGTCTAATTAAAAACACCCAATACCCTCTCCATCTTTTTAAACTCCACCACATGTAAAAGATCATGTTCTATTATCAGAATCAAAATGTTGGCTGAATTGGTAGACCCCCCCGAACTGGGAACCATTCAAAATCGATAAAAAAACCTGACCAAAAAACCGGTCAACCAAAAACACATAAAATATTAAAAAAAAAGCAGATATATTCATGTGCAACCATATGAATCCAAACCATTTAAACACAAATATGCAAAATTTCTCATTTATATAGCATGTACGGGTGCACATAACCAAATTGGCACCATGTGCAATCCATCTTTGAATCGAAAATACATCAACAAATAGACTCTAGATGGCCTCTAGCATCCAAAAACAATCATGCTACAACAAATATCTACATATCATCAAAATCATTGCTTATATTGGGATCTTTGTCATCATTATCACCCTTTAAGCATTAAAATAAGATAGAAAAAGTTGAGCATGTTAAGTCAAGATTTTGTTTGAGTGATGGGTACATTTTTAGTAGGGTCCTAAGCATTAAAATAAAATAGAAAAACCTTAGTATGTCAAGTCAAGTTAGCATGTCAAGTCAACATGTTGTTTGAGTGATGGGTACATTTTTAGTAGGGTTATGATAGAGGAGTTCAACAATCAATGCCTCTAACATCACGATACATGGAGGTCTTGGTGCTCTTGATTAAATGCTAGTTCCATTCCCTTGTACATGACAAAATCCAATGGAAACATTGCAATCCCCCCAATCCTGAAATTCTGAAAACTGTTGAGTCCGCTGGATATTGGTTGGATCTAAAATTCTACTTTCTTTGTATGAAATCCGCTGAGGTCAGAACCACTCTCAAACATCTTCATCAATTAATGATATAAAAATTTAAGTAAAAGAAATCCTCTTAATTCAATTTTTTAAACATTACCATTAATTGCATAACATTAGTAGCAACGCAGTATGGTCAAATACTACGCTTCCCCACTAATAAATTATTATTATTGTTTTTTATTTTTTAAATTGCATTGAAAGGGTCCTTGGCAATGTTACTGCTCAAATTAGTAGGGGTCCTAGGAGGGGATTGTATAGGGAAACTACTAGGTCAAGGGCAACAATGGAGCGATAACCCACTGTCACCTCATCTATGGCTTCCTGCTCTTTACGGACTTTCATTGATGAGAGGAGACCTGGTATAATAAGGATAACGATAATGAATGTATTAATGATAGGATGAAAGATGATCCTAAAAAGCCTATTCACAAGAGAGGCTCAAATATGTGGCTTGCTTGCTTGGAAAGCAAGGTGAAAAGATCCCTAAGAAGGGCTAGGAGGATTTTAGGCCCTAGGGGCTAGGATTTGAAGATATGACTTGTAAAGGGGATTCCTAGACCTCAAAATCCTTGTGGAAACTTGGTTACTAAATGGTCTTTGAAGGATTGGCTTTGATAAGAAGTGGGACCACATGAGACCAAGTGGACCCAAAATTAGGTCAAGGGGATGGAATTGATCAATAAAGGGTATGCTTGACCTAATTGAGGAGGAGAAGGGGATCAACGAAGAACTTTTCTTTGGTCTTGATGCAATGATCCCAATGAGGTCACTAGACAAAGGAAACCAAAGGAAAAAATCGATCTCAGAGACCGGGATTGAAATATTTCAAGATCCCACCATTAGAATTTGATGAAATTTGGAGGGTACCTAGGAGACACATCAACGCAGTAGTGGGTAAGAGATCGATTTTTTTTGATGGATGAATCGTGAGAAATTTGATGCCCTAGGTGACCTATGGAGGCTAGGCCTAGAAAAGAGAAGAAGGTGAGAGAAATAAGCTTTTAATGTGATCACCTATGGAAGGATCAGTGCCTAATCCTTTGGGAGAGATGGAGTCAAGGAAGAATTTATAGCTTGAAATAGATTCACCTAGTCAAGGAGGCCATCAAACAACTTTGCATGGCATTAGGGCATGATAGAAGCAACTTTAAGGTATTTAGACTTCGATTTTGAAATATTTGATGACTTATCAAGATAAATTTGGCACAAAAATATATTTAGGAACATTCACTCATTCATACATGGTCCATGGCATGATGCAACGCTATAAAAGATCAAATTCCCACAACTTTGAATAAGAAAAGCAGTAAATTTCAGCCTAGTATAGTGAAAATCCCAGCGACATGCATGTGACAAAAGAAAATAACAAGAATAACATTAAAATAGCACTTACATGTAAGAAAGAGTATATCCAATCATCAAAATCCAAGACAAAATGAAAGAGTTCCAAACATCAAAATTCATCCATTCATCCAAACTCGTCCTCCAAGAAGGATAGCGAAATTTTCATAAGAGGAGATAACTCAATCCAAGTGATGATGAAACTCAAATGATCTCTCATCAATTTATATCCTCTCTAAAGACTTCGATTTGCCTAATTAGGCCTAATCAAGCCCCAAATAATAAAATAATGTGCAATTGTAGCATCCCTTGGTGACAAGCCCACCAAGATAGCTCAATAATACAAAATAAGATGCTCAAGAGGGCAGAATAATCAACATAATGAGTTGTTGGGTCATTGAGAAGGCCTAGTGGAGTCTAAAGTGTGCCAAGGTGAGAGAATAGACTCCAAACAAAGTGGATGATGGGTTGGCACCTTGATATCCAAGCAAGTCACATGTGGTGTCCCCAAGTGGACGCGGGGGCACAATGACATCCTCATGTGTCTCCAAGTGGATCGATAATGCCTGTAAATCATCTATAAGGGCTAGGATGATGACATAAGCCCTACCTTTGTCTCCCGCAGTGAGACACATCCTCATCTGGGCCCTGGATCCTTTGAAGTGTGTGGGTACAAATGTGAATGCGCCTGGGCATGGTGATCCGAGTGCATCATCCTCAACTAAAGGTGGAACACGAGTAATCACTGAATGGTGCTGGCGATCCATTAAGTGCTCTTTGCTATAGTGCAGGCCCATGGCTCTCTACGCTCACCGTATAGGGAGACCAAACCCAAAATGGAGACCCACTTGCAATCTTGCAGTCCCCTTGCCCTCCAATACAACAAATCATTAGAGTAATCAAGTAAAAGAACTTACAAATCATGGAATCAAATGGACACTTCATGGTGGCATGCCCTTCCATTGTGGGCTTTGGCATGTGCAAGTATTTCCAAGCTCAATAGGGGATTAATCAAGGATCCCATTAGGTGGTTTCAACCTCTAAAGGGGGTGACATGTCCATGGTACATCCCTCAAATGGTATGTGGCACATGATATAGTAATGGAGTGGAGTGGGGATCAGGGGAATCATCCAGATCACATGTTATGGTACAGGGGTAGCTATAATAAGGGAAGCCCACACCTGGGTATGTGAGTGTAGGAGGGAGAAAATGGTGGTACATGAGTTACCCCAACCTTTGTTTTTACACCCTTCTTCATATGCCTTTTGCCTTTTATTGATTTTTCTTCATAACTACTCGGGGTTCCAGGGGATGAGAGCATGATGTGTAATATGTAGAAGTGGATACTCGCTTAAGGTGTGCGGTTCATCGCCCACCAGTGGTTGGGACAATCATGGGTTTCTTAATAATAGAGGGGGCTCATCCAGAGCCCATAGGAACTAGGGTGTTGGCCATGGATAAGGGGTAGGGCTCATGTTTGGCTTTTGCCCAAATGCTAAATTTTATGTCTCGACCATCTTTTCCATTTTGTGGTACATTTCTTATTGAGAGTGACCAAATTACGCTTTTTCTTTTCTTTTTAGTTGCATCAACCTCCGGGGCATCGTTCCAGGCTCGACCCAAGGTGTGGACAAGGGGAGGGGGAGGCTAACCGTATGTGGGCACATGTGGACCAGGATGAGAAAATAGATGAATGGGGCTAAAATGAGTGGAACTGGAGTGATGTAGGTGGTATTGGCAAGTGGGACCACGCAACCAAAATCAGGATTTCTCATGTAGTGCCAAGCCAAAAGCCAAATGGTCAGTAAAGGAGATCCCACGGGATTAAGATACAAGGGTAACCATGAAATCGGGCAGTGGAGACAAGAATACAAGCCTAATCCACTCTTTCTGCCGAATCCCCCCCACCAATTCATGCCCAAAGGTGCCCATGACAAGTAAGGAAAATTACTCAACTATACCAATGAAAAGCCATACCTTTGGGGTAAGGTGGCCCACCTTCAAACATACATTCATGACAAGGGGTCGAGGGACCACATGGCTGGCTTAGGTGGCAGAGACAACGACACATTGAGCTATCTGGTGGCTACAAGGGGCTGCTGGTTGTTAGCTGAGGACCATCTAGGAGAAAAAATGTTAGCATTGCATGAAATTGATTGGGTGAGTAGCAAACAAACCTTTTCCAGTTCGTGACACTGGTTCAGATTGGTTTTGTTGAAACATATTGTAGCTTCGGTCAACATTTTACATCGAATGCACAAAGAAGAAACTAATTATTGGTCACCTCAAACAAGCCCTACAAGTCAGCTCCTTGAGAGTTTATCATGTCGCCCCTACTAGGGCTAATTATCCCTCACATTACACCTATAAATTGGAGCTCGTTGATCCTCATATCGACCACCAAAAAGAACACATCAATTCGGTCTGCAATCAATAACAAGTTTGGTCTTATGTTACAAGCATATCCACACGTGCGAAGGGTAAAAGAGAATTTACTACAATTGCGTCGACCTATTCTTTGGACTGAAGTTGAGCGGATTTTGTCTTGGGTATCTTACTCCTATTTGGGCTATCATCTTATCTCATTTAGAAGGTCGAATACTACAGAGAAGCTTGCTCTCTTTGAGGTGACCTATTTATGAAGTTGACAAAGGATTTTGGGCCGAATTTGAATTGATTCGTTGGCATCATCAGTGGTAACTACATAGAGAACTTTGACCTCCCATCACAGTGATTACAGGCTTGTATTTCTGCCTCCTTGTGCAAACCCTCTCATTGGACAAAAATGGAATCTCTCCTCATTTTGTACAAACTTTGATTAAATATGTCATTGTTGGTTATTTTGGATTTGTTGAAACATTCAAATGTACGATTGATGGATAAAATATCTCTCATAAGGAAATAATTTTTGGGTTTTCCCCTAGTGGGTTTTCCCCTGGGAAAGGCTTAAAGGTTCCAACGAAAGGTGTCCTAGATGGATGATTTGAAGAAGTTGCAAGACTTTGATATTGACTGGTTCATTGATCTATCCGATGATTTTTATTTCCGCAGAAGCCAATTATTATTTATGGTCTGCTGGATTCTACTATGGTCGCTGATGCATGCTTGTCATTTGTTGAATTCAATTATGGTCTAGTTATTGATGCTCGCTTCTGTGAGAAGCGATTTATTATCTGTTGGATTTGACTATGGACACTGATATTTGCTTCTATGGTTGTCGATGATTGCTTCTGTGAAGAAGCCACTGCTGAAGTCTATTATTCTCTGCTGATAGCTGCTTCTGAGAGAAGCCCTGGCTAAAGCTGAATGAGCAACTGAATGCTGAAATCGGCCATGGCTACGTTTCTGTTGGTGAACTAATTGTTGATGTTTATGTGAAGAAACTGGAATAACTTAGAACCCCTCTCAAAGTGAGAGGGGGCACCGATTACATAGCATCATGGATATATCATCTCCCATAGGCTGTGTGCTGAGAGACCTTGTTGTCTGGGAGATGTATTGATGATTCCTCCTGCAGGCTGTGTGCTGAGAGACATTGTTGTCCGGGAGATGTATTGATGATTGCTTCTGTAGGTTGTGTGCTGAGAGACATTGTTATTCGGGAGATGTATTGATGGTTTCCTCCCACAGGCTGTGTCAAGAGACATTGTTGTTCGAGAGATGTATTGATGATTCTTCCCGTAGGCTGTGCCGAGAAACATTATTGCCCGGGAGTTGTATTGATGGTTTCTTCTCGTAGGCTGTGTGCCAAGTGACATTGTTGTCCGAGAGATGTTAAAATGATTCCTCCCGTTGGCTGTGTGCCGAGAGACATTGTTGTCCAGGAGATGTATTGATGGATCTCTCCCGTAGGCTGTGTGCTAAGAGACATTGTTGTTCGGGAGATGTATTGATGTTTCCTCCCATAGGCCGGTGTCGAGAGACATTGTTTTCGAGAGATGTATTGATGGTTTCCTCCTGTAGGATGTGTGTCGACAGACATTGTTGTTCGAGAGATGTATGAATGGTTTCCTCCCGTAGGATGTGTGCCGAGAGACATTGTTGTCCGGGAGATGTATTGTTGGTTTCCTCCCTTAGGCTATGTGCCATGAGACAACGTGGTTGGGGAGATGCTTTGAGATGGATGCTATGTATCTTTCCTTAGGTTGAGTTCGAGAGAGAGAAACTTGGATTGTGTTCTCTTCCTTAGGCTGTGGGCCGTGAGCACTGAGACCTATGGATTGGTCGGGAAGATTGATTGTGAGAGAGAATGAAAAACTACATCCCTTGCTAAAAGGGAGTGTTGAAATATATTGTAGCTTCGGTTGGCATTTTTCATCGAATACACAAAAGAAATTATTTATTGGTCACCTCAAGTCGGCTCAAACAAGCCTTACAAGTCGGCTCCTTGAGAGATTATCATGTCGGACCTACTAGGGTTAATTAGCCCTCACATTACACTTATAAATTAGAGCTCGTTGATCCTCATTTTGACCACCAAAAAGTACACATCAATTTGGTCTGCAATCAATAGCAAGTTTGGTCCTTTATTACAGGCATATCCACACGTGCAAAGGGTGAATAAGAGTCTACAATAGCTGTGTTGACCTATTCTTTGGACTGAAGTTGAGTGAATTCTGTCTTGGGTATCTTACTCCTTTTGGGCTATCATCTTATCTCATTTAGAAGGCCAAATGCTACAGAGAAGCTTGCTGTCTTTGAGGTGGCCTATTTCTGAAATTGACAAAGGATTTTGGGCCTAATTTGTCTTGGTTTGTTGGCATCATCAGTGGTAACTACAGAGAGAACTTCGACTTCCCATCACAGTGATTATAGGCCTGTATTTCGACCCCCTTGTGCAGACCCTCTCATTGGACAGAAGTGGAATCTCTCCTTATTTTATGCAGACTTTGATTGGGTATCTCATTGTTGGTTATTTTGGATTTGTTGGAACATTCATATGTACTATTGATGGACAAAATCTCTCGCTCATAAGGAAAGAATTTTTGGGTTTTCCCCTAGTGGGTTTTTCCCTGGCTGTGAGCCTAATCTTGGTGTCTCTTGTCTCTTGCCTACTGTGATCTTTATTTACTGCTCTTGTGGAAGAATTATTGTTGAAGTTTTTCATGTATAGCTACTTGTTGACTAAACTATAAAGAAGGAACAGTTTACATCAATAGAAGTAGTTATCAATTGTGAAAAACTATTCTAGTCATTGCAACACTAGAATTTCAACAGATTTTCCCTCGAAAGCAGTCAAACAGGTTGGTTCAATCCGGTCCAGTAAAAACCAATATAAAATTTAATTTGCCATCCATCTAGGCCAATGGTTTTTTACTTCTGAAATGAAAGTAATAGGTGCTTAAACTCCTCCCCTACCATTGGCTTCATGAAAGAAGAGCATGCTTAATGTCTACTAATCTATTAAAAAGAGAATATGGCTATAATTTCTGCAATATTTGCTCTAAAATGCTCAGAGTAGATTGACTTGTAATACTAAATGCTTGCTTTTGAAATATCCCGAAAACTACTAAATCTATTTTGAAAACTAGATTAGATATTCCCTTGAGCATTTGTAATGGAACATATGGTGTTTTGAATGTTCCTCATCTGTGCAAAACAATGGAAAAACTTTATATTTTTTGTCCCCCTGAAACCATGCTACCCTACTCTTTTGACGCCACTTTGCCTCTTCCCATCCAAGAAGTCCCTATGCCCCCTTGCAGGGGGTCCTACGCATGCCATGTTGTGTACCCATGTCCCTATGTACCAATGTCAGGGGACTTAGCTTGTTCTCAATAAGCCTGCAACTTTATTCCAAATTGTGAACATTTGTTGAAGATTTTTGATAATGGGTTTGGAGTAGTGTTGTACGATCCTTCCCCCCCCCAAGGATCCAAGGTCGGAACTGCGTCCCGTACGATCCTTGGGCGATCCTCTGACGAAACCGCGGATCCGAAAATCAGATCTGCGGTTCCGCCGTTTTGAGGTGATTCCTAGAAATCTGGAACCGCACAAGCCCGATCTGTGGTTTTGGATTCCCGATCTGCGAATCCAGAAAGGATCCGTTGGGGATCCATGGAGGTTTGGGGATGGATCCGCGTGGATCGCCAGTGGATCCAGAGGGAGATGGGCGGTTCCACGGGGTTCTAAATTGTTTTAAAAAGATTTCTTTGACTTAAGTTGGGATGGGGCTTCCCGGACGCTCCCAAGGTGCTCCCTTGATGCTCCTTAGATGCTTCCTAGATGCCCCAGGTCATGGTAATGTTAAATTTTTAAAGTAAAAGAGACGTTCTCCTTTATCTTTCATTTTCATCCTTTTATTTAAATTTTTAACATTACCATGAAATGACTCGGGATGTTTGAGAGTGGTTCCAGCCCCATCGGGCTTCATATGGATAAAATAGAATTTCATATCCTATTCAAAATTCAACAGACTTGACAGTTTTAAGGAATTCAAGATCAATGAGATTGTGGCTTTTCATTAGATTATATCATGTGTGAGGGTATGTGATTGGCATTTAATCAAGAGCACCAAGCCCTCTATGTGCTCATGTACCCTAGCGTTGGCAGTGTTAATTGTTGAACTCCTTGTAACAGCCTTAGCAAAAAATTACATTTCAATCAAGTTAAAATCATTGATCAAGCATGTTAAGATTTTTCCACCATATTTTAAGGCTTGGATTAGGTAGTTTGATTAAACTTGGGAAATGTTGACTAACATCCCTGGGCAATCGAGGTAGAGGCAAAGGCGAGACAAGAGGAGAAGAATCTAGATTCTAGATGGTTGATGCTCGAATAATTAACCATTGATGTACAATGGATGCCATATCTATCTTGATTTGTATACAAATATGCATGTTTTCATATCTTCTACAACTAGTTTGGTATTTTGGATGTTTTTTTTAATATAAATGAAAAAAAATATAAATATATATATATATATATATAGTAGACGGTTCCGAGACACTTCGCTTCCTAGATATTTGGGAAATGACGCTTTTGCGTATCCGCTTCCAGAAAACGTCCCCGCTTCGTCCTCACTTCGTGCAACATTGGTTTGGAGCCATTCTCAAGCCTTGACCAATCCTGACTTGAAAGCAAAACATGGGAATTCCAGTAAAAAAGAAGCCTGAAATACCTTTTGCTTGGAATTACAGCATGAAATTTTCATTGTTAAATCCTTCAAAACCCATTCTAAATGTATTCAAAATTTAGTGTAGCAAAATTCTCTGATTTCTCCTAATTTTTCTGATTTTTTCCTAGTTTCAAAGGGTTTTGACTTGAGTTTTCCAGATTTTCAGGTCTGAGTTTATGCTTCTAGAGATTATCCCAATTTCCTGAGTTGACAACCTTGGCAATATTATGCTGATGATGAGTTTTGTAACACTAGTTTAAATGCTTCAATGATGGATGTAAATGGTTCTTTAGTGCTCACAACTTCTCCACACACTTCAAAACATGGTCTCAAGATGAAGAACTTTGAAAAGATAAAACCTTCTGGAAGTTCAGTTGTTTTCCCAGTGGAAAACAGTGCAAATTGTTGTAGTCTGGTAAATCACTAGAAACTTGATAAACCCTTAGATCTGCTAGGAACAATTTGGAGCTGCAATCACTGGCATGTGCCAAGCAGCTTATGAAAACATAACAGCAAGAGGCAAGCACATAAAAACAACCACCAAAAGGGTGGTGTCCAAAAAAGAGGAGGTTGGGGTGGTTATTAAAAGGCTTGTGGCAGGAAAAGTAAAGGATATTGAAGGCCTTCAAGCAGAACACATCCGTTGTGGGATAGAACACATCAGCTGCCACTTATTTGAGATACTCAACTAAATGCTTTTGGGAGGGTTCCCAATACACCAATCAACAAGTCTTATTATACCAATCTTCAAAGGAGGGGAGATAAACAGCCAATACAACTAAAAAGAATAATGATCCACTAGGTGTTTGCAAAATCAGTGGGGGTGCTACTGGCAAGGATTGTTAGCAAATGGATAAAGGACATAAGAAATAGAGCTCAAGGGTAGGTTGGTTTTAGGGCTAGGCACTCCAGTGCAGCAATGACACATGGGGGGAAGAATTGGGACTCCAAAAACAAAGAAGTTTTGTGTTGCTTTGTTGACTTTAGGAAAGCCTTTGACACAGTACCAATGGAGAGACTATAGGCAAGGCTCATAAAGTTGGGGCTCATGATAATGGAGAGTTACAAAGTGGACATACTTTAGAGCCTAGGAGGATTTATTGGTTAGCTTCAACAGTTATAAGGGCATTCTTTCTCATCAACTTTGTTTGGGCTTTACATTGACAATTGGAAGGATGGGTTAATGAAAAAGGAGGTTGAGGGGTGAAAATAGCTAGGTTAATATTCATAATCTTTCAATATGTAGATAAAATCACACTAGCAAGAAGAGCATTACATGGAATTCACAAACCACTGACAATACTTGAGACCTTTTTAATGGATGTAGAGTTGGAACTTGGACGTGAACTTAGGTAAAACCAAGGTGGTCATTCGTGCTTAAGAAGATGGTGATCTTTCCAACAATAAATTTCAACAATGAACCTTTAGATAATTGGAGCTATAAAATACTTGGGACTATAATTTAGACAGGCTTTGTTGGGACGAATGCACAAGGAAAATAATTCAAGGTGGCTAGAAGTCAACTTTTTGCTACAAAACAAGTGTAGGATATTGAATATTTGGGACTAGTGGATAATTATTTCCCTCTTCCAAGCATTGGTGAGACTAGATGGATGTAGGTTGTGGGTCCTAATGATCCCAAAAAGCAAATGGAGACATATCAAAAGAGCACAAAAACACATGGTGACCCTAGCACCGTGACTAAAAAACTCCACATAGTAAGAAATCGTGTTGGCAGAAACAAGCCTTCATCCACTTGAGCTAGAGGCACTAAGGATGATGATCTTGTACAAGTAGAGAGTGGTATACCTAGACAACATCAAATTATTGCACCAAATCAACAAAGAAACATTACAAAGAAGGACGAACACATGGGAGCCGCAATGCAAAGGTTTGTTGGAACATTGGTGTTGTCTTATGTTTCAAGTGTTTGGGGACCAAAAATCATTCTTAATGGGTTGCTAAGAGTTGACATAGACAAATGAAAGACATAAATAAAGGTATGCTAACAATGCTAATCCCTATGCACGTATGCTAAGAAACCATTCAAATTTAAAACCAGTGATTTAAATGATTCAAACATATTGGGGGGAAGGAAAAGTAGTTCTTTAATAAGTCAATGGAAAGGTAATAAAACTAACTAATATCACTTGAGGTGTGGCTTGTAGAAATGGTATTCAATCCTTCTTTGTGAGAGGGTCCTTTATATACTCCACTGGACTCTCTTTGTTGAAGCAATTATCTAGAAACAGTTTCCCTTATGCAATCAAAAAATTGAAGAGGGGTTTGGGTAGCATAAGGCCAAGGGAAAGACAAGAAAGGTGAGTGGAAGCAAGGGACTTCCTACTCTTTGAGACAACCTTAGCAACCTATGCTTAGCATGGAAAATAGCTTGTGAAATGCATGGAGGAGGTTTGTATTTATAGGCCAAAACTAGGCTTGAAGGTGAAGTAGTTCCAATGTGAATGCAAAAGAATCAAGTATGGGCACCCATGTGACTAAATTGACCAAAGGGATTGGTGAGTACCCTCTTATTGAATGAAGAAGAGTGACTATAATGGTCATGTATTCACTCAACAAGCCCTTGAGGTGACCTTTGTCATTAATAATACGTAGAATTGCTCAAATCATGTCACTATATGGATTGCATTGAGTTGAGTTATCACCTAAGTCACTTGACACATCCTCTGTGTCTCGAATCCTTCGTGTCAGACACGAAACGAGGATGACACGTGCCTTACACAAGTTTGACTCGTGTTGGGTAAACGTCTCCCGATTTTCAGATTTGGGCCGATTTTGCTCATTCTTGTTTGTTGTTTTGGAGCTGTAGGAGTGTGTGAGTGACTAGCAAAGGAGGAAAATGACTTTTGGAGGTGATTCAAGGTGTAGGTAAGTGAATTTCTCTTCTAATTTTTTATTTTTTATTTTATTTTTGCTACAACAATCTGCTTGTCCATTTTTGTATACATGCACAACCTTATAACAATGCAATTTTCTTTATATTCACAACAATCATGGCTCAATCAAGGGCAACAGGAAAGGGGAAAAAGAAGGGGAGGAATGCCCCTCCTCTTTCAATTTCATTAGGATCTTCCAGTGTTCCATCTGTTGGAAGTGGGGTTGCAACAATAGCTTCAAATGTTGAGAGAAACATCATTTTAGCAAGACAACGTGCTCAAGAATTGCAATATCGCTTGTGGAAGTGTGCTACAAGACATCAAGGGCCAAGGAGAAAGTTAAAGGGAGGATGCAATGTTCTTTGGGCATGCAACTTTTGTAACCATCAATTCAAGAGCACCTATTTTTGTGTGAAAGGGCATTTGTTAGGCACATCTTGTGGAATTGGAGCATGTGTAGGTGTGAGTCCATCTAAGAGGAAAGAACTAGAAAAAAAGGGCAATGTTGGTGTCACAATGTTGGTTGTAACATCTAAGAAAAACAAGAGTGATGATCCCCTTGCATTCTTGAGGAAAAAACATATTATCCATTTGGGAGTTCCTGTGAGAGTGCAGGTCAAGAAGTAAAAAGGAGTGCACGTGGTCTAATGGACAAGATTTTAGCAAGAGAGGCAAGAAGATATTGATATTACAATTGTCTTTTTTTTCTATCTCAACTTCATATCATTTAATGTTGCATGATCACCCTTTATTTATTGAGATGTGTCAAGCTCTAGCTCAAGGGGCTCCATCGGGGTATGTGCCTCTCGGTTTAGAGAAGCTTAGAACCACATTTTTGGCTAAGGAAAAGAAGGAGGTAGATAAAATGCTTGAGCCTATTAAATCAACAAGTTCAACATCTGGGGTTAGTATTGTTTTTAATGGATGGACAAATGCAACATGACATCCACTCATCAACTTCATGGTGTCTTTCTTGAATTGTCCAATTTTCTTGAAAGCAATGGATGCTCTTGGAAAATACAAGGATGCATAATATATGGGTATTGAAGATGTAGGTGTTGATTCTTGTGTGCAAATCATTACAAACAAAGCACTTGTTTGCAAGGTTGCTGGCATGATTGTGGAAGCTAAATATCCACAAATATTTTGGACACCTTGCATTGCCCATTCCTTGAATTTAGCAATTAATCTATTGCTTCTGATGCACCATGGATTATAAATCTTATTGAGGATGCACATCATATATACAACTTTGTACAAAATCATACCAACGCCTCATAATCTACAGAGAGCACACACATCTATCATTGTTGAAGATTGCAAATACATGGTTTGCCTCTGTATTTATCATGTTGAAGATGTTGAGGGAGGTCAAGATCACTCTTGGGGCCATGGTTATTTTAGAGTTTTAGTCTTTTTGGAGAAAGACAAATCAAGCAACCTCAAAAAGAGTCAAGTATACAATGTTAGATGATGCTTGGTGGGAGAGGGTAGATCTTACTATTAAGATCGTGGACCCTATCATTTCTTTGTTACAGTTTGTAGATATAGACCAACCCATCCTAGGAGAGGTTTATGAGGGTTGGGATTCCATGATTAAGTTCGTGAGGATCATTACTTTTCAGAATGAGTGCCTTGAGTATGAGACATCAGTGGAGGCCTTCCTCATCACCATACAAGATATTCTTGTTAGCAGGTGGGACAGGATTTGTACACCTTTGCATTGCTTGGTTCACTCATTGAATCCAAAATACTACAACGATGAGTGGCTCAATGGTGGACCTTCGTTTTGATTCCCTCCTCACATGGATGGTGAGATTTCTTAAGGGAGAAAGCTTGCATTGAGATAGGATGTTTTAGGATAGAACATCCCTTGATGAGGTGGAGAATGCCTTTGCAGAGTTTTCCACTGGCAGTGGGAGATTTACAGGCTATGATATGATTAGAGATAGGGGCTAAGAAGCCCTATGCTTGGTGGGCAACTCATGGGGAAACATACCCTCCTCTACAACAGCTAGCCATGAGGCTCATCTCTTAGGTTACTTCATCCTCTTGTTGTGAGAGAAATTGGAGCACATATGGGAATCTGTATAGTTTGAAGAAAAGCAGGCTTGAGCAGTCCAGGGTAGAGACAATGATGTATGTGCACACCAACCTTCGTCTTATTTATAGGCAGAGGGAGGAGTGGTTGAGGGAAAGACAAAGATGTGGGATGTGTTTCTTGATGATATGGGTTTGGACAACAATGTTGAGTTGACATTGGTCAACTTGGATCTTAATGATCTAGTGTTAGAGCTTGTCACTTTTGATGATGGTGATACTCTTGAGGGGTCATCCTCCACACCAACAGATGTAAGTATTACATTGGATATAGAGGAGGAGGACGGATAAGAGAGCAGTGGTGGCATTGATGTTGATCTTTGTGAAAATTCCTAAATCTGGAATCCTATTTCAGCAACTGGAAAAAAATCACCTAATTGTTAATGTTTACTTAACAATTTATTTGCAGTTTTCTACGACAAACGCTGAATACATCACACTGCAACTTACACAAATATAAAAATATTGCGAAAGCAAAATACAAGCAGGAAAGAAATAAACACACACACGACACTATTATTTTTGGACAATGTCCACAGAAAAACCCAATGCGGGAAAACCAGTGCAACAACTAAAGGTTTGTATTATTATGCATTAATTTCTGAATACAAGTCTATGACTGTCGAAACTGACAAGTCATACAGAGGAAAAACTGACAAATAAATCTCGTTAGTAAATCTCACTTTGCCACGGGAATCCGACACTGACCTCAGCTCGAGATGAGTTTCTCTGCGCAACCTTTGCGCAATGACTGCGTCACCCTACACAGTCTCTGCGTCACAACTCGAAGAAACTTTCCCTCTTGCTATTGGATCTTTTGTTGACTGGAAACGAGGCTTTATTGGCCTCAGGAAACTCCTTTCGGCTTCTGGCACTAACCCTCGACTGTTTCCTCAAAAAAATTTTGGACTCCCTTCGAAGCTTTGCGCTGCCTCTGCGTGGCATTGCGCAGTCTCTCTATGGATTTTACTGCCTCCTCTGCCTTGCACTCTCTGGATTAGGGAAATATTCCACTGGACAACTATACCTGTCCCTCACTGCAAGAAATCACCTCGATCACTCTCCGACAACTGGTGCGTTGCTCTCTTGAGAATCCGATCTCTAGATCTCTCACCCGATGTGTTTTCCAAATGCCCATCGAAGTCCTTATAATCTTCTCGTTGAAAAATCAACGACCCAGATTAGATCCTAATCAATGGCCTAGATCATCTTGACTTGAACTCCGTCTTTTTCTAGAAGATTCACACCTAGTTTAATTAATACCCTTTAATTATTTAAATTTCCGAATTTTAGACTTAGGCATCCATTAAAAATAATTATTTATTTTAATTAAATTGTCTTCGGGTGGAATTTCCCAAAATGATTTCTGGGTACTGTGGAATGCATTTATCCTAGCCTCCCTGCAAATTCTTGAGGCTAGAGCACATCCGATGCTACCAAAAATCAACACTCCCTCTTAGCGAGGAATGTTCTCTAGTAATGCAGCCTGCTGAAGCATCACCCTGACTTTGTGTCATCTCCCTCTGCGTTGCTGATGTCTGACATCACTGGCCACCAACTACTGTGCAAATGATGCATCTATGCTGCTGCTGACTCTGCGTGCTACTTTCAATTGCATCTGCACTGCAACTCGGTTGCTGTTGCAATAGAAAAACATCCAAAATACTGAACCAAATGTGTTTAGTATGATGCATCTGTCACTAGAGTTCTGACTGCTGCTAGTCTCCGTGTTGACGCTCTAAAGCCTTTGCGCTGCTGTTGATTTTGCACTGTGCCAACTGCACTGCTGCCAACCCTGCTCTGCACTGCTCAGTCTTTGGCACTCCTAGCCATTGCAACTCACTCTGGTACTCGGTTGCACCAACTAACACTGGTCGATTCTGCTACTTTTGATATGGGCTCCTGTAGCAAGGTATTGATCCAAGAGGTGGACTCCTTAAGGATCCTGCTCATCTACAACTCTCTGGAACTACAGTACTAGATCACCCCACCTCTCCCCTGGAGGTATGTGGGCAATCATGGCAAAATCCTTCTCGTCAATCTCTGCGGTGGCAACCTGCTGATCATGTTTATATTCTTTGTCCTTCTTTCTGAGAGGACGCTGTGTAGTGTAGTGACCAAGCTCACCACACCGGTAACATTTGATCTTCGAGATGTCCTTCTTCTGCCTCCTCTGCTCCTGCTGCCCTTTTGATGCAAGGGCTACATTCTCCTCTTCCTCCTTGGGCTTCACCCCACTGGTGCTGTTGCCATCCAATTTGCACTTTACCAAGTCACGCCTCATCTCTTCTTGTTGGAGAGCTGCCCACATCCCTTCCTAATCCAACAATCTTTCTCTGCCCAGAATGCTTTGGACGAAGACTTGGCATTCTTCTGAGACACTATTTAGGGCTAATCTCACCATCTCCGTAGCCTGAGGCGCTGACCCTATAGACCCTACAACTGCTTGCTAATCCCGGACTTCCTGAAGCCTCGTAAGGAATGGATCTATGCGCTCCCCCTTCTGCATCCTCGTGGATCTCATCTTCTCCTCCAAGTACATCTTCCCTTGCTCGGAAGACCCTTGGTACAGCCTGGCCAATGCATCCCACATTTCTTTGGCAGTTCCTTTGCCAGATATGTGAGAAACAATGTGATCCCTGACTTCGTCGAGGTTCAACCTCTTGGCCTTCGCCATATCTTTCTTGTAGGCTTTCAATGGATCTTGATCTGTGGGGACAACTACAACATTATCGATGAAGCTTTGAGATCGTGCTCATCCAGAAGTAAGAAGATCCTTGCCTTTTAGATCACATAGTTGGAGGTACCCTCCAATCAATCTTGATCTCTCAGCCCAGTTGCTGCCTTTACGCCCAAAAGCAATGTCGAAGTCTGCCTTTAACCCTCTGCGCAGCTGCTGACTAGCTCTATGCACTCCCTGCTGGAGTGAGCAAAACTTCTTTCGGCTATTGCTGCTTCTGCGTGGGAAATTAGAATTTATGGGCAAGAAATTCTCTGAGGTCAGAATTCCCTAAGTGTGCTCTTCCTTCCTCTGACACTTTTCTGCACTAGAAACTGCTACAGAAAATATGCGTTCTAGCTGAAGATCTACTATGCGTTGAAGCTACTGCACTGCTCCCTCTACCACTAACAAATTTCGATCTGGAAAATCTTCTTCTCTGTCGACTCACTAAAAGAAGGATTTTCCCACGAAAATCTTGCCCTCCTGGCACTAGACTGTGCTGCTCTTTTGGGGATTTGATTTGCTGCCTACGCAGCTCTTCGAGCTCTTCTCTGCTACACTCGCGCTCTAATCCCATGTGAAAATTCCTAAATCTGGAATCCTATTGTAGTAACTAGAAAATATTCACCTAATTGTTAATCTTAACAATTTATTTGCAGTTTTCTATGACAAAAAACTGAATAGATCACACTGCAACCTACACAAATATAAAAATGACGCGGAAACAAAATACAACGCAGGAAAGAAATAAACACACACGACACCGTTATTTTTGGATAATGTCCCCGGAAAAACCCAATGCGGGAAAACCGGTGCAACAACTGAGGGTTTGTATTATATGCAGTAGTTTCTAAATACAAGTCTATGACTGTCGAAACTGACAAGTCATACACAGGAAAAATTCACGAATAAATATCGTGAGAAAATCTCTCTGCCATGGGAATCTGGCATTGACCTCAGCTTGAGATGAGCTGCTCTGCGTTGCCTCTGCATTGTGATTGCGTCACCCTACGCAGTCTCTGCGTCACAACTTGATGCAACCTTCCCTCTTGTCGTTGGATCTTCTGCTGACTGGAAACGACGCTCTACTGGCCTCCGAAAACTCCTTCCAGCTTCTGGCACTAACTCTCAACTGTTACCTCAACAAAATTTCAGACTCCCTTTGAAGCTGTGCCGTGCCTCTGCGTGGCACTGCGCAGTCTCTTTGTGGTTTTTACTGCCTCCTTTGCCTTGCACTCTCCGGATCAGGAAAATCTTCCACTGGACAACTATCCTTGCCCCACACTGCAAGAAATCACCTCGATCACTCTCCGGCAACTGTTGCACTGCTTTCTTGAGAATTCGATCTCTAGATCTCTCACCCGATGTGTTTTCCAAATGCCCTTCGAAGTCCTCATAATCTTCTCGTTGATTAATCAATGACCCAGATTAGATCCTAATCAATGGCTTAGATCATCTTGACTCGATCTCTGTCTTTTTCTAGAAGATTCACATCCAGTTTAATTAATATCCTTTAATTATTTTAATTTCCTAAGTTTAGACTTTTTTTTCCCCTTGGAAAAATCGTAACTTTTCATTATATTGGAAAAATTACAAGTTGTAGATGCCTTTAGGCATATGTGTCAAAATGTGACATAGTCACATATCAAAAAAACAGTCCAGGTGTGATTCCTTACTAGGGTGTACATGATAAAGTCCATAATTCTGTTTTGCAAAATAATTACAAGTATATATGTTCTGTGTTGTAAGCTAAATAAATTCCTAAGTTTAGACTTATGCATCCATTAAAAGTAATCAATTATTTTACTAAATTGCCTTCCGGTGGAATTTCCCAAAACGATTTTTGGGAATTGTGGAATGCATATGTCCTATCCTCCCTGCAAATTCTTGAGGCTAGAGCACATCCAATGCTGCTAGAAATCAACAATCTTGATGTTGATGAACTATAGCCTATGAGATTTTTCCATCCTAATCTACGGTTCTAGTATCTACCTTGTTTTGTATTTGCAATTACCATTGGAATTCCCACATATAGTATCTGTGACTTAGTTACTCAGGAGTCCTTCGGATTGTAATATATTTTGATTTTGATGACATAATCAGAAAATTGCAGTTTATGGTTGATTTCTTGTGTTTGTCAATTTATTGTCATTGATGTAGTAGTAACTTGTAAGTACTAGTTGTAGCTTTTCCTCCTCTTTCATGATGTCGACGACTTTTCCCAGTAGACGTAGTTGTTCTAAGTATGTTCTCGCAGGCGTTGATGTTCTTTGCAGGTTCTCGTTGCGCGATGCTGAGCGGTTTGCTTTTCTGTAGGTCTTTGTATGCCACATTTCTGTTGCCATCGTTGTCTCGCCTTGGTTGACCGCTTCATTTCGTCAGGCTTGGGAGTCGTCACCAACACCTTGCTGGGCTCATGGCCCGTTCTTTCGTCTAGGGTTTTGCCGCCGTCGCCATGGTCGCGATTGCGGGTTTTGGTGAATCTATTGGCCTCTCCTTAAGATTGCTGCTCGTTCTTCTGGTAGAACGCCCATGGGCTTTGTTTTTGTGGCATCTGGCTTCTGTGCGGCGTGTGCTGTAGGATATCGCCTTGTGTTTGGTCCTTGGTGGGTGTCAAGGACGAGCCTTCGGGCATATTTAAAAGCTTTCTCAGCTGGGGTTTAAACGAATTTTATAATGTTTCCTACCTGGTAAAAAATGTCGGTTGTTGGGCTTGGCCTATGCTCATTTTGGGGTTTTCTTGGAAGGCCTGCATGCCTGGTATTCACTGTCTCGTTTCCTAGGGTGTTAAAGTGTTTGCATTGTTCTAGGGTTTGGTTTATGCAGGCCATTGTGCTTGGCTTTATTTCAGGCCTGTCGGAACATCTCCAAGCTTTTCATTCTGGTCAGAGTATCTTCTGGCGTTGCTAGAATGATGAGTGGCTGCCTGTTGTTGGACATTTGGTGCTCCCTACAGGGTTATTTTGAGGGGCTTGCGAGACTTATATCTTGATATCAGTCATATGTAATTTAGGGATTATATTGCACATATGCTTTATGCATGTTATATGTAAACATCTTTTTATTCAATAGAAAGTAGTTGGTTTTTTCTTTCCTGGAAAAGTACTAGTTGTAAACTTGTATCTTGATGAAACGTGATTGTATGCATAATGTATGATTGAATTTGTATCATAATCATGTACATATTTCAGTTTCCAAATTGAATGAGAGTCTGTGTAATATCTATTATATATATATATATATATATATATATATAATGTGTCCTCCATGTCATGTTCTGGGGGGTCGTTGTGTCACGTGTCAGATACTTGTATTTTCGTCTCCTTTGTGCTCTCGTGTCAGGTGATTTAGGTTATCACCAATAAGCACTTTCTTGCCACTACATTGATGTTGATAATCAATAAAAGGTGTTGTTGTTTCATCATATGCTTGGTAGTTCCAGAGTTGGCAACCCATTCTTGTGAGTGTACACCTAGATGTGCATTGTGAGCTGGATCCATTAGATGCTACAAGACCTATATAAATTTGAAAAATATATTAGGGTTTATACTTGTAGAACCCCTAGAAAACCCTAGTTTCGCGTTGAAAGATAAGATGCCAATAGCCAATAATTTTCTGACCAACCAAGAGAATTGAGAGGGAAAGGTTCACATCCTCTTTGATACCATGATGAGATTTATAGGGGTCAAAATTGTTGAAACCAACTTTCAGCCAATTCTGAAATATCCTCTTCACAAGTGTGCTATGTAGGAATTTACAGGGTAAGTTCCGTAGATCAAGAACCAAGGGTCGCCGCTCACAAACATATCACAAATCAGTACACCAGTATAATCACATGGTTAAAACCCTCAAAGAGGGAAACAGTCCACGACCTGAGCCAACGCAACCACTTTAGGCAATTTATTAATATAAAAAGAAAGGTTACATATGTTTCTCTCATAAATGGTTACCGGACAAATGACCCTCTATGCTCTTTAAATAGAGATCATGGACCAATCGGGTGTTAAGCCACGGATCAAGTGTCGTTAATACCGAGGTGAGAGATAACTGTTGGATCACTACAAATCGTGACCGTCGGATTATAAGTTACAAATGTACATGGTAAAGAAACACACTTTACCTAACTCTACACTAGACTAGGTTATTCTTAACTATTTCCTATGTGTCGGAATATCCGAACATCCCCCCTTAAGAACAACTTGGGATAGGATTGAAGGATTTACAAAGGTGACACAAAAGGAGCCTATTTCCTATGTGTCGAAATATCCTAACATCCCCCCTTAAGAATAAATTGGGATAGGATTGAAGGATTTACAAAAGTGACACAATAGGAGAAGGAAGGAGGCATTAGAGCCTATCCCCCCTTAATGACAAATTTCCTGAACTCCAAGCATGGATCGAAGTTTGGTAAACTTCGCTTCTGTGAGAGCCTTTGTAAAGATATCGGCTACTTGATCATTGGTTGGACAGTACTGCAATTCAAGAACACGATCATGAATGAGCTTTCTAATGAAGTGTATGTGGAGTTCAATGTGTTCATATGCTGATGTTGAACTGGATCTTTACATAGCTGAATGGCACTCTTATTATCACACCGAAGTGTAGTTGGATGCTGTTGATGGAGACCAAATTCAGACAGGATCTGACGAAGCCACATGGCTTCCTTGCTGGCTTCAACTGCACCACGATACTCTGCTTCTACTGAAGAAAGAGAGATGCCACTTTGTTTCTTACAAGACCAAGTAATAGGTCTTGAACCGAGAGTGAATACATATCCTGCAGTCGACTTTCGATCATCAGGGTCACCAGCCCAATCAGAATCAATGAAACCAATCAACAATGTAGATGCTCCTGCACTGTAATGAATCCCAAACTGAACTGTACCTCGAAGATATCGAAGTATTCTTTTGGCTACTTTCCAGTGACTTTCATGAGGTTGGTGCATAAACCGAGCGACAAGACCAACGACAAAGGAAAGGTCAGGACGGGTATGGGTTAGATACAGAAGTTTACCAACAAGTTGACGATATAAGGTAGCATCAACTTCAGGGGTAGTACGGTTGACTGAAAGCTTGACTCCAGACTGAAAGGGAGAAGGGGCTGGCTTACAGTATTCCATGTGAAAATGGTGTAGAAGATCACAGGTATACTTGGATTGAGAGAGGGTAATGCCTTCCTTGGATTGCAAGACTTGAAGACCAAGGAAATAATGCAAGTGTCCTAACTCTGTCATTTCAAACTTCTTTTTGAGGCTAGACTTCACATGGTTTATATGGTTTGGATCACTACCAGTAAGGATAAGATCATCAACATAAGGAACAAGGATGGTGAAGGACTTACCCACTTTCTTGGTATTGACAGTGTTGTCAGAATGACACCTAGAAAAGCCATTATCTAAGAGAAATCTATCCATTTTGGCATACCAAGCCCGAGGAGCTTGTTTGAGACCATAGAGAGACTTCCTAAGGCGACAAACAAGGCTGGAGTCTTTTTGGATAAAGCCAGGGGGTTGTTCCATGTAGATTTCTTCATGCAAATCTCCATGTAAGAAGGCGGATTTAACATCCATTTGATGGACTTCCCATTTAAAGGAGGCAGCAAGGGAAAGAACAAGGCAGATAGAATTCATTTTGGCAACAGGGGAGAAGGTTTCAATATAGTCAATGCCTTCAACTTGTGAAAATCCTTTAGCGACAAGACGTGCTTTATGTCTATCCACTTTTCCATCTGGTCCAAACTTTGTTTTGTAAACCCATCTGCATCTGACAAGTTTTCTTCCTTTTGGAAGAGGAACAAGATCCCAAGTATCGTTCGCCAATAAGGAACGATATTCTTCATTCATAGCTTCATCCCAATCTGGATGACCGGAGGCTTCTTCAAAGGTTTCTGGGTCAGGATTTTCTGGAACTTGAGCCAATAAGGAAGAGGCTCTTTCAAACTGAGAACGTGTACGTCGTCGATCGGCAGGGTCACCTGCAAGAGAACCTGTTGCATCCCAAGTAGAGCGGACCCATCTTGGAAGCTCTGGAGTAAAAGGAATAACTTCAAGAGGTGGAGGAGGATTGTCATCCTTGTTGTCATCATCTGAACTAGAAGGAATGCTATTAAAAATAGAAGACAGAGAGAGAGGTGGAACATATGCCGAATCAGGCTCGCAGGCCAAAGGTGGCACACCCGCCGAACTAGGCTCGCGGGCCGATATATTTTCATCAAATTTTACATCTCTTCTAATGATTATATTTTTGGATTTTGGTTGAAGAAGTCTATATCCTTTGACATCTTCAGAATATCCAACAAAAATGCATTTTTCACTCTTAGGTTCTAAGGTTTTATGTTTCGCATCTGGAATATGGGCCCAAGCATCACTTCCAAAAACAAGAAAGTGACTTACATATGGTTTGATTAAGCTCCAAGCTTCTTCTGGAGTTATATTTTTTAAAATCTTAGTAGGAGTGCAATTTACTATGTAATTTGCACAGTTAATGGCTTCTGCCCAAAAATTGAGATCAAGTCCTTTAGATTGAAGCATACAATTAGCCATTTCTTTTAAGGTGCGATTCTTCCTTTCAACTACACCATTTTGTTGTGGAGTATATGGAACAGTATGTTGCAATTGAATGCCATGCTCAGTGCAAAAGTTGATAAATTTGTTGTTGACATATTCTCCTCCATTGTCTGATCTTAACTTAAGAATTTGATGTCCAGATCATTTCTCAACAAAGGCCTTAAAGGCCATGAACATGTTAAAAACTTCACTCTTGAGTTTTAAGAAGTATACCCAAGTGTGTCTGGAAAAATCATCAATGAAAGTTAAGAAGTACTTGCAACTAGAGAAAGAAACAACAAGAAGTGGACCACATAAATCATTGTGCACAAGCTGCAAAGGGGCTGAAGCATGCCAAGAGGCACGTTTGTCAAAACTATCTCGATGATGTTTTCCGAGTACACATTCGGAGCAAACACCATCTCGGCAAGATACCATAGGAAGACCCGTCACCATATTTTCCTTACATAGAGTTTGAAGAGAGCAATAGTTTAAGTGACCAAATCGCTCATGCCAAAGTTTGCTCACTTCATCATTATGAGCAACAAAAACAGAGGGAAGACATGATGATCCAAAGCTGTCAAACTTATACAACCTTGTGGAATCATCAGCAATGCCAGTAGCTAAAATATGTTTAGGATCTTTGAGGTCCTTGATTACAACATCATGAGGTGAGAATTCTACTATTTTCCCTTCACCTTAATGAGTTATATGATAAACAGAGAGAAGGTTGCATGACAAGGTAGGAACACATAGTACATCATTAAACTGACCATTATCGAGATGAATGGTTCCAGATCCTACAACACTAAGAGATCTATCATCACCAACATAAATATGTTTGGTGTTACAATCATTTAAAGAAGAAAACCTGGCTTTATTTTTGGCCATGTGATAAGAAGCTCCAAAATCAATGAGCCACTCATGAGAATGAGAAGAGGAAGATACATTTAATGCATAACCAGATCTTGATGCTTGACAACCACAAGCAGAAAGTGCCATTCCTGAAGATGAAGGTGAAGAGTGCTCCAAATTGATGTTGTGCTTCTTCATCGCTGCTTCTAAGGCTTCCATCTTCTTAAAACATTTGGACTCTATATGGCCATCACGATTGCAAAAGTTGCAATGTCTATCTGTCTTCTTTCCTTTGTTTTTATATGCTTTATCATTTTGGTGAATTGCTTTTTCAGTTTGCGGCTGAAATTGCTTAGGACCCTTGTTTGGTTTCGGACCATACTTTTTACGATACTGCTTCTTGGGATTCTTTTGATATGATTGCTGTTGGGCTGCTAAGGCTTTCTTAGAAGCGTTTCCAGAAGTGATAAGACCAAGGTGTAAGAGTTTTTCTTGTTCTCTTATCAAAGAATCACAAAAGGAATCAAAAGAGGGATTCTTGTAGGTGGTTCCTGAAGAAATGATGGCTTCTCTAGTGGAATGGAAGGCGGAAACAAATACAGAGTAAGCATGGCCAAGCTTAGCAAGAATGCAATAGATGAGGCTACTATCTTCCTTTTTGACCTTACAACCTTCTAAAAGAAGTCTAAGGGTCTTGAATTTGGACAAAAAGTCTTCAATAGAGGAGGAATTATTAGGGTCCAAAGTAAGTAACTCATTTTCAAGCTAGTGAGCCCTGATTTGATTTTGAATGCCAAAGACAGTATTTAACTTATCCAGGGCTTCATGAGGGGTGTCAATGTCAAGGATATGAAATCGAAGATCTTGAGCAATGGACATTCCTATCAACCCTTGTGCTTGATCTTGTTTATTTTCCCATTTAGCGACTTTATCATGATTAGAAAGTTTAGTTTCTACCCCTGTGGCTATTCTGTAAAGCCCTTTACTTCTAAGTATATCTACCATGTGAGGTAGCCATTGGAAATAATTGGTGCTGTTAAGAATAATCGAGCATGAACTTTCCATTTAAACAAAAAAAAATTGAAGCGGAGAAAAACTGAAACTAATTGCTCCAATGGAAAGATCTCAAAAGATTAGGCTGTTTAAAAAAAACGGCTTCCGGATGAAGAAGTTATGCCTTTGTGAAAAACGAGTTGAAGATGCCGAATAGTTACAGGAATGGGATGAAGTGTGACTTTTAAAAAAAAAATTCCGTCCTTTTTAACAAAAACTTTTTACAAAAGAAGCTTGAGAAAGAGATTTGAACCCAAGATCTCTATTCTCATAAACTAACCCCTCACCAAGTGAGATAGTAAAAGGATTCTGTTATTGTTTGAAAGGAGGAAGGGTTTTTTTTTTTTTTTTTACTCTCTGGTGTGCGTGCTTTTTCCTGCACAAAAAAACACAAAAACCGAGCAAAAAAAAATGCAAGCCTTACGACAGAATGTTAGATTTTTGGTTAGCCTTACCGACAACTATTAAAATTTTCACTATTTTTGATTTCCCGAGATTGCACAAAGACGCGGGGAAAGAGCATACATAGCAAAAAAATCCCTTTTCCTGTTTTTGATTTGCCAAGATCGCACGCAGCGTAGAGAAAAGAGCATACATAGAGAAGAGGGTATAGATCCGACAAATAATAAAACCTAAAAACCAAAAATAAACTGAGGAAACCGAAATAAGCAGAACTATTAACAATTATAACTGCAAAACAAATGCTTTATACCTCCAGATCTAAACTGTCATAACTTGGGCAGCCGAAAACCTTTTCACATGAAACGAAAGGCGTTTCTCACTGTAACAGATGCTCCGGACACAACAGAGCAGTTCTCCAACCCCAAAAGGGTTAAAAAATAGTATATCTACAAAACGACATTCGCATGCAGTGAAACCGGTTTTGGATTTTGATCAACAACCTACGCGACCCTCAAAATAGCTCTGATACCATGTAGGAATTTACAGGGTAAGTTCTGTAGATCAAGAACCAAAGGTCACTGCTCACAAACAGATCACAAATCAGTATACCAGTATAATCACGTGGTTAAAACCCTCAAAGAGGGAAACAGTCCACGGCTCGAGCCAATGCGGCCACTTCAAGCAATTTATTAAATATAAAAAGAAAGGTTACATATGTTTCTCTCATAAACGGTTACCGGACAAATGACCCTCCATGCTCTTTAAATAGAGGTTATGGACCAATCGGGTGTTAAGCCATGGATCAAGTGTCGTCAATACCGAGGTGAGAGATAACCATCGGATCACTACAAATCGTGACCGTCGGATTATAAGTTTCAAATGTACAGGGTAAAAAAACACACTTTACCTAACTCTACACTAGGCTAAGTTATTCTTAACTATTTCCTATGTGTCGGAATATCTTAACATGCTAGAGAGAGATAGGCCAAGTGCATTAGAGAGAGAGTGTGCAAGCCAAGCACAAGTGTGCTGAAAATGGAAATGTATGAGCATGCCCAAGAGAAAAATGACAAGCACAAGAGAAAATGCCAAAGTATAAGTGCGCTTAGGCCTATAGCACTTTGTGTGTTAGATCAAGAAGATCACAAGATCAAATGATTTAAATGAGAGCTTGTGTTGTGTATTTATACACAACTCAAGTGAGGTGTCCTCCCAAGAGGGGGTTATGGGCCCACATAACAAGTTCATACTCCCCAAGAGTGTTATTGAGCCTACATATCAAGTTTGACTAGGTTGGCCTTAACCATAAAACTAGTATACAATAGATGGAACAGAATATGGCCTTAGCCACTTGGTTGCAAATTTTTGAATATATTTGAATTCACTTCTGTTTTATAACTTTACTGAAAGCCTGCTGAGGGTTAAAACTAAACTTTATTGACTTTCAGTTTCTCAGAAGTGACTTTTTTGGAAACCATGTAATGGTTGTCTGCATATAACTGTAGTTTGAAGCCCTAAACACATGAAAATACCGAGTCTACTTTTGCATAATGATCAAACTTTCTGCCTCATATACAGTCCTTGCTGCATTGTTTTCTCTGGCACTGGATGTTTTTTTTCTGTAGATGCTTTATATAGAAAACATAAATGTAGAGAATAGGTCCAAAATTATAATTCAGAACTTGGTCAATCAATGTGAAATGCATCCTTAAAAGTGACTAAGTTTCAATGTTAGTGTAGAAAATATTTGTAATGCATTTGCATCTTCTGTATTACCCAGTGAGAAAAAGCACATGACCCTTGATAAACTTTGATATGACAAGGTTATTATAGCATGACCGTGTGTAAGAGTACAATATGCTTAAATGCAGCTAATTCAAGCCGATTCTGGAGTAGAATCCATATGTACAACTTAAACTATTTGAATCTTGTATGTGTGCTTTTCATAGGGCAGTATAGTTCCTAATGAATGCTGGAAAATGCATCTGATCGTTTGAAATTTCATGCAAAATTAGGAGAACTGGATGAATTACTTGATATTTCTAGAGAAATTTTGAATGATTGAAAAGCTGTCTGTGGGGGAGCACAACTTTCATGTTTTCTATCAACCCTCTTGTCTGTTGGATCGTCTTTAAATAATCGCTGAAGCATAAAGCTAAGATTGCTTGGATCTTTAATTATGGAATAAGATAAAATGTTCTTTCATGAGAGAGGAGAGCCTTAAGAGTGTAAGTAAAGAGAAGGCATTTAATCATCATGTCCAGACCATTAAATCCTTATCTGGCAAGCTTGTATACGGTTTTTGGCTTTTGATTGAGTGTCTTACGTAGAAAAGAAGGCCTCTTGCTTAGCCCGCCAAAGGCTAATTGGAGCATGGGACAAAGTGCGGCAGTCTTGATTGTTTGTGTTTCCTTTTAGATTGCTTCTTTGAAATGCTTTCTATGAAGAGGTGAACTTTTCTTGACACGGAGAAATAGAAGTTTTTGGTGTCTACTGTTATGTTTTAAGTGTTATAATGCCATGTTATTTCCCTTTGAGTTTCAGTGTTTAATCTGAACATTTTTCTGTAACTTATTTGTATAAAACATCAGTATTTCTTTTAGTAAAAACTTCATGATAACAGTTACCTTGTTTATATATCCATCTCTCTACCCAAGCTAAATGTCGATTTATTCCTATGTAGGTTACAATATTTAATTTTTTTCCTTTTTTCCTGTGTGTTAGGGAAGATTCTTTGTCAAGAGTGAAAGTGCTGATTTTATGATCAAGTATCTCCATTTTTTACTTTCCACTAGATCAAATGGAACACCAAAAGGCCACTGGAATAAACCTCAAATATGAGTGAAAGGTTGGATGAAAGTATTCTTGAACTTACTCTTTGATAGAAGTCTTAGATGCTTGTCTTTGTGTCATCCAGGTTTTTCCGCAGTGGTTCTATTGTATTGGCTTTACATGATACAAGTGATGTATTCATGGAAACAGCAAAGCTCTTCAAGTATTGTGGCAAAGAGTTTGCTGCTAGCACGAGCTTTGGGCTTTTTGCCTTTTCATGGCTTTTTCTACGCTTGATATATTTTCCATTCTGGATTATTTGGAGTTCAAGGTTTTCTTATAATCCTTTCTCAGATATTCAATTTATGATGTTGTATTGTTATTTCTACGTGAAGTCTCCGAAACTTAATTGAAATATCAAATATTACTTACAGTATGGGTTTTCCACTTTTCTCCTGCAGTTATGATCTTATTCAGTACCTAGCTCTTCCAGCGACTTATTACATATGGATCTATTATGTATTTAATACAATGCTTCTGACTCTCCTTGTGTTCCACATATATTGGTGGATACTCATATGTTCCATGGTTTTGAGGCAATTGAAAAATAAAGGGAAAGTTGGTGAAGATATTAGATCAGGTAAGTGGACAGATTCCCTTTATCCACATCAAGTGAATGCCATGAGTTATCTTTTTAATTGGCAAATACGGTTTGTTTCCCACAAGTTTATGCTCTTAATTTAATCTCATAAAGGAAGATATCAGCATGTTTCAGGTGATAATTAAATACTTTCTCATACCAATAAACTACACGAAAATAAATTTATTTTCTTTCTAGGAAAAATAATTTTTTTGAACTTTAACAATTCCAGATTCTGAAGATGGAGAGTAGCTGAAGCAGGAATATTCTGGGCATGTCCGGAAAAGGTATTGTGTTTGTCAGGCCTGTACAAGATCCAGAAGACCGTGGAATTCTTAGTCCGGAGATTTGATATCTGATTCAGTTGTATATTATGAAGACTGACTAGATTTTAAAATGTTGTGTTTTTGCTCTTGGATAGATTGGTATCATTCACGTATCAGCATCTCTAGGAAATAGGCTTTATGTAGTCATTTGGCCAAGTTCATCTTTTCTATTCTTTAAAATCAGAAGCAATATCTGAAGATGTATCCAATAGCCCATACTCTAGCTTAGTGCCCACCGTTCCCGAGCTCATCAACATGCTGTTTATGTGCACTTGACTTCATATTTATAATTCAGCAAATTAAACAGAGAAAGCAGAAGATGCCACATAAAGGTAAATGCAGCTGTATGATTCACATCGTTTTTCTGGGTGAATGTAGCTCCAAGTTTTGAGGCTTCTATAACATTAAATGTTGAATATTGGTCATATGAACAATCAATTTTGAATATTAGTTGTTTTGTTTCTTTTGAATGTAATTATTTTTGTGCTTCAATCTCTCGTTACATCTTGAAGTTTTCGCATTTCTCTTAGAGTAAATCCGTTCTTTCAATTATGAGGAAACTTTGAACTAGATCTTCTTGTTGAGAAGGTTTTAACTTTTTCAGTTCTACAGTTCTTGGAGAAGGTCAGCTTTTAACATTAAAAATAAACATGTTCAGTCTCAATATCCAATTTCCTTGTGTTATGCACCCTGGAGGATAAGATACTTCCCAGTGGGATGCAAAAGCCATGTCAGATTCAGACTACAATATTCATCCATTCATCTGGATTCCAGTTGAGGTAGATTCATATTGACTGAGCTCAAAGCAATGAGAAATATCTGAGCTTCAAAGGAGACAATAAAATATGGCAAATTGTATGAATGCATCAAAGAACACAAGCCATCAGATGTGCATGTTTGTGCTTCCATCCATGTATGAAATTCCCCAGCTACTATCTTATAATTTTTTTTTTTGATTTTCATTTTCAAGTTAATCAATTTGAAAGCATTCACGTCTTACCCAAGGAATAAAAGTTCATGAATGTGGGCATTCCAAAATTACTTAATTACATGATATTGATTCTTGAGCAGAACACGTAGTGGCTAAACACAACTTAGACTTTTCAGCTGTTTCAGCCTTAGTTTGGTCAATAGTTGTGGCAATGCCTGCTTTAACAATTCGATTCAATTATGTTTCGTTACATTTTGTTTGGCCCACATATCCATAGACAATTTCTAAGCATCACTGGATGGAAACCAAAATATTGTCATTTAATGCAAATAAAGGATATGAAAATTGCATCTATGCCAAGATTAAATACCCTGATCTCAATTGATGACAATACTTCTATAGTCAGTTGGGCATGTTGTGCATATCCTTAAAATATGCTACCTTAGTCATAGATTATTGTTGCAAAGAAAATTCAGTCATCAGTACCATTCCAATTTATGTTGTAATCTGTTGATTTGTGGCTTTCATTCGAGCTGTGTTGAATCAATTGCAGCTGCAGTTCCATAGGATATGGGTTCTGGGATTTCCTTCCAGTAAAACATTTCATGCTTTAACCCCCCAGACACAAACTTCAACATTTGTTGAACATAAGTGAAGAACGAATTTAAAAAATACAGCTTTTCTTTTTATTACAATGAACACGAGGACCAAATATGGCTTAACTCGCATCCATGGAGCCTCGGTAACTGTCCATGATGCTTGCCAGTTTTCCAGAAGTGGCATTTGGTGTTAAATTTTCTTGAAACTCTGCAACCACTTCGATGAATTTACTGAAAAATCAAGGCAACTGAAAACTGAAACCAAGTTTAACTTTCACCAAGATACAGAGTTTCTTAACATTCACCGTCCAGAGGAAAATAGTTGAGATAAAAACACATGCACACACAAATTTGACACCAGTGTTTTACCCAGGAACCCCAAATGGGAAAACCTACATTCATTGTCATGGGCTTTTTATTGATTGTTCTGTGAGCAAATAGATCTTTTACAAATTCAGTATGCTGCTACTACAACCAGCAAATAGCCTCTGAGAAGGCTCTCACTAATCTCAACTCCACAATTGCTCTCGGCCTGCTCCTTGATCACAGCTCTGGATCCTGCCTCTTGATCTCAGCCTGCACACAAATGTTTCCTGCTGAAAACTAGTCTTGGCTTGCTCTTCGAACTCTGATCTTTTCTCCTCAATCAATGTGCTTTTCCAACAACAACGAATTATCCAACATTGTGCCTTCGTCCTTCTCTGCCTTGGTAGATCTTTGATGCATACAAGGAGGCCAAGTTCAAATGGCTGTTCACACAAATGCAATGAGTTCCTTTTGCCAGTAAACTGGAGCAAGTCTCAGTTACACTTGGACTAGCTCTCAGTTGACTGGCTCAAGTTGCTCCTTGATTTCCTCAAGTTGTGAACCAAGTTAACTGAGGATTTAACTCGACCTCTCTTCACTTTTCTTTGAAGTCTTAACTCGTCCTAACTGAATTTGTCTCTGCAGGCTTAACTTGTTCTAACTAGACTTGTCTCTGCCACCCCATCTCATAGTCTAATTGAAGAAGACTCCAACGCACTGAAGCTCCAACACTACGCATGCAATCTACTAATGGCCATTCCCGTGGACTGGAAATCAAATCATCACAACTGAATTCTAAATTATGAATTCACATTCATCCTAGAGAAAGACAATTCAGAGTCTCTACTAGCTAAGGCACAAGCCAAGAGACCTTCCTTCGTTACATTTTCAACACTACCTCCTAGCGAGGAAGGGATTCTGTACAACTCCCAAGTTATCTTTGAAAAACATGAACTTGCCTTTGACTAAGGCCTTTGTCAAGATATTTGCAACCTTCTCATCTGTGGGAATGTACGGTAGCTTTACTATCCCTTTTTTCACATAGTCCTTGAGATGATGGTACTTGATTCTTAGAGAGCTTAATACGACTTTGATTGTCACAGTGAATTACGGTGGGCTCCAACTCTTGCCTAAAAAGACCCATAAGCAACTTCCTCATCCATATGGTTTCAGATGCTACCAAGCTGGCAGTCGTATTCAGTCTTTGCTGAACTTAGAGCAATTGATCTCTGCTACCTGTTGAACCAGGAATATTTGCAGACCCAATGCTGAAGACACAACCTAAAATACTCTTTTGATTTGTGGAGCTCCCTGCCCAAATGGCATCTGGAATCCCTCAAGGCTCACTCATGAACTTGTCTATACCATAACCTATAATCTTCCATGCCTTTGAGACACCTCAAGAAATGCTTGGCAACAACACAATGAACTCGGGTAGGCTCCATCATGAACTAGATCAATTGGTTCACTGCAAAACATATGTCAGTTCATGTGTTGGCTAAGTACATCAAATGACCTAATGAGTTGTCTGTACAACGTAGCATCTACTCTCTTTGCTCTAATAGTGTCCACCTTCCTCCAGTTTCTAACTAGAGGCGTGGTCGTGGGCTTGTAATCCGACATACAAAACCTATTGAGAATCTTTGTAGTGTACTTCCCCCATCACAAGAAGATTTTCCCATCACCCTGACATACCTCCAACCCAAAGAAATAGTGCATAAGCCCTATGTTCTTCATCTCAAAATCTATTGCAAGATCTGCCTGGAAACTTTGGATCAAACTGCACGCTCCAGTCAAGATAAGATCGTCAACATAGAGCACTTGAATGAGTGGAAGCCCTCTAATCATGATGTAGTACAGGTTGGTATTTGCCTCACTCTTAGTAAAGCCCAATTCTTGAAGGTCGCTGTCAATGTGAGTGTACCGTGCTCTCGATGCATGCGTGAGCTCATAAGAGCTCTCTTTAATAAACAAACATGAGTGTCTCTACTGAAAGTCTCAAACCCCTCTCATTGCTCTATATAAATCTCCTCCTCTACCACTCCGTTGAGGAATGTTGTCTTCACGTCCATTTGGTGGATCTTCCACCCCATCTGAGTTGCAAGTGCCAAAATCATCCCTATGGATGAATAACGAGCCACTGTAGCAAACATCTCCTCGTAGTCAATTTCCTTGGCCGCAACCCTGGCCTTGTACTTCTCCACACTCCCATCTGCTTGACGCTTCACCTTGTACGCCCAACGTGAACCTACCATTGATTTTCCCTCTAGGCATGGCACAATCTCCTAGACATCGATCTTCATTATGGAGGAATATTCCTCCATCGTGGCATCTTGCCAAACCTGCTAAGAGGCTACCTCCTCATAACAAGAAGGTTCTGAGTCTAACAACTCAGTCATCGATGATATGTATCCAATGTACCTCTTTGGATGCTTGCTTTGCCTAAATGTAGAGGTGGGAGTCTCAACTTGCTCTTGGGCCTCCTGAATCAACCTCGACCCACTTGGCTCTCTTCCTCCTTGTGTTGGGAGTCACTGACTAAGTGGCTTCCTCCACTTGTCCCGATCTCTCCTCCACATCCCGCAATAACTCCTTGTCATCCTGTTGTACAACCTGCTTGCCACCTGGCTAAGATTCAGTTTGTGGTATTGGTTGAGGTTGTTGCTTGGGAGCAAGCAACTCCTCCTTAGGCAGTCCAACTTGCTCTTGCTCCAAGGACTCCCTCAAAGCTCTGTCCTCTTCAAACCTCAAAACCCCCTCTAATAACTGTATTCTTGAGTGATGGCATTTGCACATTGTATGCCTGAGGTGTCTCAGAGTAACCAATGAAAATTCCCCTTTTAGGTGTGGGCTCCAGCTTCTTCATGCTCTCTTTGGACATGTGACAATAAACTCTTGTGCCAAAGATTCAAAAGTGAGAAACATCTGACTTCTTGCCTATGAAAGCCTCCTCCATTGTAACTTGTCCAAGGACCCTGTGTGGGCTTTTGTTATGCAGAAATACTGCAATGTTGCATGCATCTGCCCACAGGAACATGGGCAGACTCTGGTCATGCAACATGGCCAGACCCTGGTCATGCAACATGTCCAAACCCTAGTCATGCAACATGGCCTTGGCCGCTCCAACTATGATGCAGTTCTTCTTCTCAACCACCCCATTCTGCTGAGTGTCGTGGGGTGCTGTAAGCTCTCTCCTAATGCCCTCCTTGGCACACACGTCCTTGAAAGCATTGGAGACATATTCCTCGCCATTGTCACTCAATGTTTTGATCTCTTCTCGGTCTGGTTTTCTACCAAGGTCTTAAACTCCATGAGCTTGGAGAAGACCTCCTCCTTCATAAAGAAGATCCACGTTTTTTGAGAATAATCATCTATGAAAGTGACATAGTACTTGTGTCTCATGAGGGATGGAGAAGAGAAGAGCCCACATACGTTTGAATGTACCAACTCCAAAATCCCTTTGGCTCTGCTCTCTCGGCCTCGAAAAGTTAACTTGGCATACTTGCCAAGAGTGTAATGTTTGCACACTTGATGTTGGTCAATACTGCACTGTGGTAGCCATGTGGCTAGGATCTTCAACAACCCATGATGCAAATGCCCCATGCGTTTGTGCCAAAGCTCCCCCCACGTCTCTGCCATGCTCATGCCCTGCCTTGCTGCTCAAGGCCGCATTGTCTCAACCTACAACTTGTAAAGGTTCTTTACACCCACACCAGTCTTCTTCATGGCTCAGTGCTTGAGGTGGGTTTTTCCTCTGCTAAAAATGACATCATAACCCTTGTCCTCTAGGGTGGAAACAAAAATAAGGTTCTTTTTAAGGCCTGGAACATAAAGGACATCCTTGAGATGGAGAGGGTTACCAAACTCCCTCTCAAAATTGACAATACCCATGCCCTTGGTCAAGTACCTGCCATCATCTCCTAGCTCAATGTGAAATTCCATGTCCTCCTTCAACTAGTTGAAATATACCTTGTTCTCGGTCATGTGAAAGGATGCTCCAGAATCAATGTATCACATACTGTTGCCCATCGAGCTTGCCATGCAAGCTATCAATGAGAAATCCTTCTCAAACTGAGAAGCAAAATCATCTACCTTAGCTGATGTTGACACATCATCCTTATTGGACCCCTTCTTCCGGTTAGGACACTTAGTGGAATAATCTCTGAATTGGTGGCAAGAGAAGCATTTGATCGTGCTCAAATCTTTCTTCTTCTTCTCGCCCTTTTGTCTGGACTCGACCTTGCCTTGGCTCTTTTTACCCTTGGCCTTGCATCCTTTCTCTGCCAAGGCAAAGTTCTCCTTGTTCTTTGTCTTCACTAAAACTCCAACTCTTGTCCCCCTGCAGATTTCTTCTTGGATGTAGTCTCCCCACAACCTTTCCTAGTTGGGAAGGTTCTCTTTGCCACTGACTTCTCCCAAGACTTAGGAAGTCCCAGTAGTGCAAGACTCACATGGTCTTTGTTTGCTACAATCTTTCCCACTACAACTATCTTCTCCCGAACCTGGGTGAATTTGGAAAGGTATGTAATGATGGGTTCTTCTTTACTTATCCAAAGATTTCTTAGTTTGTCCTTTAAGGTGTTGAAATATGTAACTAGGTTCTGTCTTCATAATGTCTAATGTAATCATGATTTTATGTATTTGATGAAAAGAGAAAAATAAATTTTATTATTATTATTTTGTAACATGGGTTTCATGCTCAAGATTATTTTATTTGTAGGTCAAGCACCCATTGAGTCATTCTAAGGCTTTGTCATAAAGTCTAGGAGTCAACTGAGTCATTGTAATATGTAAAACCCCTTTGGGCAAGACCCTTGAAGACAAGTCAACCTAGCTGTAACAAATCAACCTACATGAATGATTAAGTCAACCTCATGGAGGCAATTCGTACCCCTGGAAACCCTATATATAAGGCATTCGACCTCATTTGAAGGACAGACAAAAAACGACATATGAAGAAGGAAGAGAAGAAGTTTGATCTTAAAAGGAAGAAGTCCCAAGGAAAGCGAAGTTCAAGAAGGAAGCTAGAGTCGAAATTTTTGGGTCCATGAGGTGAATTTTGAGGTCTAAAATGGGCCTCTTAGGGAAATTATAAAATAATAGTGGAAATAATAAAATAAGATTAGATCACATCATTAAATTTTAGAGGGAAAAAAAAAAAAAAAACTGTTTCGGCTTGTATTTTCAACTTATCTGTTTATGGGTTTACTCAAATTTCGAGCGAGAACAGTCATTGGATGTAGAATTTGGTTCCTCATCTAAAGAGTACCTACGATGGACTCTGCTATATGAAAAATGAGAAATACATTAAAAACGTGATTGCAATCACGTTTTTCATTTATTTCTCATTTTTCGTGTAGTAGGTTCCATCTAAAGTATGCAACATAGGTACTCCTTGGATGAAGAATTAAATTTTGCATCCAACAAGTATACCTGCTCGAAATTTGAGTAAAACGTTGGAGAGATAAGTTGAAAATACAAGTTGAAAAAGTAGTTTTATTATTTTATTATTTTTAAATCTTTTTATTTTTTTTACCCCAAAAATGGTGAATCATCCCCATGGTCGACATCATCATCTTGAATCCTATTGGTTTTTATAAAGTTTATTTTGGTTGTACATTTTTCTTAGGAGGCCCATTTTAGACCTCAAAAGTTCTCTAATGTGTGTCTCTCTCTCATGTGCAACGAAATTTTGAAACTACTAGGTCAAAGTTGCTGGGTCGAAGTTGTTGAAAGTTGTCGGGTCGAAGTTGATGGAAGTTGTTGGGTTGAAGTTGCGGGAAGCAACTAGGTCGAAGTTGCTGGAAGTAGCTAGGTCGAAGTTGCTGGAAATAAAAGTTCATTAAGAAAGAAAGTTGGCTTGGTCTTGGAGGGATCTTTGTCAAGGGTCTTAGGTGTTGGAATTCGTCATTTGAAGTTCTATAAGAAGATAAGAGTTCCTTTGGGTTTTCCTCTCAAGTGGAGAGGTTTTGGCTCTCGCTTACAACCTACATTTTGTGTCCTCTTGTCTCATTTATCTTCATTGTTTGATAGTTGTTTGATGATAAAGAACACAATAATAATCAAGTAAAGAAGAACCAACTATAAGTTAAGTTAAAAAACGTCACAAACAATTATCAAAGTAAGTGAAATCACCTAATCTAGTTGCCCCTATATTTCTCAACATGGTATTAGAGCTAAGGTGACAACAACAAGAAGAGCAGGCAGCTTGAAGATCATCCAATTGAAAAAAATACACATAAGAGCCGAACACAAGGAGAGTTAAGGCATGAAGGACACTTAATGACCGAGCATAAGAAGAGCATAGACTAGTCTACACATCATCTTGAAGGAAGGAATACTAGAAGAAAGAATGAAGACCTCAAAAACCCTACCTTCATTCAAAGGACTCTACATTTAAAACATCTTGGGAAGCGTCTACATTCTACATTCTACATCTAAAGGAAACAAGAAGAAACATTGCCATCATCTTCAAAGAAATCAAGGTGATCTCGCTCTCATTGAAGAAAGGATCACATTTAACCATACTTGAAGGAAGACATCTTTATCAATAATGCATCTTCTATTGTCAACATCATAAAGAATGCATCATGTTGAAGACATCATCAAGGAGCATCTTTACTTGACAAGTAGGAATTTTATATTTCTCTGTCTCAAACCTCAAACCAAATGACTTCATCATGTAAGGAAAGAAATAAATTGGTTGGGACCTCGAACTTCCTTGCATGGAGGAAGAGAATTGATTTAACTCTCAAGGAGAATGAATTTATTGAATATGTAAAGTTGTCCATCATCAAACCATCTCAAGAACAAGCTCAATCACTATCAAAGTACATGAAAGGAGAGATAAGGGCAAAAAGGATCCTCATAGAGTCAATCAAGGATTCTCTCATCCCTTATGTTGCAAAGTTGACGACAACAAAAGAGATCTATTAAAAATTGGTGGAGCTATTTTCTGTAAATACTGCAGGAGAAATCATATCTTTGAGAACCAAACTATACAAGATGAAAATATCAAGGGAAGAAGGGATAGTTTTTTATTTCATGAAGGTATATAAAATTATTGCTCAATTACAAGAACTTGGAGAAGTAATGTTTGATCGTGGGATGACCACCATTGTGCTCAATGCACTACCTGATGAATGGGTAACTTTGTGTCAAGTATCTATTGGAAGAAGGAAACCATTCCATTCATTGATTTGTGGTTATTATGCAAAATTGAAGAATCTAGATTGAAAGCAAAGAATGATTTTGGATCAACTGAATCAACACAAGCATATGCAACATCAACAAAGAAGAAAGGGAAATTTGGGAATTTTGGGCCTCTAAAGAAGTTTCAAAAGAAGAAAATCGAAATGTCAAAGATCCAATGCTATTAGTGTAATGAATATGGGCATTTCAAAAGGAATTGTCCTAAACTTAAGAAGGACAACAAGAAGAGAAAAGAGAGAAATCAAGCTCTTATCACTGAAGAAGTAGAAGAAGAACCCGAAAAGAAGAAGTCAAAGGAGGAAGTAATAGGCCTCCACTATTAGAAGGTCTCTCACACAATTTTTATGTACATAGAAGTTGGAAAGTAAATGTAGAAAGCATCAAGTATGATAGATGCATTAGATTTGAGATAGAGATGACCTCATCATAGAAGCATGGAAGGATAGTTAAAGTAGAAAGTCTACATGGTTGTAGCAGTCATCATCATAGAAAGGAAGTAGCTCATGGAATCTCCATTAAAAGTATATAAGGACAATTAAGTAGCAACCATCTAGCAAGAAAGAGATTATCATACATCATCATCATTAAGAAGAAGCATTTGCAGAATGAGGATCGTCAAAATCCCCCATTGGAATATTCATTACAAGGTTCACTTAGAAGAAGCAAATGTCTCACAGATAGTCTAGATTCCACTTTGTGTGGGATCCATTGGTTAGGAAGGATGATGGTATGGTAACAAACATGTGCAACATGTCAAGTTGGTTGAAGTAATTTATCTTTAAGCAAGGAAAGAAAGCTGCTAAAAGGAAGTCTAGATGACCAAGAGAAGGAATACATATGTATATATTTGGTAATATATAGATAATCATGTCATCATATGGTTACAAAGAGTATGGGTTAACATGCTCTATCTCATGAGCATGGTGAAGGAATAAGAATCTCTTCCATTGGAATGGAACATAAAGGCATGTAGACAATGTGCCTTGAACTATTCTATATATAGACAAGACGAAATTAGCATAATATGACCTCATGGAGAATGTGAGGTGGTTAGCAACTATGATTCCTATGATGAAGGAACTATGAAAGATCCAGTGGAAGCTATAAGTAAATAAAAAGTGAAAGAATAGTTTGTAAGAAGATGCATCCATTGTCACGTAATATAAGATAAGTGATCAACATCTGATATCTAGAAGAATTATGACATCTCCATGGAAAAGGTATGAAGACCTTGATATGTATACTGAAGAAGAAGAACATTGGTCATGTATTTCTTGGAGATGGGTTCATGCAATATGCGAAAAATATGTTGATGCAAGAAGCAAATGTCATGACAAAGGGCCGTCATAAAAAGGTAACTTTGATTTGATGTTCATTTTGATTTTTGAAAACATATGGTTGGGTTGAAAAGAGGGCTACCAAAATAGGGTTGTAGAAGTCACCTACAACTAGCATTTATCAAATTAGATGGAAGATCCTTGGAAGAGGTAGTTGTATGAAGGATAGCCAGATGTGGACTAGAAGATCACTCCCTGATGAAGAGAAGGTTGACATGACTATTGGTTCAACATAATGTTTTGTTTATGGGAAGTGATGGAGAAGATAGTTGATGCCCTACAAGAAGAAGGCTCCACAAAGAATAAATTGAATTCATGACATGATCCAGAAAGGAGCCCTACAAGAAACTAATAGTACCATGATCTCCACCGAAGATAGATGCTATTGGTAACAAGTCCCTAGTTAAGAGGGAGCTTGGGTATATTTCTTTTATAGGAATGAGTACATCCTCCCTAGTTTAGAGGGAGAGAGAGACACATCATTCTTGTCTTCATGTTATGAAGAGGGAATGGTGGATTGGGTAAACATCTAAATTCTGATACTATTTGAGGATGTGGTAGGGCATCCAATAGGTAAAAGTAGTTGAAGAGAATATTCCTTGAGGATGTGTTAATCCAAGACATAAATGGTCCTAGAAGGACATACTTGTGAACATTCGGATGGGGTATGTGCCTTGAGAGACAATGATTAAGGTGTCTATAAATCATTGGTCTCCTCAACATTGTGCTATAATCTTCTGGAGAGATAGAGCTATTAGTCAAGGACTTTCTATGTGATAATGCTGGTTGATATGATGAGATGAACTGATATAAGTTGAGCAAATAACTTATGAGATGGCTTACCAATCCCACTCTTTTTATGAGAATTCTACAATAGGAGAATGTCCAAGTACCTTTCATGGATTATGAATAACTCCCTAGTTAAGAGAGTGTTGAAATGTGTAACTAGCTTTGGTTTTCATAATGTCTAATGTAATCATGATTATATATGTGTGTGTGTGTGTGTGTTTCATGCTGAAGATTATTTTATTTTTAGGTTAAACACCCATTGAGTGCTTCTAGGGCTTTTTCATAAAGTTTAGGAGTCAATCGAGTCATTGTAATATGTAATACCCCTTTGGGCATCTTGTATTATGTAAAATAAATTTATTTGGGTCATAAAAAACCCTCGAAGACAAGTCAACGTAGCTGCAACAAGTTAGCCTACATGAAAGACTAAGTATGTCTCATGGAGGAAATTTGTACCCCTGGAAATCTTATATATAAGAGGCATTCGACCTCATTTGAAGGACACACAAAAAAGGACATACGAAGAAGGAAGACAAGAATTTCAATCTTAAAAATAAGAAGTCCTAAGGCAAGTGAAGTTCAAGAAGGAAGCTAGAGTTGAGGTTTTTAGGTCTCTCCCTCTCTCTCTCATGTGCAACGAAATTCTGAAGTTGCTGGGTCAAATTTGTTGGAAGTTATTGGGTCAAAGTTGTTGTGTCGAAGTTTCTAGAAGTAGCTAGGTCGAAGTTGTTGGAAGCTGCTATGTTGAAGTTGCTGGAAATAAAAGTTCATTAAGAAGGAAAGTTGGCGTGGTCTTGGAGGGACCTTAGTCAAGGATGTTAGGTCTTGGAATTCGTCATTTGAAGTTCTATAAGAAGAGAATAATTTTTGTGGGTTTTCTCAAGGGGAGAGGTTTTGGCCCTGGCTTATAGACTATATTTTGCGTCCTCTTGTCTCATTAATCTTCATTGTTTGATAGTTGTTTGATGATAAAAAACACAATAACACTAAAAGGAAAAGACCCTCTAGCGAATGTTTTTGAGGAAGCCCTTATAAAAATAGCCTAGATATCCGTTTGTAGCGAAGGTCAGCAGAGGAGGTTGGCGGGTGGAAGTTTTTACGGATGTTTTTTTTTCTGCGGTGTGTTTATCATCATAAAACACACCGATGCATTTAATGCAAAACACATCGGTGCGTACTATAAATTGGCACACCGAGACACCGTGCTCTTCGTACAAACTCGCCCTGTGTGTCTAAGTACTTTAGCGTACCAGTGCTCTATGTATAAACCGGCTCAGTGCGTCTCTGTAATCCAGCGCACCATAACGATATGCGGTGAATCATTGAGAAAACCGCCCGGTGTGTCTCAAAATAGAGCGCATCGAAAAATGGTTAATTTAAAAAAAATTATCGGCCGTAAAAACATCATCTTTAATTTTTTTAGTGCTCTAGATCTCTCAAGCACTGATGTGAGTTTGTCTTCTGTGAGACACCCTGCCATTGGTGCTCCCATTTCTTGCATTGCTGCTGTCCATTATGCACTGTGTGGAGTTCGAATTTTTGAAAACGGTGGGAAAATTTGTTTTTCAATTCCTCAGCGAAGATGCCTCTTCGACGCGCAAATGTATAGGTAATCTACTTATTTCTCAAAAACTAAACTTTTTGGTGGATTAAAATTTGAAATTAACTTAAAATTAACCGTTTTTAAATTTATTTATTTTTAAGTTTAAATTTAATATAATTATTATTATTATTTATTATTTATTTTTATTTTTTATGTGTGGTGCGTTCAAGCCATTCAGCGTTCACCATTCACGGTGCTGGCTGTAATTTTACAGGCCGCACCGCGAACGGTGTTAACGGAAACTGCACCGTATTCTGGTGTGGTACTGAGAAAACACACACCGATATAATTTAAAAAATAACACGACGGTGCGATCGTTTAAATGACCGCACCGTTGACTATGTAATACTGTCGGGAGGGCGATGCGTTGACCAAACTAACAGCCCCAGGGCAGATAGTTAGGTCAATGCACTTCCGGCCCGACAACATTACATAGTCAACGATGCGGTCGATTACGGGACCGCACTGTTGACCATGTACTACTGTTGGGTGGTGCGTTGACCAAACTATTCGCCCCAAGGTGGTTAGTTTGTGCAATGCACCGCACAAAAATATTCCCTAGTTGGGTGGTGCGCTACCATTTTTCATGAGTAGCGAGCGCGGTGTGCGATAAAGAAGTACACATCGATAATAATGCATTACTGTTTTTTTGGGCGTACTGAGTGTTTTTTTTCAATAAAAATTATATATATATATATATATATATATATATATATATATATATTTGTAAATATATTTGTAAATATATTTCTCATTTAATAAAAAAATGTATTTAATATGTGAATCATTCAACGACATCAACAGAGAGAGCAAAGGGAACACCAAGAGCATATGGAGGACTGTTATAACGTGATTCAACTGTGGGAGGCACGAGAGAGGGAGAGACTTTTGTACCCTCGCCCTATTACGGTAGCCACCGAGTTGCTCCTAAGGGAGTAGGCCTCCTCAAGTTCTACGAGGAGGATACATCCCTAAAGGGGCACAATGGGTTATTGGGAAAACTGATCTACATGTGAGATGCCCACCGACAGGATTTCCAGGTCGGTCCTGACCAGTGGTACGAGCCCACTGAGGAGGACATATATTTTATTACTGGCCTATCTAGGAGAGGGCATGATTTGCCCCATTTCCCAAATGTTCCCATCGGTTATGCAACAAGGAGTTAGTTGGCGTACTCCCAAAGATACATTAGGGACGATATAATTTCTCCTGCAATTTTTCAGGTGTCTGGTGGTCAGTTACGCATTGCTCCGTTTGGTCCAGAGCAGGTGAGGTGCCTCTCACTACTATTGAAGACCATTTCACACTATATTAGTGACCGACAATGCATTAGTTTCCCGCTTTTATTTTATGTTGATTCTTTATTCCAGGCACCACGACTTGTGAGATGGTCTGTGATTTTTTTGTGGCAGTTTTGTGCACCATTAGATAGATATCATTCTCAGGCACGTGGGAGGTTGACCTTCCCTTTTGCTTCAAATTTATTTTGATTATTTTTTGAGAGGTTTCCAGAAACGAGGCCTACTTTTTTTCGGTAGCCTCGTAGGTTGATGTTGCGTGTACGGATGCAGATGTGGGGCTAGATGATGCCCAAGAGGGGCTTATCCAAATTTCCAACCAGGATAACTACTGATGCACAGGAGTTGCTAGCCAGTGCTAATGATCACTCGTTCGTATGGTGTCGTGTTCGTATGCCGATTTGGATTGGCGAGGGTGTACCAACATCCTCTTCACACAGGATGAGCCACCAGATGCGAGAGGTAATATTAGTGTTTTCTTTAAATTAATATAGTTTCATTTTATTGCCTTAATTAATTAATTAGAATACAATTTATTCTAACATGTTATTTAACTTGTTTTATTAAATTTTTTAATGAAATTGTCTGATTATTATTGTGTACTATATATTTTGTAGATATTGGGACATTCGTTGGGGACATGATTCCACCCCCACCAGATGATACAGGTGTAGATGTTGACGAGGAGATGGCGGAGGTTGCGGATCAGGGTGACAGACCTGATCCTCAGGTGCAGATACTCCGAGGGGTGCGGCGTAGGGCAAACACCCGATTCAGGATGGAGTTGGGCAACCGACTGTGTTGACTCCTAGTTGATGAGGGAGTCTGCCCTGCTACGATAAGAGAGATCCATGCTGATCGTAGGTTCACAGAGCTCTAGAGAGACATGCCCCACGATATGATGATCCTTATGCGTCATGTCGTTGGAAATTCCAGAGTACTGGCAGTTAGGATAGATATGCGTCGTGAAGATGCATGACAGAGCAATGCATCTGATCATCATGATCACGAGGGGAGTGATCATTATTCTAGTACTCCACCTCCTCCTTCACCTCATGCCGGCGATCATGAGAAACTAACATCGAGTCCTGATCAACACACATCTTCTGAGCAGTTTGCACCATCTCTGCAGACACCTAGTTCTGAGTAGATATGACCATCAACTGAGCAAGCCTCTGATCTTGAGCAGGTAGGTCCATCTGAGCAGGCCACACCATCCACTGAGTAGGCTGCACCATCGACGACTCATTAGGAGGTAGTTCCTCAGAAAACTGCACCATCTGATCAACAGACACCTCTGAAGCAGGCACGTCATCCATCTGAGCATGAAGCTGCACCATCGACTGAGCAGGCCTCGACTAGTACTAGTATTGATGTAGTACCACTAGATATTTTACATTTATATGCAGTTATATTACTTATTTTTGACATTAGATATATATATATATATATATGGTCCATGTATTTTATATTCATGTTGATGTACTTAATTTACATGTTGGTGTTTATCATGATGTGTGTATTGTTAGGTCATGTTAGATATGTTCATTTAATGTGCTTGCAAATAGATGTGTATGTGATAGCAGTTATTTGACATGAGATGTATATTTGATGTTTGTGTTGTAATGATGTTATACAATGCTTGTGTTTTGTTAGATGATCATGATCACGATGATTAGATGATGTTAGGGAATTTGAATGTATATTTTAGAATATGATGTTTATACTATGGTTATCATGATCACGATGTTTATTTTTAATATTAAATCATGATATTTATTAAATATTATGTCGTGATTGTAATTGTATGTAAAATTTTAATTCTAATTGAAATTTTAATTTTAATTGTATGTAAAATATTTGTAAAATTGTAATTGTAATTGTATGTAAAATATTTGTAAAATTGTAATTGTAATTGTACGTATTTGTACTATGAAATTGTAATTGTAATTGTATGTATTGTCATGATTCACTTTTATTGAAATTGTAAAATTTGTAAAATTGTAATTGTAATTGTATGTAAAATTGTAACATTGTAATTGTAACTATATGTAAAATATTTGTAAAATTGTAATTGTATTGTGAAATGATTGTAATTGTAATTGTAATTGTAATTGTATGTGAAATATTTGTAAAATTGTAATTGTAATTGTATTGTGAAATTGTAAATTTGTAATTGTATTGTCATGATTTAATTTTATTAAAATTTGTAAATTTGTAAAATTGTAAATTAACTGTCAATTTTGAACCATAATTATCGTAAGTAAAATCTATATCATAAATATTGTTAAATTACCATAATTGTAAAATTGTAAATTTGTATGAATATAAATAATTGTAAAATAATAAATCTAGAATAACATGAATTTTTGTAAAATAATAAAATTTAGCAAATAATGCAAATAAATTCATGTTTAAAAATTATTTTATTATGATCTTACATACTAAAAATAACAGTATACATTAATACAATTTTTTAAATTTAAAAGATATCAGTCACACTCATTTAAAACAATAAGTTGTTATATTAGTTTATGAATTGACATAAAAAAAGAAGTTGATACAGTGTATTGTTTTCGATATCAACATAATTGCAAATTATCAAGTGAAATGATTTTAACATTAACACAATGCGAACCAATTAATTCAAAATATATATTATAATGTTTCAAAAAAAAGAGTCTTAGTTACAAGGTTAAGTCCTCTTCTTTATAAAAACCCATATTAAATAGTATAAATGATGAAATAACACATGTACCATATCACTCTCTGTTCTCATGATAACCCTCATTATCTTTCAACTTGCTTGGCATGATAACACTATTGTTCTTAAAAATATGTTTTGATCTAGGGTCATGTCTCAATATGAACCAACAATCGCTATCCAACACATCTGGGTAAAAAAACACCTAGTTGCAGTGTTTGGGGAAAACATAGGGCTCCTTAGCTTCATCCCACATTTTTCTAGAGTTGATACATATTAGCCTATTATCACGATTTTCCTTTACATTATTCCGATCAAAGGTGTCCTACCACTTGCACCTAAAAATAACACATTGGAAAGAAGAGAAGTCCACTTCAATGATCTCTTGTATCTTCCGATGTAACCTAGCGTCCCTTGTAATAGGTTTTGATCATGGTGGCTAGCTCAACTAGATTGATTGAACTCGACTTCCACTCCACAATCTTGTGTCATGTGTCCATCATTGACATTTTCCGTGCGAAAATGGTGTCCATATGCCTACATAGATGAGAACAAATGAACCTATAAAAAAATTAAAAAATATAGTTTCATGTGTCTTATAATAACCCAAATGTAAAATATGAAATATAGATGTTACATTTCAAAGGTGTATTATTAAGTCTAAAATATACATAAATAGATTATCACAGAGTTGCTGCACCCAATCCCCATGTTTAGCGCATCCTCTTCAGTGCGTGGATAACGACCAATTGCACCGTATTTCTCTCTGACTTGGTCAGCAACCCAATATAATTGGCATATTTACTTTTAAATGATCAGGATAAGGCGCACTTCTACCATTCAATCGTTTGAATTATTTCCTGTCACTATCCCATTTCATCCTCTTTTGTTTGTACAATGCGACCCATGGTTGTGTCACTTCGGAATTGTAAATAACAAATTTATTGTTTGCTTCAATTTCCGCATTCGCTGATGAAATCAAACCGATATATAGTACATATGAGATCAAAATATACATTATATCGAAGTTCAACGTGATTATTTATTTTGTGTAAATTTGAAAAGTTATGTCGCTTACTCTTTATCAAGCACCTTTTTCCATTCATTTGGAGAAGCTCTCATTCTCTTTTGTCTTCATCCATTTCATTGTCCCAAATCACCACACCTAGTTTGTTGTCGATCTGCTTGATTTAATCACTGGCATAATATAAATACTCATACGATATGTACCCCTTTGCCATAGATCCCTCGGGTTTTTCCCTTTGTCGAACAAAACCTTTCAATTTCTTCATGTACCTCTCTAAGAAGAACATCCAATGACAAGAAACCACCCCAACTAATTCAACCTCATCTACTAGGTGGATTAGAAAGATGAACCTGCAACTCCATGAAACTCGTCGACAGTTCCTTCTCAAACATTCAAACAATCTCAACTATCTCTTAATGCCACCGTGGAATGCTAGCCACATGAATCTCCTTTGACATGATCCAACATACAAATGCAGATAATTTAGATATGGCACGTCCTAGGTCTTGGAGGAATTCATGTTTCACACACCCACGCATGAATAAAGGATAATGACACTGCAAAGTTATAAACACATGAAATAATATACGAAATTAGTTATGTTTTATTATCACTGGATGAGATAAAATTTATTAATATAGCAAATAATAAAATCATGCTTTTGACATTATACGTACTCTTAGAAGATTCAAATGGTCATGCGATTTCAACCCCGACAAATGGTCATCCACGGTGAAGCAGCGTCGTAGTGAAGACCCATATGAAGTTGGCATCCTCACATCCATTATCACTTCCTTTGTTAAGTATATATCATCTTTTTTTTAAATCCATCGGACATCACCTTCTTTGAAAAAACATGAATTAGAGGGATGAGCGCCTGCCTCTGATCCTGTACTTTCTAACCATCTTGGCCAATGTTTGTTTTTAGTTTTTGAAGTAACAAGATATTTCCTAACAACCAATGTGTCACTTTGTTTCAATGATATGTGCCTCCATAAATAAGATGAAACATTTTTAAATATATGCATGGGATATAATAAGTGGGTAATCTTAAGATGCTCGCAATATGGGAGGTTATAAAATATAGATTTCATTTTCATCCCAATTGGAAATTTCTTAACATAGGTGTCGAAGAATTCTGGATCTCCCCATTTAAATTGGACATTTCTATGAACTCCTCCTTCTCTCTCTAATATGGTGTAATCCATTCAACTTGTGTCATTATTATAGTTCTTTGGGTTCTCTCTCGTTTACCATTGAAAACGGATGTTGCTCTCATTAGGGGAATTTTGAGGTCTAAAATGTGCCTCCTAAGGAAGTAATAAAATAATAGCTAAACCAATAAAATAATATTTATGATTTGCAATTCACTTTTTGCACCACAATCCATGTAACTATAGTTAAATTCAATTCAAAAGTTGTACCAAAATAAAATTAATAAAATAATTGTATTGATGCGACTATAAATAAGAATGGGCTTTTCAAGAAAAAGTCATTATCATTGAACAACTAATGCATTTGTCTTTTGTACTTAAATAACTTAAAATAAAATATAAATATAAATTTATAAATTTTTAATTATATTATATGCTATTAATTAAAATTTATATTATTTAAATTGTATAATAACATGTAATTAATATACTATATAAAAATAATATAATATAATATAATATAATAAATGTATAAGGATATGCATTGTTTTTTTCAAGAAATATGAAATGACAATAATATATTTTTATTCAAAAAGTGTGAAATGACATTTATTATGAGTACTTTACTTTGACTTTAAAAGTACTTAGAGCACTACCATGGTTAACCATGAGTTTTTAACCACCATTGAGAATTTGACAAGTAAGTACCTTTAACTCAAGCAATGCCACCTCAACCATTAGGGATGATGTCATCCCCTAAAATGTGATTGGTTCTCATAAAGTGAATTTTGATTGTACATTTTCCTTAGGAGGCCCATTTTAGACCTCAAAATTCCCCTAATGTCTATATGGGTGTTCTTCTGGGAGGAATACCCTGGAGTAGTCACACACTGGATTTTGTAGGTCGTTGGATGATCTAGCTTTCAGAGAAGGTCCACAACATTTACATCCATAATACCCTTTTGTTACAAGACCTGTTAAATTATTGTATACAATATGCATGACACGTTAAAGAATATCATGAAGATCAGAACAATTACAATGAATTAAATAACTAATATGCGAAAGAATATTGTTACGTGTATAAAAAAATCAATAAACATGTAATTTACCAGAGCAAACACCTAAGCCTGGATAATCATGTGTCATGTAAGCACATATGACATACAACGTAAAACTCCTCTTTGTTGCGATGGGTATTGATACATCGTATACATTTATCCCATCCCATAATTCCTTCAATCCATCTACCAGTGGTTGTAAATAGACATCCATATTCTTCACTTGTCTTCTACTAGGGACTATGAGAGCCAACATAAGATGTTCATTCTTCACAGAAAACCATGGGGGGATATTATTATTGATCACTACTACAAACAAAACATAATAGTTGGTGTTCTAGAGGGAATATGGGTTGACGCCATCCATGGCTATGCTGAGTTGTAGACTTCGTACTTCATCCTTGAATTTTTCGGGCCATGTATCCTCTATATGCTTCATGGTTATTGAATCTGTTTGGATTCACATAACTCCCAACTCACTTCTGTGTGAGGCATTCCATCCCTGCAACATAGCTAATTATTTGAAATGAAAGAGCCTTTGAATCCTTGGGATTATAGGCATGTGCCTCAATATCTTAAAAGGAGGACCATGTGATTTACCCTTATTTTTTGATTTATGATACCTGTCATGCCCACATTTCAGACATATATCTTTGTCTGCATATTATCCTCTATATAGAATATAATTATTTGGACATGCATGACATGATATGTCCTCAACACCTAACATTTTCAACAATTTCTTTGCCTCTTCGCAACTACTGGGCAAGACATTATCACTCGGAATAACCTTATCTTTGAATAACCTGTAGTTGGTCACGGATAATATTAAATGTACATTAATGCCGATGATTATTAACATTCATAAAATTGAACATTTGTAATGTTCATTGTGTGATTATATTTCTCAAAATATAAGGTACTTGATGGTTAATTACCTCAAAATTTCCGAGAAACATGCATTCGATGAGTCAAAATTTTCTTTCAAGTTTTACAGTAACATCTTTGTCTCCAACTGGGTAGAATTTGACTGACCGCTAGGTCCAAAGAGAGGGGTGGTGGAAGAAAATTTAAGGCTTTCGAAAAAGGTATCAACAATATGAGCATCATCCCCTAGTTGATCATCGTTCTGGAATGCATCTAACAACATTGTCTCCATAGCAGTCGTATCCCTTAAATAATCATCCATACCAACCTCTATTTGATTGCCTCCATTGCCAGCTTGTGAAGACCTACTATTGTTGTAGTCATTCCTAAATGGTGAATCTGGACATAGTGGGTATTGAATATGTGGTTGATTCAACCATTCTTGGTATCATTCCTCTTTGAGTATTTCTCTTAATTCAGCCTTCTCTCGATTTGACATTGTTGTGGGGTGCAACAAAAGATGGTAGGTAGGTCGCTCATCATCACTAGAATCCTAGTAATTTCAAAAAATATATTTGAACATGATTAGTACAAAATCAATGATATCAATTAGTAAGCACGTCGAAAATGCATGATTAATTGGTTTGACGTTGAAATAATTACATTAATATACCAAACAATTATTATTGCCATCATTTTCCCAAGAGTGTGGCTAGAAGATGGCATGTTACAATTGGCAGGGTGAAGCAGCTGTCCATTTTCATCTACCAACTGTGCCTTGCGGTATGCTGCTCCTGATAAGAGCTTCCGACGTTTTGGAGATGTTTGAATATTTTGTGCATTTGAACTCGATTTTGAATCTACATGAACCTGCAAATTTGTATACATTAATTTTATTCAGCTGATTGACATGGATAAAAAAAATTAATTCAATTAGATAATGAAAATATAAATAAAATCTGAAGTAGTTACCTCTGGAGATGGATAGGTAGAACTCCGTGACAGGCTTTGAGAAATATTATGGAACGAGTTGAATTTGAAGAATTGCCCATTTGAAATAATTATGATATTTTCTCCCTGCATTTGAGCAAAATCAACAATAAATTTTGGTGTACATAACTAAAAGTAATTTCGGTGCCTTAAAAATAGACTTATTGTTATTGGTGCTAATGTACTGTAAACAGCACCCGTGCGTTTTAGTTACTGCACACTGATGCAGTTTCATTAAAGGACGCACCGGTGCTATTAGTTAACAAACACGCTGAATATCCGGAAATAAAAAAAACGCAACTTTGGGCAACAAATTAATTTCAGAAATCTAATTTCATAAAAAAGTTCTTTAAATAGTAAAATATATTCATTATTTCATTATTTTTGCAAAAAATTTTAGGGAGGGATTTGCACGAGAGACATACCTGGAGCAAGAGAGCACGAGAGCACCATGGAGCAACAAAATACTTTCGAACAACAACACTATTTAGAGAATCAGAATTTGAAACATTTGGTGATTCATGCAAAAACCCTAGTGTAGTAAAATCATTAAATTTTATTGTAATAATTGTTTTTTTTTTTTTATAGTTTTTGTTATTTTCAGAAAAAAAACAAAAAAATCCATTCTTACGTCAAACCCTTGCTTCTTCTTGTTTATGTGACTTCACAATTAGGGCTTTTCATTTTAGATTTATGGAGGTTGTATTACTATATATATATGCGTATGACATCTAATCCGCGGGACCATTTGCAGAGTCAGATCCCAATCCATGTCAGCCCTTGTACGATTTAAAAAAAGAAAAAAAGAAAAAAAAGAAAAAAAAGAAGATTTTTTTTTTTAATCAGTGCACACTATTTAAAATAGCGCACCAGTGCACTATTCTACTATATCGCACTGGATGCGTACTGAAAAAAAAACACTGTTTGATAAAAACAACTTTTTATTAATTTATGTTTGCGTTAATCGGTGCACCGGTTAACATATAACACAATGTGTCTCTTTGTTGACAAAGAGCACTGTACAATGTTTCTACTATATGGACGATGCGTTTAAAGAACTTACCACACTGCATTCGATGTGTATTTTGCAAAAGACACATCGTTTTCTTGATTTTTTTAACCTGAAAAGTATGTGATTTATTTATAAAATATATTAATGAATGGTATGGTACATGTTTCATATTGATAAAGAAGTGGCTGACAAGAGTTCAAGTAACAAAAATACTGATAACACATCGAGAAAAACAAAAAAAGCAAGTTCTTTGTAAATTCTTTAAAAAGTTTATTATTTTTGAACTATATGTAAGTTTAACTATTGTTTAGTGTGTATCATGCATAGCCACAAAATGATGAAGCTCAATAATATTATTTCTGATCTAAGACCAGAAGATCGTAAAAGCTTGATGGAAAAATTGTAGAAGGATGAATAAGGTGAATAAAAAAATACTATCGATCCAATATGAGTTTCTTTTTTGAATTTTCATTAATAATATACTTAAAAATTTTAGATAACATGTTTCAAACAATCTATTAATTCAGATATGTTTAATGTTCTACAAGGACTAAAAACGAAGAAAAAGAATGTTGTTCTAAGAAAATAAAAAAAATAGGACATACAAATGAAAATGAATTGCTCTTTAGCTCATCTAGAGTGGTGTTGGAGGTTAACGAAAGGTGGAAAAACTTTTAAAAAACTTTGAGGGATATAGTGGAACGAATGTATAGACATTCTTTCCACTTACAATACAAAAATAAATCCAATGATTCCAAGAACCAAATTTTATTTAAACTACAGGATGAGTTTCCAGAGAATTGGTCAATGAGACATGTCATACTTTTAATAGAAAAACCTACAACAACAAAAAAAGAAGTATTGAAAAAGTAATATTCCTTTAATTTTTTTTATAGAATTATATGTATATATTACTACAAATCAATCATTTATAAATATCACTTTTTTATATTTACTTTTCATACATCAATATAAAAATTAAATAGTTTATTGTCATGTTACATTTTCAGGAAGATTATGAAAATCTCAAAGGATGAACTAGCTGATATCATAAACATGCCAGTAGGAATGTCCAAAAAGGTGTACAAGGAGATGGTCAAAGAAATGGACATAATTTCATCACATGAGGAGCCATCTCAACAACAACATGCTTCAAATGTAATATGTAATCATTGAATTTTCTGATTAGGTACAATAAATAAACAATTTAGCATTAAATATTAATTTTCAAGTATTTTCTTGCAGAAAAGAAAAGAAAATGGAACCCATTCAACACATAAAACATGACGACAAGGAAGAAAAGGGTTGATATCTATGTTTGTGAGTAATTGTTACTTCCTTATAACAACTTAACTATATTTCATTTTTGTATATTTTAAGTTGTTTTACAACAATCATCATTGAATGTCTTCAAATAGGTGCTAACATACAAAGAACCATCAGAAGAGTTGATTGACATTGGGCTAAATATGGGTTGTCAGTATACGTTGGCATATCAGAAATTAGTTTTGGAATTTGTAAGCATCTATCTTGTTTTACTTAGCTCCGTCTATAATTAATAGAACACAAAAATCTTTTATATTAAATCTATGATTTGTTATGGGGTATAAAACTTGCAGGAAATAAAGTATGGAACTGCGCCAACAAATGAATTGTTGAGAGATGACATGAAATTTGGTTTTGAAATATTGTGTGTAGTTCACGAGTCAATTCGTGCTATGGTACATTTCTTTTCAATTTACATTGATGTATATTATTTAATATTGTAATTTTCATTATTCTCACCAATGTATATACACTCATTACATTTTATTTTTATATTTGTATATGGAACTTGAAGAAGAAGAAAACAATCAACATAATGAACAAAACATTCCTCCAAATAACCAAAGTCATGGAAGTAGCTCGAGAAGTGACAACAATTCCAGGAAAGAATGATGATTAATATGTTTGGATATCAAAGCAAGGCGTTGTATTTTTTGAAATATTTGTCTGTGAAATCATACATTTTGTTTAATGTAATGGGCATAATGTCCCAATTGAAAGACAAAGGGATACCAATAACTGTATCAGTTTGTATGACAAGGAGTGTCTTATTCATATATATATAATAAAATACGTTTTAATTTATTCTATTACGTTCTCCATTGTCGCTATGAAATGTTACACCACTAATTAAATATATGGATGATTAAATATTATAATGAAGAGATGCGAAATACAATGATATGATATAAAAAATTAATCCAAACATCACATTCAAATGCCTTAATAAAAAATTAATTGATATGAATACTGTTATAAGATATGTGTCAACTTTTGATGAATAATGAATTTAAAAAAATCACAATAATTGCACTGTCACAGGTCGATGTTTCTAAAAAATAGAAAATGAACACCAGTGCATGTTAGTTACCGCGCACCAGTGTGTTTGTATGATAATGCGCACCGGTGCGTTTCTACGACCTATGGGCACCACAAAAATACCAATACCAATTAGAAGGTCCTGTGTGCTTTATCGACGATTACCACCTGGGCGATCCAACAAGCGTTGCATGCATTGATAGGTTTTATTTTTATGTGCCAGTGAGTTTTTATAACTTAACGACCTAGTGAGTTTTAACACCTAAATGTCCCGGTGCATTCTTACACCTTAATGATGCCAGTGCATGTACCTTCCATTGGCTCGGTGCGTCTTGCTGGGTGACATGCACCGAGACGTCCAAAATTTGTTTTCCATCCTGATGCTTGGTATGTTTACAGTACCGATGCATACCTGGTAAAACACACCGGTGCGTTCACACATGATGCGCACACCGATGAGAAAAACATCCGTAAAAAGTTCCGACCACCCAGTTTTTTTTAGTTGTGTTTAAGTTCCATTAGAAGCTTCGCCAAAACCTCCGTTACCAAAAACATATTTTGTATCAAATGTTTTTTTGAAAATTTTGGCCAATTTTATAACACTAAAAACCTCCTTTATAACCTCTGCTAGAGGGTATTTTCCTTGTAATGTAATAATCAATTAAAGAAGAAATAACTACAAGTTAAGTAAAATAACATCACAATCAGTTATCAAAGTAAGAGAAATAACTTAATCTAGCTGCCCTTGATTTCTCAACATAAGGAAAGTTTCCTAGTATCGTTGGATCCCTGATACACATCTAAGATGGCTATCCACATCTTGTACGATGTCTTCTTCCCATGGAGATAGGGATAATGTGGTGTTTTACCCCCTCATCAATGATCCTCATGGCCTTGGTGTCACTCTTGTTATGTTGGATCAACTGTTATGCATATGTAGGTGGAGTTTGTGAGTTCTTCATAAATTATAGCACCCCATTATCTTCCAACACCACTAACATATGCTCCTTCCATGAGCAAAAATTAGAGGCTCCCTCTAAGTTGTGATCAGGCCTTAGTCCTTGGAACAACATGCTGCTTTCCAAAACACTGCTCTTAAAACTCTAGCACAAGCCCACTGATTGAACTGCGCTCTTCACTGATTGAACAATTCTGGTGCTGGTTTTTTTTTTATATAGAGTGTGGCTCTAATACCATGTTAAATTTTCTTGAAACTATGCAACTACTTAGATTAATTTACTAAAAAATTAAGGCAACTAAGCATTGAAACCAATTTTAACTTTCACCAAGATACAAAGTTTCTTAACATTCAACATGCAACGGAAAATAGTTGAGATAAAAACACATGCACACATAAATTTCACACCAGTGTTTTACCTAGGAAACCCAAAAGGGAAAATCTGCATTTGTTGTTGTGGGCCTTTTATTGATTGTACTCTAAGAAAATATTTCTTTTACAAATTCAATATGTTTCTATTGCAACCAAAAAATATCCTCTGAGAAGGATTTCACTAATATCAACTCCACAATTGCTCTCGTCTTGCTCCTTGATGATTGCTCTCGGTCTTGCCTCTTGATATCAGCCTGCACACAAATATTTCCTGGTAACAACTAGTCTTGGCTTGCTCTTTTAACTCTGATATTTTCTCCTCAATCAATGCTCTCTATCAACAACAACGAATTATCCAACATTGTGCCTTCGTCCTTCTATGCCTTAGTAGATATTCGATACATGCAAGCAGGCCAAGTTAAAATGGATATTCACACAAGTGCAACATGTTCCTTTTTCTAGTTAATTGGAGCAAGTCTTAGTTACACTTGGACTAGCTCTTAGTTGTCTAGCTCGTGTTGCTCCTTGATTTCATCTAGTTGTGAACCAAGTTAATTGAGGAATTAACTCACCCTCTCTTCACTTGTCTCTGAAGTCCAAACTCGTCCTAATGGAACTTGTCTCTACAATATTAACTTTTCCTAACCAAACTTTTCTCTGCCACCTCATCGTGTAGTCTAATTGAAGAAGACTCCAATGAACTGAAGCTCCAACACTACACATGCAATCCATTGATGACCATTCCCGTGCACTGGAAATTAACTCATCACAACTAAAGTCTAACTTATGAATTCAAATTCATGCTAGATAAAGGCAATTCAATGTATTTACTAGACAAGGCATAAGCCATAAGACCTTCCTTTGCTACATTTTCAATGTTTGTATACATGTGTCTTCAATTTTTTTTCTCAAAAGGTAACCACTCACCACTGTCCTACATATTTGCAACATCTGCTAGTGTTTCCTTAATTAGGAATCAAAATTGCCTTCGGAAATTATCATTGAACAACTCACATGTTCCCTTTTGTGAAGATGCATGCTAGAGAGGCTACCTTTTAAGCAGTCCATCGAAACGAAAATCTATCAACGGTAGCATTTTTGACAGCACACACCAGCTTCTTGAACTATGATACCATCTTCAACAAATATATTACCAAAAAATTTACTGTACTTGAATTTATTCTTCTTTATCTAAGAAACATTTTAGGTCAACAAATATGCTGCCCTTTATTTTGTAATTCTAGGCAATATGCATGGTTTTCGACTATATATATATATATATATATATATATATATATTTCATTTTTTTATATTTGGTTTATTATCTACTTTTCCTTTATTTTTACCAACAAAAAATGCTCTCACTTGATTCTTAGAGTGCTCATGGTTCTCTATGTGGGTTTAGGTGATTGATGCCAAAGTGTGATATATGTCATCTTTGGCGAAAAAGTTTATTTGGAGCCGACATTAAACATCTATGGGCTTAATGAGCTTCCATTGCTCAAATTTTACTTATCAAGTGTTTATTTAAGTGTTTTTTTTTTTTGTAAGCTTGGCAGGACTACATCTTCTTCATGTCCAAAATGTCACCCTGATTGGGGCGGGGAATTGAACCAGTGACTTCACATCAAGGAGTGCCTCAAGAGAGCACTCGATCATCGTTTATCCAAGACCCCGTGGACTAAGTGATTCTATTTTTCAAAATAAGCTAGAATTGTCTTTTTTGTAATGGCGTTGTTTGTTTTCATGCTTGGCTTCATTTTTATCTTCTTTTCAATTTTCTTTTTATTTTCAGCCTCTAGTATGGAGAAGAGTGCTTAAGATGCTTTAAATTTGAATGACCATACCTTCTTTATACTTGATTTTCATATTTTTTTGGTTTCTTTATATTATTTTTTAATTTATATTTATATTTCCCTTTCTCTTCTCTTTTAAATTGTGAAAAATTTATTCTATGGGAAATTCGGTGGTCTACATTGAAAAATAGTTGTTTTAGTTGGTTTCAAAAAATGATGGCCAATTAGCCTTACATTTAATGTGAGTCTTATGGTGAAATTTTATGCGACTAGCGAAAAACATTGTAATGCCAATATAAAGGACTAATTCATAAATTCTTCAATATGACTAGTTTCTTGGATAGGAGAGTATTTAAATTGATGATAAGGAAAGAGATTAACTTCATTGAAATTGGATGCAACATGAGATTAAATATAGTAGATTATTTTATTTTTTTATTTTGTTGATGAGAATGCCCACAATATATATATATATATATATATATATATATATATATAGTAACAAATCCCAATGAAACCACATGAGCATTTTTCCCTCATTTCAAGGATGTTACTCAGGGTAAATGCTAGATTTTTAATGGAACAAGGCCAAAAAAATTACTCATGAATAGATCATTTATAACTCATCAAAAATTGGTTCACTAAGGGCATACATGTGACAAAGTGGGATTTGAACTTGAGTGGGGAGATTAACAACTTTTCCTCACAACCGCTTTAGCTACATCCAATTGAAAAATCCGTAATACATGGAATGCTATGAAATATCCTTATGAATTAAACTTAATAATGCTATAATGAAAGTGCTAGAGAAGTTTGGATGATTGAAATGAAAGATGGGAAAGAAATTCACCTTCGCATTTAGATTTTCCTGAAGATTATAACATCATATAAAATATAATTACAAAGTTGGATGAAAGGATGTCTGTGTAATATATTTTGAATAGCCTTCTAGAAACTTACCCACCTTTTATTAGAAAATTTTATGTTTCCAAATTCCATCCATTAAGTTTAATGATCCATTTATAAAGTTGATTAAGACGACACATATTAGAAAGTAGCACATGTCTTATGGTAATGCCCTTATCTCCAAAGGAAATAAATTTCATAAAAGGGAAAGAAACGAACCTAGGAAGGGAAATGGAAGATATTAAGTGAGTTAAAATACCAAATGGAAAAGGTGGAAAATAAAATTGTGGTAAAGGGAAGGCTCTGAAGTTTTTTTTAGGGTTTGAATATAACCTTGAAATATCTAAATTGAATGATGGTATTTAAAAACACCTTTAAACAATGAATGACATATTTGTAAGATCCTAAAGAGCACAATGCATTGTGTGCATCTTGCATGTTGAATGTTGTTAGAGCCTCATCAATAAATATGGTTAAGATTTATCTCTAGGATCCTAAAGGGTGAGACTGCAATAATAAATATAGTGATTAATAATAAATATAGTGAGAATGGTTTGAATGGTCCAATAAACCTCTCGAGGTGGGTTCACATCACATATTTTCACATCCTCCCTTAGACACAACTTGGAGGATATTTGAAGGTGGCATTATCTTGGTTTCCCTTAATGATAGTTTTAATAGTAAACATCACTAGTTCAATCTGTCTTTTAAAAATTATAGAGATAAAAAATCATCTATCATTCCATTCGTAACACAATTATGCTAGGAACATCAACTACCAAAACCCCTAACCAGGAAAAGGTACAACTTTAATAGTTACATCCACAACATGTCCACCCAATTATTTTTGGATTGTAGAAATGAAAACTCATGCAACAACGCTTACAATAAAGGCTTCTTTAGAACTTGAACATCCATTGAAACATCTTCAAATACAAAAGTGAAGTGGCAAGAGCCTATGCACAAACAATCAAAATTGGGTTCCTAAAAATTATTGTCAACAACAATGTTCAAAATCATTGTGTCATCAACCAAGCATTATCAACCATGGAAGATGCAAAAATAACCATTCCAAATCACACAAAAAGAGCAATAACTATATCCAAATTTAGAGCTGTTAAGAATAGTGAAAAAAACTGAAAACAAAGTAAACTCTTAGATATTTTTTTCTCAAAGGCCCTTTCAATTTTTAGTGTGTATCAAAAATTGGTTCCTTGGTCCATTATTTTTCTTAGTGTCTAGGCCTTCACCTACTTCTTTTACTTCACCTCGTCTTATCATTTAACAAATTTTCTGAATTTTGTTGATCATTGGAAACTACCAATAGGTTCTCAACAACAACAAGATGGTTTATTACATTTAAAAAAGCTTAATAACATTATCCCTAGAACAAAACTTAGGGGATCACAAAAGTCATTAAGTCTCACATACACGACCATTAATCAAAGTTATTCTACATGCATAACATGCCAACCATGGAAAGAACATTTTTTCAGGAAAGCAATCCAATAACCATTGTGACAATAGTCGACCAATCAACAAGAATAAAGAGAAAAAGTGTGTGGATGTATAGTTTATGATACACATTTATATGAATACCTGGCACTTCTTCAAACAATGCGATGACCAAGCATCAATGCAACCATAATCAATATTGGTAGTTGGCATTGGTCCAAAATTTTGCCTCTTACATAAAGATCCATAAGAATATTTGTCACCATACCAAGAATTTCAAATTTGGAATGAATTCCTTGTCTATATGATGAGGATTTTGGTATGGTGTAGGATGTGTTCTTGTTCAACAAAAGGTGTAGGGTGTCCTTACAAAACAATAGAGCTATAATTTAAAGTCACCATGTCCACATTTGATATATCATCATCAACCAAATCACCGAATGGCACTTTTTGTACTCTTTGCAACTTAGCAGAATGGCCTTCTACAAAAACAAAACATCAACGAGTACATAATAACCTTCTTAAACAATATACAAAAAAAACTATTAAAAAAATCAAATCTAAAGGGGATATGGTCATTCAAAGTTAAGGCATCTTAAACACTCCTCTATATATTGGAGTCTAAAAAAGAAAAAGAAAATATAAGGAAGATAACAAAAATGAAGCCAAACAAGAAAATAAACAACACTGTTACAAAAAGGGTGAGGTGCAAGATGTATTCCTATTCAACTAAAGGTGTAGGCTAACCCTACAAATCAATAAGGCGATTATCTGAAGTCACTATCTTCACATTTGACATACCATCATCAACCAAATCATAAATTAGTGTTTTTTGTGCTCTCTACAACTTAGTGGAATGACCTCCTACAACATATAGAACATCAATTTGTACACAATAACCTTCTTGTGAATCAATGGTATAATGACTTCCAATAAAAAATCTTACCATATCCAATTCTTGCTCTTAAGGTTCTCATCTGAAGCTCAAAAGGGACAATACTAACTTATCAAAAGTCTTGCTCTTAAGGTTATCATCTGAAGCTCAAAAGGGACAACACTAACTTATCAACTTGACAAGAATTGATACCTCAAAATGAGAAATCTCGCCTTAAAAAAAACTCACATTTCAAAGTAAAAAATACCAAAATTAATCCTCGAATACAAAAGTGTTTCTATAGGTAGTACCCATTTTTCTCAGCATTTGTAGTCCAAAGAATGACGGGCTTAAGAATTTTGCAGTGTCAAAATAATATGATGAGAGGGTTTTAAAGCTTCACGCATCAACATCACATTCCAACAAGGCATCACGTTCTAGCAAGTATGGATTTAAGGTTTGCTTCAATTATTTATGCCAAATTCATGCCATCAAGAGGTGCTTACTCCACTTCAAACTTGCCCTATTACAGGGCTGAAATAGATCCACATGAGACCCTATGCGAGAAGCTCAAAATATATTTCGAATTACTTAATTAAAGTTCCCTTCATCCAACAAAACAAATCTGTAGGTATTAATAACCTTTGGCATGTCCGAGCTTCAAATTTAGTTCAGGGTGGAGGTCGAATAGTTCACATCAAAGAATTTCTCCAGGGAACCAAATATAAGAGTTTCCTAGAACAAAACAAATCCCTTTCCAATGAATACAAGCCATAACCAAAGTTTCCCAAAACCAAACCCCAACAAACAAAGAAAGTTTTCTTGCCTCCAAAAGATAAAGACCTTCCTCCATAGCTCCAAAAACCATTTCAGAAGTAACCCTTGCGTTTTGAATTTTTTCAATCGATATCTGCTTAAGGGATAGACTGCCTCTCCATATATAGATTTCGAGTGGAATTTGGGAAAAAAAAATTCCATAAAGGAAGAATGAATGAATGAATGATATTTTAACGTCCACGAGACTAAAAATAATCTATGGGACTACCAAATTCCTTCTTCTTCTTCTTCTTCTTCTTCTTCTTCTTCTTTTTTTTTTTTTTTTAAATTTCTGTATTTCAATCCTTTTCTTACTCAAATTGTTGATGAGCTGACCCAAAATTCTAACAGTTTCCTCACTGAAAAGACATGCCACGGAATTGATGCTAACATACTGCGGTAACTGTCCTTGATGTCTCTGAAAGCATCACATTCCAAAATGAAATGTTTTTTTCATTCCGTTGAAGATTGCAACAAGAAATACTGAAATTGGCATTCGAAAACAACATCCTTGATCGTAGTGAAAATTAAGCACCTACACTAGGTGGGGCCCACACAGGCTATTTTTAGGTGTACGTCTATTTTTAGAATGGTGAGAAAATTCTATTTTTAGTGGGAGTCTATTTATAGATGGTTGAGAAAATTATGTGTATGGATGGGCGTCTATTTTTGGAATACATGTGCAAAGTCTGTTCGTAGATCGCATGTCTAAAAATAGAATGCATGTCGATTATTATTATCTATTAATAATAATTAGACGATAAATAATAATATATTCTCTTGAAGCACTTGATTTCAGTTAAATGGTGTGGAAAACCAATTGACTGAAGGAATTTTGAGTTCTAAGTTTGTTTGGTGGGACATGCGAGTGGACTTCGTTGTAATTGAGTGATACAAAGTTGTAACAGAGTTGGATATGTAGTTATGTGAGTTGTAAAGTAGTTTAACTCAGTTAAGTGAGTTAAACTCAGTTGTGAGAGTTGTAACTAGTTGTAACTAAAGATACACTAGTGAGAGATCAATGAATTAAATATTAAATTAATTCACATGGAGTGATATCACATGAAAATGAAGATTTACTACTGTTAACTACATGCATGTTAGATCCAGTGGAGACCCAGTTGAGAGATAGGTGAAAGGGACAATTTGACTATCAGTTGTGACATTAGTGGGTGCACTCATGCAACCACACACACATTGGAGATGCCTATGAGTATTGTGCAGTCAAGGCAGGCTAGAATGAATCATTCAACGGTTCTTGACCATCAAGGATTGCGCAGTGGAGGTAGGCTGTCAGGAGGTAATAAATTGGCACATGTATTTGCCAATTTTTGTATGATAGTGTGAGACGATTGTAGATTGTACTGAGAGCTCTTGGATTAGAGTTTTGTATGAGATTGTTTCATGATCCGTGATATATACATAATATATGATAGTGGGTTTTTTAGCTTTATGTTTCCTGGTATAAACATATGTGTTATGTGTGATTCAACTTTATTCATGTGTTTTCAATTGGCGATTAAATTTCCGCAAAGATTTAAGTAGAAGGATTCTGTATTTAACAGTGGAATATAATTGTTAGATAAGGAGAATCCAGGAAATACATAATTGTATTAAAATTTATACATGGTATCAGAGCAAAGAATATTGCAATATTGAAGCAGTAGCTGAGTTTGTTGGTGGAAACAATTCGAATTTACTGCAATAATTTCTTGGTGCGACAGTTGAGTAAACATCGAAATGGCTTTCAATTGTTTGCGGTTAGAGTATGCACTCAAGGGAAGATCAAACTACATTTCATGGAAGGATAGGATGGAGGTGGTGCTTGAAGATAATTTCTTAAAGGAATTCATCAACAGAGATGTTCCTAAGCCCACTTCAACGGATGCTGCATTACTTGACGCATGGAAAAAGAAAGTAGCAAGGGCGAGGAGGATTCTGTTGGAAGGTGTACGAGACCACATTGTCTGAAGAATTCATGGGAAATACACTCCATATGCTATGTGGAAGGCTTTGACAGATCTTTTCCAAAGTAGCAGTGACCATAGGAAATTGGTGCTGAAGGATAAACTCAGAAAGATCAAGATGGAAAAGAACGACACTATTCTGGTATACTTAACAAAGTTTGTACAATGTAGGGGTGAGCTTGGGAGTGTAGGAGTAAGTGTTATTGATGATGATTTGGTGAGCTTGGCTCTCTTGGGACTTCCTAAGAGTTGGCACAATTATCAAGACTCTATCAATGGACGGGAAAAACTGCTGGATTGGGAATGACTGTGGCCGGATCTAGTGCAAGAGGAGTTCAGGCGGAACACTAGAGATGGATCTTCATCAAAGCATGACGATGAAGAGGATTGTGCTTTGGCTACTAAGGTGAAGAAGGGGAAGGGGAAGAAATTCCATTCTAAATTTGAGGCCGGTGAAGATGGAAAGGAGCACAACATGTCCAAAGTGAAGTGGTTTCACTGTCACGAGCATGGACATATTGCTACAAATTGTCCACATAAGAAGAAGAACAAGATGGCTGCTAGAGCTGCAGTTGGTGAGGCTCTTGCCTCACAATTTGAGCTTGACTTCTCATTGATTGCATGCATGGTGTTAAGTGAATTGGGATCAGGGTGGTACTTGGATAGTGGTGCTTCCTTTCACATAACGGGAGATAAGAAACTTTTCAGTGACTTGGAGGAGAAATATCTCCAGATGCATATTGATTTGGGCGACGATGGATGATACAGTGCGACTGGAATTGGTACCATTACCTTTCAGAGGGCATCAGGCAAACTCTTTCATTTAAAAGATGTTATGCATGTTCCAAGTTTGAAGAAAAATTTAGTCTCAATCGCAATGTTAGAGGATAGATGCTATGATGTTGTCTTTAGTGAAGGAAAAGTTTTCCCGCGACACAAAGAAACAGGGCAAGCGAAGAAGGTTGGGATTCGAGTTAAGAATCTCTATAGACTTGATGTAGATGTGATTTCTATTGAGCTTCCTACTGTTGGGAAGTGTGAGAAAGTCATGCAATTGACGCTTGAGAGGGAGAAAGATTTGCATGCAGGTAAGAGTGAACCTTGGGATGTGGAGAAGCCACAAGATGAGGATCATGGATTGGGAGCAACCACTCATGCAGAGAAATTTCATGCCAGATGGGTAGAGGTAGTGCATGCAGCTATACCACTAGGTGAGAGGTGGGGCGACATGCATGGGTAATCCTAAGAAGAAATTTCTGGGCAGGATTCATTGAGATGGTCTGGATCTCATGAATTGAACCTGGCTACGAGGAGCCCACAGTACAATAGTAGCAGGATCATTTGGATTGATGTAGTAAGATGTCGTGAGGACATGAAATCAAAGTGAGAATGCCAGATACTAGTGCACAGATTAGAGTTGACAGCAAGTGCATAATGCATGGATGCAGAGGTCAACAACGCAGTGGTTCCTGAATACATGTGCAGTTGGTACCAGCAGAAGTCAGAAGACTTTGATGACATATGAATTATACTGATTCAATTGTTTGGAGGCTATTCATTTTCAGAAGTGTTGCATGTGCGAGAAACAATAGAGAAGTGTTGCATGCAAAGGTTGTAGGGAGAATGCATGGAGTTGCTTGTCGCATGCAAAGAAATTCCTTTCTTGTTGAGAGGGAGTGTTGAATATTGCAACAAGAAACAATGAAATTGGCATCCGGAAACAACATCCTTGATCCTAGTGAAAATTAAACAACTACACTAGGTGGGGCCCACATAGGCTATTTTTAGAATGATGAGCAAATTATATTTATAGTGGGAGTATATTTATATATGGTTGAGAAAATTCTATATATGGATGGGCGTCTATTTTGAAAGAGATTAATAATGAATTGTATGAAACGTCAAAAACTTCAAATTGTATTAATGAAAAATAGATTGACAAGCTTGAGGACAATAACATTAGATTAATTTGTAGACCATATAAAATAATTGGAGAGAAATAAGTATGAGTTGTCAACGATTGCTACATAAATTAAAATATAATGAATTTATAACCATTATTTTCAATACTTCATTTGATGTTTATTAGAATTTTGTAACTTCATTATGTGTATCTTCAAGGAATGAAGTTTCCTCATTTGAAGAAATTGTAGGAATGTTGATCCAGGGAAAAAAGTAGTTAAAAGAAAAATTAATGTAAATAACCAAACATAACCTTTATAGGATGAAGTCATGAAAAATTTCATCACATATGAAGTTACAATTGGCAACAAAATTGGAGGCAAATTATTCAAATCAGAGGGATACTTCTCAAAGTTCTAGGTTCAAACATTGCAATTATAGTAGTCAAAATAATCACACCAAGGGTGATAGCTCAAGTGGTAGTGAGCCAATACGTGGTCCTATCCGTTGAGGGAGGTCACGGGTTCGATCCTTGAGTCCTTTGGGGTTAGGCCCCGAAAGTCGGCCGAACGGTTTACCGTGCGTACCATCCAGAAATTCTGGGGAAATACGCCCGGGTTTCCCGTGAGCTTTCCCCTCATGAAAAAAAAAAAATCATAAGAAAAAAACACAAATTTTATTAGAATATAAGGTAGAGGACACAAAAGAGGAAGAAGTTGAGGAGTAATATATAAAATCCATTTTTTGAAAGTGGTCCAATTATTCAACAAACCAAATATCATAAATTGAATGGAGAGGGGAACATACACATTAGAAGAGAATTATCAAGTTTATATTTAATTCAATTCATAACATGTCCTCCTACATTTATACAATTTCAAAGGAAAAGGCACTACATAACGATTTATATTGGATATATATAATGAATTTGAATGGATATTGGCTGAGGTTCATGCAAGGTGCTTAGTGAATCTGTAGTCCGGGAACAAAAGAAGATACATGGTTTTAGATGATGAGATCAGAGACGAAATTAATAGTGATAAGGGGCCCACACTAATGCAACCAACATACACTCTACTAATTGATGTTGTAACAAAGATATACGTATGAATAAAAAAAATATCAAAGTAAAAAAAAGAAAAAAGAAAAAGAAAAAAAACAAAACAATGGACAACAGAGTTGCTAGAAAAGGTAACAAATGACGAGAACCTTTGGACTCAGGGGAAGTTGAAGAGTTGGGGTCCGGGGATGCCTAAAAAACCATTCATGAAATTTAAATTGTGATAATGACTTGTATGAATAATTTTTAATTGAAATGTATGTCAAGAAAAATATATTACTCATGTGACTACCTGACATCAACAATATATGATATTCATAGGGCTTTGCAAGAGTTCTTAATTCTATTCCTACTATTGTCACAAACAATTTCGTTATATATTGACTGAAAATAATAGTTGGACATTGGTGATAATCAAATCAAGAATTCGTATATGTAAGTCGTACAATTCTGTTTTAGTTGAAGTAAGTATGTCCATAGATTGTGCAAAAATATATTGAATGGAAATAAAGCGTTTATTCTCAATGTTGTAATAGATTGCAGGGGAATCAATAAATTTCAACCATACAAAGGATCCATGTAGATGAAATGAAAAGGACATAGGCATACCATGATATCCTACACACGAGGAGTGACATTCCAAAAAAAAAAAAATGAATCAAAGACAAAATCAACACTGGGACAATGATGGGAGAATGTAACCATAACACAACTCAAGTATTTTTTGGTATAGAGGAAAAGGTAAAAATCAAACCTTATGCAAGAGGGGTTGATGCTATTACATTAAGTTATTGGTTACAATAAATGGTGATGTTCTTTAGTGTACATGAAGTCACTAGAAAAGAAAGGATTGCATTTGATCAATTGAAGCTTGAAGGCCATGCTTTTGACATTGTGGGAAAGTGTTGTTGTGAGAATAACACTTAAAGATGTACCATAAGTCATTGTTTGAGAAGTGTTTAAAAGGATGATTACATCATATTTGAATCCAATCAATTATAAGGAGAAAAACTGATTGCATGATATTTTATCTAAAATCTTCTAGTGAATTACCAAAAACATTGGCTTATACAAATTCTATAGAATTAAAATGGAGAAAAAAACTCTAGATATTATTACAAATTGCTAAATCTTGCATAATTTGATTCCATCCCTTCATGGATAAGAGATATTGTGGCAATATCAAAGAGTCAAGCATTTGAATTTTAATGACTTTTTTCCCTAAGGATGAATGGAAATATCACCAAAGGAATAGGTTTTATACAATTATGCACATTTAAAATATAAAGGGTTACAAACCGTGAAAGCTTACATAATTTGATTTCGTTCCTTCATGGAGACTATGTCTCGTGAAGTTCATACCTTTAAATATTTGAGGGTTAATTTTTTTCTCGAGGATGGTGTGACAATGTGTCTCGAAATGTTGATCTATACAAATTCTATATGGTTAAAATGAAAATAAATAAATAATAGAGAATATTTTCAAAGACGATCTCAGCAGTAACCTAATGTTTGAATTCCATGGTCAATGGTGTTGGAAAGGTTGTCATTGATGGCAACATTGATATCAAAGGAGGCAGCGTTGAAGCAGCAAATATAATAGAGGCAGCAAAGAAGCAAGTAAAGGCAGAGGAAACGAATATAACAGAGGCACCTATCTGGCAGAGGAAACAAATATAACAGAGGCACCTATCTGGCAGTGCCGTTATCACAGTAACAGCCGCAGAAGCAGAGGCAGAGGCAGAGTGACAGAAGCTGTTATTGCAGAGAATATAAAGGAGACAAAACCAAGCATTGAAACTAAACTCACAGCGGTTTTACAAAATAAGATTTCCCCATTCCGCACCGCTTTTGGTACGTAGGCGGTATTGCTGGGACGAGCAACGATTCCATTGATCAAACAGCACGTGGCACGTTTTTTATTGAACTGTGGGTCCGGGGCGGAGTAATACAAAATGAATTGGTTTATGTTTTTCGATGTATTAAAATATGAATATAAGGTTCGACGGAATATATTAAAAGAGTTATAACCATGTCTTGAGGATGACGTCATTTATTCCGAGGGGGTCCTCCTTCGCTATCTGTTCGAGTCTGCTACCCCCGCGGAATCTTACCGCCTCTGAATTAATATGTTGCATGGTTTAATTTATATTACGGGGCGTTGTGATTTGATTGATATATATATATATATGTATCATATGATAAGGCGCATACGAATGGTTGAGTGTTGACTCCACGTTGGCAAATGAGTTGTACGTGTGGGTCCCAAGCCAAAGTTCTAATTGATCGGGACTGTTTGACTAAGGATTACGAGTTAATAAAGGAATGCCGATTGCTGTAGGATTTCGTTAATAATTGAAGGACGCTGTAATAAAGGAATATGTGAACGCGGGTTTATATATGTACAGGCCGAGAATTGATTAAACCAAAGGTTATACTGTTGATAATCTATGGTAAAGATTGTTAGCACTGATATATCCGTGTGGTTAAACAAGGTTTATGAAACGTTGAGAGTTATTTTAGTTTTGATTAAAAGGGAGCCGTACATACAGCTGTTATATAACTGGAAGGAACAAAAGAACTAGAGACAGCAGCAGAAATATGGAACAAAAGAAAATTGAACTGAAATTATAACGTGAACTTCAAACAATTATGCTTAAACTCATGTATGAACAGAGAATGTTGACAGGTCGCCCGAGAACAGAAATGGTAATGCACACAAGTCCAATGAACAGATAAATAAATACAGAGATGAACCAAGATATATAACAGCCACTCTACAGCAGTAGAAAAAGACAAAATCCAGTAAAGCCAAAGTTCAGAAGAAGAGCTGAGTGATACTGAAATATATAATTGAAAAATGTAAATGTAAATATTTTTTATTGTTTGTGATGCAAAGGCAAGTATCCTAAGGAAAATAAAATCCCACTGTAGCATGGAAATTTGTACATATTGTTATAATTTTAAAATTGAGTTGGATAAAGGAATAAGAAGACAAAAGCCAAAGAGTCATGACTGTTCACTCCAAATTCCTTGAGAAATACAAACAGTCATGTGAGAATCTCTATATATAATATCAATTTGATATGCACAAAAAAAGAGAGAGAGAGAGTAAATAAAGAGAATGCAGAATACAGAAGAGTGAAGCAGAGAAGATCAAGAAAAGAAGAGCAGAAAGAGAAGCTACAGAACAGAGCTGATATCAGAGGTAAATCAGCAAACATTCAGTTTGTTAAATTGAGGAAGTTGGAGCTTCCCTATCAAGTTGCAGCTTGATAGTTGTCAGTTGTAGCTGACTGAGGTTGGAGCCTCCTGTAGGTTGGTGCCTGCAGAAAATTGAAGGGAGTTGGTGCTTCCTTTCAAGTTGTAGCTTGCAGAATTGAGGATAGAGCCTCCTGTAGGTTGGTGCCTGCAGAAAACAGTGGTGAGAGGGAGTTGGAGCTTTCCTTTGCATCACAACAATAATAAGATGTGGTTTTCTCCTTTTATGGGTTTCCACTTACATCTGCTGTCTCTATGTGTGCTTCTTATGTGTTGATGTGATTATTTCAATCTGCTTAATTGCTTGCTGCTTTCAACTTAAGTATGGTGTCACAATAAATTAATATTGGCTGCAAATAAGATTGTTCACATATTAAGATGTAAATAACTCTGGTGAAAATTTAAAAGGCTAATGCATGTATTAAACTGATTCACCCCCCCCTCTCAGTTTAATCAAAGATTCAACAATTGGTATCAGAGCGGGTTCCTTTGTACAAGTCTAACAACTGAAAGGAGATCCTAGGTTCCCAAGATGGCTAGTAAAGAAGGATGCTCAACCAACAAAGCCCCTTTCTTCACTGGTGAAAATTATGCTTTCTGGAAAATCAGAATGAGGACATACATAATGTCTCTAGGAATAGAAGTCTGGGATGCAGTGGATTTAGGATATGCCCCAAAGGAAACTGACTCAGAGAAAGAAGCCAAACAAGACTTTGTAGCTAACGCAAAAGCCATGAATGCCATATTAAATGGATTGTGTGAAGCAGAGTTTATTAAAGTAATGCACAAAAACACTGCCAAAGAAATATGGGATACTCTTGAGAACATACATGAGGGAAACAAGAAAGTAAAGACTGCCAAACTTCAAGTCTATAGAGCCCAATTTGAGAACTTAAGAATGAATGATGATGAAGATATTTCCAGTTTCTTTCTAAAGGTTGCAGAAATTATTAATAATATGAAAGCTCTTGGAGAAAAAACATCAGAAAGTATAATTGTACAAAAGATTCTAAGATCTCTTCCATCCAGATTTAATCCAAAGGTGTCTGTAATAGAAGAAACAGCTGATTGGGAGACCTTGACCATGAACCAGCTACTAGGAAATCTTACAGCATATGAGATGAGGCTCCCACAGAAGAAGCCAAGCACAAGGGAGGCAGCATTCAAAACATAAAAGAAGAAAGAAGAAAAGGAAGACATATGCTCCTGCTCTGATGAAGAAGAGGCTAAATTTGTCAAGAAATTGGATAGAGGCTCAGGTAGATACAAAGGTAAACTTCCCTTCAAATGCTTTAACTGTGGAAGAGTTGGACATTATGCTGCTAAATGTCCTCACAAGAAAGTAAGAAATCAAGCTCAATAATCAGAGAAAGACACATCAAAGAACTAGCAGAAAGGAAAGAAATTCAGCAGAAAATCCTTTTATGCTCACCAAGACAGCAGTGCATCTGAAGACTCAGATGAACCCTCAAGTGAAGAAGGAACCTCAAAAT
>CM076584.1:1263178121-1263280442 GCA_034641835.2 Pinus albicaulis | reverse complement strand
GTAACAAATTAGCCATTTTGTACTAGTGGAAGGAAAAACCTTCCTGCGCAGTAAGACTACTGGAGAAACCCGTAAGATAGGGGTTCGAACTAAGAACCTTTATCAGTTGTAGGTAGATGGCTGCGCAGCTATGGCATGCAAGGCGGGAGAAGTGGTGAGCCGGGATGATGAGGGCGAACTGTGGCACAGGAGATTGGGCCACCTTCACCATGGAGATTTGAAGATCCTGTAGCAGATTTCTACTGGGCTTCCTAAGGGCACTCTTGCACAGTCAGATCAGTGCAAGGGGTGTACCTTGGGGAAGTATGTGAAAGCCACCTTTCTTGAGAAGGATAGTCGCGCCACGAAAATCCTTGAGATAATTCACACAGACGTGTGTGGACCTTTCTCAGTAGCTTCAACAGCAAATCACAGGTACTATGTGATCTTTTTTGATGATTTTTCTCGGAAGTTCTGGATCTTCTTCTGCATGAAGAAGATCCAGATACATTCAAGTCTGTGAGTTTAAAGCACCTGGCTGAGAAGGAGCTCTGGGAAGAAGGTGATTGCTCTAAGGAGTGATAATCTGCAGAATTCATCTCATTGATCAAAAGAGTTCTGCGCGTTGTATGATTTTGAGAGAGCCCACGTGACCCCATGTCCCTAATGTTATAACTATAATGTTTTTAAGAGCACCAGAACAATCGTGGGTGCTGCACGGGCGATGTTGCATGATCAGGGCCTACCCCTTCACTTGTGGGCTGAGGCATGAAATACAGCAGTGTATGTGCAGAACCATTGTCCTCACAAGGTTCTTGGCATGATTACACCGAAGGAGGCTTATTCTGGCAAGAGGCCTGATATTCCCATTTGCGGATTTTTGGTTCTCCTGTCTACTTGCATGTGACGAAGGATGCGAGAAGGAAGATGGATCCAACTGCTGAGGTTGGAATATTTGTGGGGTACACTGATACACCTCACAACTATTCGGTGTATTTGTCAGACAGTCGCAAGACTGTTGTGCGACGGGATATAAAATTTCAGGAGGAGAAAGCCATGCAGTGTTCGCTTGAGAGGGAGCTACACTTGCATGCAGATGAGGAGCTGTTAGTTCCTAAGGAGGTGCTTCCGGATGTGGATCAGCCACAAGAGGAGGTTCAGGAGGTGGAAGAAACCACCCAGGCAGTGCCAACCATCAGAGGGCGCATGCGCACTACAGAAGCTGAGCGACTGGCTCGGGATGCACAGAAGGTTGTAGGACCACCTACAGCACAGCGCAGACAGAGACAGTCACCGGATCGGTACACTGGATACATGGCTCTTATGAGTCAATGTGTTGTGACAGAGCCATCCTCTTTTGAGGAAGCTGTGGAGGAACCCGCATGTGTTGATGCCATGATCGAAGAATATGATTCGATCATCAGGAACAGTGCATGGGAGATTGTCCCAAGACCGGTTGGGAAATCAGTTGTAGGTTCGCGATGGATCTACAAGGTGAAGCAGGCGGCTGACGGGAGTGTGGAGAAGTACAAGGTGAGATTTGTCACCCGTGGCTTCTCACAGATCGAGGGGATTGACTATGAGGAGACTTTTGCACCTGTCGCAAGGTACTCTTCCATACGGACGATCCTTGCTCTCTCAGCGCAGATGGGGTGGCACATTCATCAGATGGATGTGAAGACTGCGTTCCTCAATAGAGTTATTGAGGAAGAGGTGTACATAGAGCAGCCTGAAGGTTTTGAGATCTTCAGCAGTGAGTCGCATGTGTGCCGACTCAAGAGAGCACTGTACGGGCTGAAGCAAGCACCTCGTGCTTCGTACACTCTGATAGACAGCTACTTCACCGGGCTTGGATTCTCCAAGAGTGACGCGGATCCAAACCTGTACCAGATTGTGGTGGAGGGGAAGCTGTTGATCATCGTACTGTATGTAGATGATCTGATTTTTACTGGTGATGAGCAGTTGATACTTTCATGCAAGGAGGATCTTGCACGAGAGTTTGAGATGAAGGACTTGGGCATCCTTCATTATTTCCTGGGATTGGAGATTTGGCAGCGCAGCGGAGGACTGTTTGTTTCTCAGGGAAAGTATGCTCGGGAGATTCTGGAGAGGTTCAACATGCAAGGCCGCAAGCCTGTTGACACTCCTCTTCCTGGTGGTTGGAGGAAGGAGGATGCTACTTCAGCGGAGGTAGTGGATGCCACTGTCTATCGAAAATTGGTGGGGTCGCTTATGTATCTGGTCAATACACGACCCGATATATGCTATGCAGTTAACCAGCTTTCGCAAGCTATGGTTAAGCCTACCAAGCTCTTTTGGAAGGCAGGCAAGCATGTATTGCGCTATATCAGAGGCACATCAGGATATGGTCTATGGTACAGACAGGAGGATGGAGTGAAGCTTTCTGGCTTCACTGATGCAGATTGGGCAGGGAGTCCAACGGACCGGAAGAGCACTTCTGGAGGAGTTTTCAGCATTGGGTCGACAGCAGTTTCCTGGTACAGCAGGAAGCAGAGATCCATGGCACTCAGTTCAACAGAGGCCGAGTACATGGCAGCAAGTTTGGCTGCATGCGAGGCTATTTGGATGAGGAAGATCCTCGCAGGTTTGTTCAGGTTGCATTTGGAGCCTACAATGATCTACTATGATAACCAGAGCTGCATCAAGCTCTCGGCTAATCCAGTATTTCATGATAGGTCCAAACATATCGACATCAGGTACCATCATATTAGAGATTGTGTTCAGCGGAGAATCATGATGCTTTCATATGTTCCCACGGAGGATCAGGATGCCGACATCCTGACGAAGGCGCTCACCAGGAGCAAGTTCGAATTCCACAGAGGCAGGATGGGGGTTGCAGATAATCCATATCTTGCTGAGAGGGAGTGTTGAAAATGCAGCAAGATGATGGAGCTTAGTGAAATGAAGTCGCCTTCACTAAGTGGGCCCGCAGGCAAATTCTCGCGCAAAATCTATTTTTAGACTATGTCTATTTTTAGACATATGGAGCATGGTCTGGGGATTGCAGTATGTTATTCTTGGAGTATTGGTCATGTTGGTAAAAATAGATGGGACTCTATTTTTTGGACCTATAGGTCGAAGTCTATTTTTAGATTGCCTCTCCTTAAAATAGGGAAGTCAAATATTATTTACCCTTAATAATATTTGGACTATAAACTTCAGTTTACTCTCTTGGAGCACTTCAGTTCGAGCCTTGAAGTGGCTCATGCATCTGACAGAGGAATTACGCTATTTCCAAGGGTTTGGTGAGCACATGCATGGTTGACTTCAGTTAGGACTTCAGTGGCAGAAGTTTGGTGGAGTTAATGAGACAGCTAGTGGAGTTGTGTTCCGTTTAATTTAGTTGAACTGATTGAGATTAGTTTAACTAGCTAATCAATTAGTTATGAGTGGAGTGAATTAAATATTATTTAATTCATTAATTATTAGTAACTCATTATTCAACTCAAGAACACACGCTCACTACAGCAGTATGACTGGGTCAAAGGGAGACCGTTGAAAGAGGTAGATGAAAGGTGGAGTTAGCTATCAATAGACTATACCGTTGCTATTTGCAACAATACGATAGGTGGAGTAAGCCCATGAGGATTGCGCAAATAGCCGGTGGTTTATCTATATAAAGAGGCCATCCCATAGCATTGAAACATGCAATAGAGGCAAGGCAATTGGCGGTGAGTTTTGAACCAGTAACCTGTTCAAAACTGAGCGAGATTGTGAGTAACTTTATGAGAAAGTACTGAGTACTTGTGAGGAGTATTGTACTGAGTTTGTTACTTGATTTTTCCATTATAATATACACAATATCTGCGGGGTTTTCAGCTATAGCTCTCATACATACCGTGGTTAATGTATGGATGATTTGATGTGTTATCGCTTGATTTTATTTCCGCATGTTTGATGATCTGAGTTGATCTGAGTGGAAGAGATTATGTGTTGTATATGAAGTTCAAATAGTATGTGACCAGGATAGTCTCAGTGGATAATTAATCATTATTCAGCAAATTTCTACATGGGATCACCGGAGAGTGCAAAGGCAATAGAGATTACTTGCTCTTCTATCGACAATTCAATTCTAGTCCTGAAATCCTAGTGCAAAAATTGAACTAAACTAATAACTTTTACACTAGGAAAAAGAAACTAACTAAACATGTGTGGACTTGGGCCACTTACTTTGACTAGTTATCTAGGTGTGTTAGTACCTAAATTTGAAAAACATAAATTTTTTTCGGAATGGAAGTTATTTCCCCCCCCTACTTAAACTATGTATGAACTTTGCAAAAATAAACTTGAAATAAAAAACTGACACTAAGCCTACAAAAAGCAGCTAAGAGTGAGCTTTAGCAAGCTATGAGGTACCTCAACTAGTGCTGGAAGATGTATTATGGGCTACCAAGCACTTTACAAGTAGGAAAAGATAGAAATGTGGGAGAAATTTCTCTTTCTGTCTTTTGCACGCAAAAGGTTGAAATAGGCGCGATGTCTGCACACGAGTCAACTCTAAACGCACACCCTGGACGCGTCTGTGGGAGGTAAAGCACCTAAATTCCTGAAAAAGTAATTTTTGGAGTTGCTCTACTTTGGTATGTCATTTGGGATGAGCTAGGGACTGCAAGAGAAAAGAAAGGGGGAAATTCAGCTCCACTCCACAGCACAGACAGAGGTCTCTGCAAAAAAAATCACAACCACATAAACTTGGTAATAAACATTAGTGGAGTCGCCAATCCTATTTTAGTGTGTTTTGTGCATGCATGTACGAAATAACACCAACTTAAGGGGTGTGGTTTACCCACTTAAGTTATTGGTTATAGGTAGAAAAAATAAGTGGAGTCAAGCAAGTTATTGGAACAAGCTAGAATCATAAACATACTAGATAGAGAAATAACATGCATATATAAACTAAAACTAAACTAAAAATAAAAAAAATAAAAAAAATCTCTAAATAGAGTCAAACAACTGCAATAATTCGAACGGTGGCTCTTCAGTCACTCTTATTGAGTGTTGGTAGGAAATGAGGATGAAAATTTAACCCGCTTGCCAAAGGCCCCCTAGAACATGGGTTCTAAGTCTTGATGCAAGGACTTTTTTACTTCCAAGCTTGCCTCGGTGTAAATTCTCCCTCTCTCTTCTTTGGTGGACTGAACTTATTGGATGGCCAACAATTGAGTCCCCTCTATCTTCAGCTCCAGATCAAACATTGCTGGTATTTCTTGGGCAATTCTGGCCAGCATAACAATGTGTTATCCCATTCTTCATCTCATGGTGGCCTTATATAGGAGAATTCAAATCCTCCTTCCCTGTCTTGTTACATTGTAGATGGTGACCCAAGAGAGGGGGATGATTCCTTTGTGTGCCACAAATATTCCATTGTGTGCTCATTTGATTACTAAGGAGGCTTTGGTGGCTGTCCTTAGGCGGCTTCAAGTGAGGAATCACTATCCTAGAGTGTGCTTTTTGTGGTCCAAGAAACTAACTTTCTCCACTCACATAATTGCGGTCATTTCGAGTCATAAGGCACGCAAAGGCGGTCTTCACGAAGGATTATGCACGCAAAAGCATTTATGACTTGCTCAAATTTGATTTTTCCTTAGACCTTAGATATTTTTAAATACTTTCCATATTATCTAATGTCTTTCAGTCCTGTAAATCCTTCTGCTTAACATTAATTAATGTCATCTTCTGCTTGTATTCTAAAGCAAATATCCTCATTGGGAGGTATTTGGGAAGCTTGTATGGAGTTATCTAGTTTCCATACACTCTAATTTCTATATGATTCTGGTATAAATACCAGTCTTTTGTTTTACCCTGATCTGACAACTGTAACACCTTCTTTATCTCTTCATTGATTCTAGGCTTAATGCTACTACTTAGCATATTAACCACTGGATAAACAAAGGAATCAATGAAGTCTTTGAAGCTCAATTCAATGGAATCCTTTCTGATCAAGGATGTCCAAAAGACAACAGATTGGGGATTACCCTCAGTGTCATATTTTTGGAGGTTAACTGAAAATATTTCTGATTGGCAATATATAAAAATATGGAACAAAACTGAGGAGTATTTGAATACTCCTTATTTTGGTAACTTGACCAGCTGATCATGGATTTCATCTGATAGGGATTGGGAAAAAATTGAAGGTTGTAGCTGGTGGCTGACCTGGGAAAAATATGGATAGGAAACCTAGAATAGCTATATCTACATGCTCATCAGTGAAATATTCTAAAATACATGAGAGCATGGTCAAAATTTATTTGGTTCTTTCTGAAAACAAAAAACATGAGTATGGAGGATTGCTTTTAGGAGTTTCCACTAATGGAGGGAGAAAATTCTGAAAGATTTGGAATCTTTTAGGAAAGTCTAGCTTTAAGTAGAGTTCAGTAACAGATTCAATGGATAATGGCACTTCAACAGGTTGTGATTAAACCTTTAACATCTGATTGATGGATTGAGCAGTGATTGTGAATAGGATTTCTTGGTTTTGGGTAACTAAAGCTCTTTCAGTGGGAAAAATAGTTGATCTGGTAGAGTCTAATGAGTTCTGGAAACTGAAAGGTCTATGGGAATATGTATTTGGTCAAATTTGAATCCCACAGGTGGATATCATCTGCCTAGTCAATAAATTTGTCATGGTTCCAGTAGTGGAGCTCCAAAAGGTTGGAATTAGCTACAATATCATTGATTTTGAAGTTTTTATCGGCCAAAGGGGTGTGGTCGATATCTAAAACTAGTGGTTTAAGAAGGTTTATAGATATAACACTCTGGGAAGCCATTAATTTGTTTAATTATCAATTTATGTGTTCACTTAATGGTTTCAGGTACTTAGAATTACCTGCAAAATGGTTGAATTTGGTCTGCAGAAGTCCAAGTGGCAGTAGGGTTGAATTTGAGTTAGGAATGACTTTTGGTCTCTTTTCACAATTCAACAGAAAAATGGTCAGATAATGGTTAAGCTATAAGGTTTTATTGAACTCTTGGCTTATCGCATGGCGCAGAGTTTTATTATTTCAAAAATGGTGGTTTCATCGCATGGAAAAAGGCGGTATGGCAGTTTATAGCACACAAAAAGGTGGTTAGGCAGTTTTAGGATGAGGTGTGATAAATTGTGAGAGTGCCGCATGGCAAGGGAGCGGGGGTATGAAACCACCCATTTCGTACCCTTCCCATTGGTTTTAAATTTCAGACGTTGAGGGGTGCGAAAGGGATTGAGAGTCATTGGATATGGGTGGCTCCAATCGGATGGTTGACGGGTGATAGGATAAGTTGGGGGTTCTCAAGCAGTGGAGTTGGTTAAATCACTTATGCAGACGATTTTAATATAAGTGGGTTGGGATTAATATAGTGGGTGTTTAATAAATATATTAGGTGGTAGGTTAATATAATGGTGGGGAATGTATTAAAGCGGAAGGGTTAATATGATATGGGGGAGGTTTGAAATGATATCAGGGGGGATTTAATGAAGTGGGGCCCAATATATATTTATTTGTGCTTAACACTTTGCAAAAGTGGGGTTTTCATGTTTTATTTGAATAATGCGGAGTTAATAAAGGAGAAGGGGATTTAATAATGGAAATGAGTTTTTAACAATGGGAAAGAAATTTTTAAATGAAAAAGGGGTTTTAGTGGGGGGAAATGATTTAGAGTAAGAAGAAAGAGATTTTGTCAAAGGGAAAGGGATTTTACAAGGGGAAATGACTTCCAAGAGTGGAAAGACATTTTTTAGCAAGGGGATTGTATTTATAAATATATTAGTGATAAGAGATAAACCAAATGATGCTTTCCATAACTTGTGAAAGTATTCTACCTGCCCTTTATTTATCCTAACATTTTTTATCTCCTTTATTGGGTGCATTTGAGCTTGTTGACCCTTTTATTTTCTTTTGATAAGTAAACTAACTTATTTCTAACCGTATATCCTCTAATGAATTAGATTAAGCTTATGAGCTTATTTTATTCTCTACCTAACTACTAATCTGCCAAGATTAAATGGTTTGGTCAGATCTTTATTCACTAACTATCATGACATGAAATTTAAAGGCATGAATAATCAAGATTAAACTGTATGATCATCATGAATTATGGCATTTTGGACAAGTTGCACACAATTTTTTTTGTAAAAGTAAAGTAAACTAAGAGTAGTGGCATTTGAATGTGCAACACTTTCAGAATTTATTTTTTTTTCTTTTTGTGGGGTTCATACTTTATATCCTTTTTTTTATCTTCTTTTCTTTTGGTCCTTTGATTTTTCTTTTAGGACATACCCTCTTTTCATTTTTTAATATGGAAAAAATTTGCAGAAAGCAAAGGTATGTACAATATTACAAGACTTAACATAGTCAATTCAAAATTATGATCCCTATTATTATAGGACCCTAACAGTTTCTTTAAAGAGGGTTATTTGAAAAGAAAAAATAGAAATTAGTTGCAGGCATAGTAATATTTAAAAAAAGATATTATGAAAGGATTTGTGAAAGTATTGCTCTTGTCAAAAATTTGCAGACCTATTTTTTTCTATGTTGAGCAGTAGAGAAACCATCAAAAAGATGTTTTTGTTCTAGAAAACCACTATGTCTACAAGTATATTTGTTTTTTAAGATACAGTTAGCCAATGCTCAATGGGAAAATCTAAGAGGTTAAGAAAGTTGAAGAAACAACATGAGATGTTTGAAATCTATTTGAAAGATTAGGAAGTGAAGAGGAAAAAGAACGACTTTGCATTGAAATGCATAAAAAAATATGTGGATAAAAACATTCTTCGCATTATTTCAGATGTCAAGACAACCAAGGAGGCTTGCAATACCCTTGAGAGGAGTTTTGGTGTAATGGGTAGAATTGAAGTTGAAGATGAAGATAGATCTATAGAAAGATATATACAACAAGATGAGAAGTTTGTTGAACCCCATTGTGCAGAACCATCAATGGAAAAAAATTTAGTGATTCTAAAAACAAAGCTTGTTGATGACAATTTGTTGAATCCAATAACATAGATTTCTTATGACAATTTGGTGAATCCAGCAACATAGAATGTTGATGAGAGTGAAGTTATGATTGGAGCAACAAATGTTATGGTAAATCCCACAATTAATATTTCTAATGTAAAATTTAATGAAGACTTGTTCAGTAATAATGAATGGTTGTAGATAATGCAACAAAAGCATCATATAGAAATGATGCTACTCCATGAGAGAAGCCCACTTGAAGATGAAAACCAAGTGAAAGAGACAGATACAGAGATAGAGACAGAGATAGAGGCAGAGGAAAAGAAGGAATTCTAGAAAGAGAAAACAAAGACAAAGGCAAAGGCAAATAAGGAAGTGCAACAGAAGAAAGCTCTCATTGCAAAGTAGAAGGAACAAAACCAATGTGATTCTGCACATGCTTTTGCACTTACTATTGCTTTCCAATGTGAAGGTACACAAAACGATTATGAAGAAGAGTTAAATTTCCTTGAAGCATCAATTATAACACCATGTATTTTATAGAAGAGAGGAATAACCTGTTCTTGAGTTTTTTGGGTGATTAAAAAACTCAAGAACAGGTTATTCCTCTCTTCTATAAACTATCTCACCTGTATGGATTCTCTCTTTAAAAACACCATGTATTGATAAAATCTGCATATAAGCTACATAAATTAACATTGAAGACAACTTGGATGATGAACAACTTAATAAAATTTTCAGGTATTGGAGTCCTAAAGAGATAAAAATTGTATTATGGTCTTTATGTTACAACAAATTGATGATAAAAGGAACACAACAAAAGATGACATGTGGCAGCAGTGCACATACACAACCGACTTGTTAAGAAGTCTAAGACATACTTAGACAACCTAAAACAATCCTACACAAGAAAATGAGGAAACTGAGGTTTGAAGGATACAAGAAAGAGAAAAAGTTGAAACAATTTACAAGCTACAGTATTTCGAAGAAGAGAAAAATAAAATTAAATGTAGTTGAAGTACATTTTTTAAATTATAAGCTCGGGTGATACATAGACTATTAGACATCTTAATTAAATTTTATATGTGGTTGTAATTAAGGGGGGTGTTGGAGAATCTAATTCCAACCACCTACTAGGTGTCAAAATTGTACATCTAATGTCTGAGTTGAGTTTCAGTTAGTCAAATTTTATTTTAGTCTCATTGAAGTCATTTATTGTTGATGTTCCCAATGTAATATTATTTAACTAATTCATAATATTGAGAAGAGTAATCTTTTCCTCCATATTTATTCTACATATTCTTATATTTTGTCTCACACAATTTGTGAGGCTCTCATGGCGAAGAGAAATTGACTAAGAAAATGATGAAATAATGAAAAAATTGCTAAACTGAGCATTCTAGCACACATCTAGAGGGAGAGAAGCATCCACGGTTTGGAATAAAGATCGTATGCAGGGAGGGAAGGGAAGGGTATTACGTTAGAGAGAAGAGTCGGTTGACCTGGTTTTCAATTTTGCGAAGAGCCACAATCAATGATGGACAAGCACACTTGGAAGAAGATGGAAATTGTGACATGCTTACTGAGGAAGAAATCAAGGAGAAACATAATTTTGACAGGTTGGATGTTTTCAAATGACAGCGGGGGAGATTAAACGAACAGGGAGTCAAACTTCTAGAGAGTGTGCAGTCAAGGGTAGAACACTAAGAGCACTTGCAAACTTATCGATTTGATATTTAAAATTGGTCAACATTAGAAGCATTAATATAATTATCAGAGTCACAACAATTTCCATTTAATCGATAATACCACTAATTCTTGGATTGTTCAGAACAAATATTAGAAAAATTTTTAATTTGATTTTTGGAAGCCAATTAAAAAATACTAGAAGAACAATGATCTATAATCAATGGGAGAGAAAATTTCATCACGAATTAAATACGAGAGTTTGATGTGAAGGTAATAGCATTACTGCGATAATTTTTTAAATTCCAATTTGGTAAATCGAATATTTTTTGAGTAAAATGGGATTTTTATGAAAGAAAGTCTAGTGTCTGGACCTTTTTAATGTTGGAAAATTAATCTCAACCACCACATTAAATGAATTGGTAGTATCCATATAAATTTATTAATGGTCACTAGAAACGTATGGACAAACATTTACTCATCCCCAAAGTTTAGAAAATGATATTAGCCCATCTTGAGTGTTAGCACTCAAATCTACCTCAGGCTGAAATGAAGTAAAACTCAAGGCTACATCAAACCACGCTCAGCCTCGTAGCTAGCCCTACGAGGACAGGAGAGGGCTCTCTCCGTCAATCTCGAGAAAATAAGCAATAGGATGCGAGATGACTTACAATAAGAAATGATTTTAGGCTAGTAAAGAGATAGGAATGTTTGATTTTTGGTTTTTTGGGTTTTCGCTGGAGTAATGGGAAAACAAATTTTGGGTCCGGGGATAAGGTCAGACCTTTGCAGAGTTCAAGCTGGGGTGAGGTAGGTGATGATCTTGATGCTTTAAATTGGATATATGGATAGATAAGATAGAGGAGGAGCTGAAGAGGTAAAAGAAGAACTTGGATCCTCTCCAAACAGCTGAAAACATACAGAACTAACTGAATTCAAAGGCTAAGCACTGTAAACAATGGATTCAACCTTAATCACTCATTCAATTTAGTTCAGAAGCATATGAAAGGATGGCATACATTAACATGAATAAAATTACAGTAAACAAAGAAGAAACACCATCAAGAACAGAACACCACAAGGATCCCAACAAGTGTCGCAAAACCCCTGATCTTTCCTTAGCCAAAATATGAAAAGTATGTACAATAGTATCAAAAGTATCCCAAGAGTCCAACCTGTAGAATGCCTCAGAAATTACAATATATAGATCACTCTAACCCCTTTCCCCACCTCTAGGGGTCGAATTCCCTCTTCAGGGATCAGTTTCAACCAATTCTAATCATGGAACTACAATCTAGGCAGCTAACAACTTGCCTCTAAAAGAGTGGAAACTGATCCATTACATGATTTTTTACTCATTTGAGAGTGAATCTTCTAGAAGAGATAAAAACAAGCCAAAGTTACCTACCAAACATGAATTTACATCATAAAAACTCAAAAATTCCATCCATAAGCAAAACTGGTCCATAATAGGCGAAATACTGAGCTGGCAGCTGAAAACTCAGAAAAATCTCTAGGTGGGTCGCTCCTGAACTGCGTGGGTCGCTCATGTTCCAGGCTGATTTTGAGGTAGCTCCCGACATCCCAATTGAGCTCATGATAGCTCGTTGGAAAGCCCTGGATGTCTACTTTCCAACCCAAGTGGAATTTCTGAATTTGGAGTTGATTTGACCCTCCAAAACCTCATTCTCCCAGAGGTACTTCCTGCTGGTGCAAAAGGTGGCAGCAAGGTGATTTTCATGGTGTTTTTGAGCTGTTTGACCATCCAGATTTTGTTGAAATTCTAAGTTGACTTCAGAGGATGCATAATTAACCATGAAAAATCCAAAAATGTAAAAATATCCTCCAGCAAGTGTCTAAAAAAAAAACGAGCGCATGAGCGCGCGACCCACGTAGCTGCAAAACCTGTTTTTTAGACCAAAAATTTGAAAATGACAAAATTTTCTCCGAATTTGCCCAAATTCGGAGCGGAGGTCCTCCATCATGTGTCCTACCCATTCAATGAAGCCTCGGCCAAAATCCGAAGTGGATTAGGCCTTTTCCGCCGTCGAAGTGCCTTGCGCAACCTCCTCTTCATGATCTTCATCCTCGCTTTGCAAACATGCATGCGAGCCCAGTAATGGCCTTTCATGTGGCGAAGCATGTCTTTGTCTCGATTGGCCTTCGCCAACAACTTCTCCAAATGTATATTCACCCGCGTGAGTACAGTATCTCTGTCAGCTGGTGTCATGTCACCGGGTCTCTTTCGATTCCACTGTCTGTCCTCACGGATTTGGCGCACCTCATAAAATGTGAGCTCATCCTCGAGCTGTTTGTTGCACTGCTCCAAATAGTTAATCACCCACTGAGCCTTCTACAATTGGTCTTTCAGCTGGTCATTCTCGGCCCTTTGCTCCTGGATGACTTCCCTCAGCTTCGAGCTAGGAGAGCTCGTATCAACATCAATGACTGTCAAGTCGGTGTCCCGGCCTCTTGATGGGCCCTCATCATGCATGGGCTTCTTGCCCCTGTCCTGTACATGTACCTGCACTGAAGGAGAAAGCGATACCCCTTCCACATCATGTGGAGATAATACTCGCCGTGTCGATGAAGTCGGCAAGACCCCTTCCACCTCACGTGGAGATAGTACTCGCCGTGTCGCTGCAAATAAGGCCCTACGGCCTCGCTGATATGTCTGAGCCAAAGGAGTGCTGATATGCTCAACCTCAACTCTTTCTGGTGGGTGTGAAGGCTCTCCTGCATCATGAACTGCCTCGGGAGGCTGCTGTGGCACTCTGAAAAAGTCTCTAGAAATGAAATCTTCCCAAGTGATGCCCTGCTCTGCCAACTGATGTGACACCAAGATTTTGATCAAAGTGAAATGGTATATACTCCTGTACTGCTGCATTGGGCTCGTCTTCTTCTGCACAAATGTCACCATCCTCTCTATGTTGCGGTGTATGAAATATGGAATATTCATCATACGCACCCTTGTGAAGTGCATCAGCAAACGAATATGGTATGAGAAAAGACGAGCATACCTGCCCTCACAACTAAAATACTGAATGATGAGCCTCATGAGCAGTGCATACTCATCTCTCAAGAATCTGAATGGAAAAACTCTGCTCAAGTAAGCCATATATCCAGTTTTAATGTATGGCTCATAGTGAAATTTCTCTAACTGCTGACCCTTGTTCCATTCCTCGCCCATGTTCGGTATACCAGTGGCTTGAGCAATAGTCAAGGGTGATACAATGAAATCAACCCCAGCAAGGCTTACCCGACCATCCCGTAAATGAAGAACAAACAGATGGGCCAATTCACGATGAGGCCGGGTTTGTGCAACCATCTCACAAAATCTGAAACATGACAAAAATCGAAAACAATCCATAGCTAATGGACATGCCTGCAACCGAGCCAAAGAAGTAGGCTCCTCTCTGCGATGATCACCACTTCTATGATCTCTGCGGGACCCCCGTGGCACATTACCTTCAGTCACCGAAACACTGCCTGACCCTAGCTCATATTCTGACTCTGTCTCCGACATGGCTCAGACCAAGCTTTTGGCACTATGTATACTGATATGAAAGCAGTGCAAACAAGGTTATGATGGTGTGTTTCAAAACCCAACAAATATCCCACCGTCACAACACCATAAGGAAACAAACCATGATAAAATATCAGTTTTAAATGGATTGGAAAAGGCACAACCTCTGTTTTGAATGCAAGTGAAATTTTGACCAAAGGGAGCAGGCAACCTTCAAAATATTGAACAAGTCTAGTCAAAGGGAGAAGGGCATCATATGAATGTTTTTGTCCCTGAGTAATAACAACAAAAGTGTCAATGGGAAGTTTGAAACAAAGTCATGAGAATGTTTTTACATTGGGCAGTGAGAGATAATACAACCACAGTCACCATGGGACAAAGGTTTTAAACATGGTATAATAATAACAATGGTCAAAATGGCAAAATGGGCATGAGAGAAATATGGTTTTGATATTATATGCAAAGATGGACATATCACTGATATAAGATAAGCTACAAACTCATACAACCACCCATATCATTTTAAAACCCTGAAAACAATAATGCTATGACTGTGGGGTTTTAAATCCTCCGTTTGAAACATTTGAAACCACCAATGATGCCACCAACGCACAAAAAACATCAAGCAATTGATAGAAACCTGTTTGAAGGCCGATGAATCAATCCCAAGCAAGACTGGGCGCTCAAAACGAAATTCCGAAACTCTGTGTTTGCGTGGGTCGCTCACCTCCTGCGTGGGTCGCTCGGCCCAGGTGGGTCGCGCCCCTTGCAACTTTACACTGCTGAAATGACCTACGTGGGTCGCTCTGCCCAGGTGGGTCGCTCGCGCCCAGGTGGGTCGCTCGAGCCCCACAACTCTGTCCACGCAGTTTAAAACTCTGAAATCGGTCCTCCCATCCTCAAAACACGATTTGGGTGCTATGGATTTGTGAAAATGAAACTTGTTTGGCTTTTATACATGATACAAATATCTTCACAATCAGATTTTGTTTCAAATCTAATTGCAAACCCATATTACAATGTATTTGTAATTTCACTTTTGGCTTTTCAAATACAATCTTCTTTTGGCTTTTTTTTAAGGTCGACTTTAATGATTTTGCTGTCTTCTTGCAGGGATATGGCTATCTCGGCTAAGGAAGAGACCAGGGGTCTGCCTTTGACAATTTCTTCTTGGCGGAATAATTACAATTTATTACAAAATGATAATGAACAATTTTCTAGTTCCAAAACAGAGTTTTGGACTAGAAATATTTTTCAAAATGCTGATGATAATAAAACAAAAAATCACAATATGCGGAACTTTCCTCACCTTGCAGGCTTTATGACTGGTATATAAATGACTCAAAAACCCTAGACACTAAGACCTAAGACACTTATTGACAATTTTAATGACCATATATGTAATGACAATGACTATGAATGATTTTTTTTTTTGAGGAAAATTTTTAAATAGCGCTGCAGGTATAAACATGAGGAAACATAAGACGACAGACCCCTTCGTCAGTTCCATGGCATGCTCCTAGTGAAATGCAACGAAGTGGAACAAGCGAGACATCTAAAAATGAATATGCAAAAGAATAAATGGTCACTGACGGAGGGCTACAAAGGCCGACTCTAACATTGGCTCCAATGGGGATGGTGGCTCGATGGAGATGCCAAGAACGGCAGATCTCTGGGGGAGTCAGACAGTGCCTTTCATCCATTGGGCGATGGAATCATTATTTCAACTGATAAACAAACTTTGGACAATTTTATTGACTGCAGATTTGACTAACGACGAACTGCAATTTGACCAAAACTGACACGACTCAAACTGACATGACTTTAAAACTTAAAGACTGATGAAACTTAACTTGACAATTTCAAACCAACCAACCTCTATCTCCAGAATTATAGCCTTCACTCCGGGCCCCAGACTGAAAATGAGAGATCAGTGCACACTTGCAACGAAACAAAAGTAAAATGATATATAAAATGACAATGAGATCAGTAGCAAGTACTCAGAAATAATAACGCTTCAGCAACCGACCATTGATCGGTCCTCCAGGACAATCATCTCCATTCATTTCTTTGAGAAGAAATGCATTCTGCCCCCGATACGCTGCAATCTTAAAAGGACCCTTCCACAGATTTTCAAATTTGCCGTGCTTTCCCTTATCTTCATTCCGGGCATCCCATTTTAAAACTACTTCATCCAACTGAAACTTATCTGCTTTCGCCTTTCTGTCGTAGATCTTTTTTATGCGCTCCTGCAACTTGAAAGTGTTTTGAAATACCTCCTCTCGTGTCTGCTGTAAATGAATCATCTCATTAATCCTCCGCTGCATAGGATCCTCTTCACTTCCAGCCTCCTGAAGCAATTTGACCACCGGGACAGCAAGTGAAGTAGGAAAAACTGTATTCGTCCCATACACCAACTCGAAAGGAGACATGCCAATAGACTTTTTCTGACTTACCCTATCAGCCCATAATGCATTCACCAACTTTTTGTGCCATGCCTTTTTGTTGATTTCCAGCAATTTCCTAATGATATTCACCAAGGATTTATTTGAAGATTCCGCCAACCCATTCCCTTGCGGATGGTAGGCGGTCGAATGTCCCAAGGTAATATTGTACTTAAAACAAAAATCAACCATCCTCTTAGACTTAAAGGCTGCTGCATTATCTGTGATTATTTTAGTAGGACACCCAAAGCGTGACAGAATATTGTTTTCAAGGAAAGAAATAATTACCGCATCAGTGGCCTGTCGAGTGGGGATCGCCTCAATCCACTTCGTGAAGTAGTCTGTAGCTGTCAAGATCCATCTATGCTGTCCGGAAGATGCTGGGTGGATTTCCCCGATAAAATCAAATCCCCACTGCTGGAATGGTGCACTAACTTCAATTGGTTTTAGAGGCAAAGGCTGTAGTTTCTTCTTCCCTTCGAAAATTTGACACTCATGACAATTTTTAACAACCTTAAACACATCAGAAAACAAAGAAGGCCAATAATACCCTGCCCTTAGAATCTTATTCGCTATGGTCTTCCAAAACAAATGACCTCCACAGTCACCTTTGTGAAAATCCTCCAAAACTCTTTGAGCTTCCTCCTCTACCAAACAATTCAACAACATACCTCCAGGGTCTTTCCAATATAATGCAAAATTCAGAATGCAGAATTTAGCAGCTCTCAACTTCAATGTTCTACTCTTATTTCTAGGCATCCCGGGCGGTGTAGACAAATTCTGAAGCACATATAAAATGTCAGCATACCAAGGAGAAGAAACAAAAATATCGGATACCTGAACTGACGTACTTTCCTCATCTTCATCAGACATGGCAGCAATCAAATTCATGTCTAGAGCATGCAGATTTGTTTCAGGCATGAGCTTGGCGAGTCCTTGTCCTTTGATCAGCTTGGTCGGTTTAATCTCCACATCGTACTCTAACAACGCAGCGATCCACTTACCTCTTCTTCCTTCTGGATCTGCCTGTACCAAAACATCTTTAACTTCTGCGTTAGGGACATATGCTGTAATATGGGAATGCAATATGTACACACGGAAATCCTTCAAAGCCTTTACAAGCGCAAGTGCTTGTTTCTCAATGATATTATACTTCAATGCTCCATCTCTAATGATCCGACTGAAGAAAGCAATGGGCTTCTCAACTCCATCCCTTTTTTGCATCAAAACAGCTGCCAATGTGTGCTCAGAAGCGAAAGAAAATAAAATGAAGTCCTGTGTATAATCTGGGCTGATTAAAATAGGAGCTGAGGAAAGAGCTATCTTTACCAAATTGAATGACTTTACCGCCTCTTCTTTCCACCTTACTTGGCTGTCCTTTTTCAGCATATTCGTGATTTCTCTAAGGTGTTCTGCAAGATTTGGAATGAAACGACGCAGAAAATTCATTTTACCATTAAATGACTGTATTTCTTTCTTGTTCCGGGGCTGCTCAATCTACTGTATGGCTTCAACACGAGCAGGATCAACTCGAATGCCATCTTTCGATATGATGTGGCCAAGGAGCTTTCCTTCATCCATGGAGAAAAGGCTCTTCTTTGGATTCAGCGAAATGCCATATTTTCTGCACTTCTGGAAAACAATTTTCAAATGATACAAATGTTCCTCATCAGAATTGGAAAACACAGTTAGATCATCAAGGTAAACAACCAAAAACACATCTTTCTCATTGGCAAAAGCCATGTCCATTGCACGCTGAAAGGTAGCGCCTGCATTCTTTAAACCGAACGGCATCTTTGCATAATGAAATGTTCCCCAAGAGTGGTGAACGCAGTCTTGTTACGATCATCTTCCTGCACTAAAATCTGATTATAACCTGAGTATCCGTCGAGTAGTGACATCCTTGATGCTCCAACTACTCGCTGCAATATATGGTCCATTTTTGGCAGCGGATAATTGTCCTTTAATGATACCTTATTCAGATTTCTGAAGTCAATACATAAACGGATCTCACCTGTCTTCTTTCTCACGGGCACCAAGTTTGATATCCAATCTGAAAATCGAATAGGTACAATGATTCCTGACTTATACAACCTATTTACCTCTTTTTTGATTGATGGCAGCAGCTTTGGATTGATCCTCCTCAACTTTTGACGAAAAGGCTTCTGATTTGGTTTGATGGGAATAGTATGCTGAATGATGTTGGTATCATATGTTTTAAGATCTGAATAATCCCACGCAAACACATCAGAAAATGAAGACAACAATTTCACGTATTCTGCTCTTACCTTTGGTGACAATGACTTTGACAATTTTACCATCTTGGGATTCTCAGCTGTCCCAATATTTACCTCTTCGACACCCTTCTCTGTTGGCCTCAATGTGGGTTTACGGGCTACATCATCTTGATCAAACAACTCTTCCAAAGGAATCAATCCCTTAGGAATGATGTTATCCTTTAGTTGCAGCACATCCATTTGGTTTATCTGTATGTCATCACTACCATCATCAAATTCTGTATCTATGGAGGTATCTTTAAACTTACCCTTATTCTGCAGAAATTCACTAATCTCCTCATCATCCTCAAAGACTTGCCAACATCGCTGATTGTCTGGAACGGTGGGCCGGTGTTTCACATGTATCTCAAACTTGTTGCTGAAATTCATTGGAATCTTAAGATTGCTTGCTGCCTTAGCAAGTCCATCAGCAACACCATTTTGTATGCGGGGCACACATGTCAAAGTATGATCAGAAAATAACTTCAAAATGTCCAAAACTGCATTTCGGTAAGCCCTCATGCGAGGATGCTTAGCCTGAAACTCACCTTTAACTTGTTTTATCACTAATTCTGAATCACCATATACTGCAATCCTCTTCGCTTTCAACTTCTTAAGAATCTTAAGGCCAGCAATAAGAGCCTCGTATTCCGCTTCATTATTTGAACAATCGAATGCAAGCTTGTAAGAACACACTCTCACATTGCTCGGAACTCTATCAGGAGCGGAAAATGGACTACGAATCCACACACCAATCCCAGCACCATCGCTGCCCACTGCACCATCAAAATCCATGGTCCAAAGGCCATCTTCATCGTCCTCTAAATGCTGAAACTGTGCCGGCTCTGTTTTTCCTGTTTGCTGCCCATTGTCTTCAGCTGATTGCTCCAAAACAGCTTGTTTTTCTCTTCTTTCTTTTTGCAAAACTTCTCTAAAATTCTCATTTATTTCTGATATGTCTTCTGCCTGAACTAATTGACTTTCTACATCATTAAAACTATCAGCAAGCAACACAAACGACTCTAAATCAGTATGTACATAATTCACAGGATGATTGATTGGCTTCTCTTTGCTAGTTATCATGTATTTCATCTTCTGCTCTCGATATAACTTTCTCATTTGACCGAAGACCGGAATTGTAGCATAAGAGAAATCTAACTGAAGTGTACCTTTCAACTTTGCCCCCCAAGATCTTGCAAGGAGCATCCCGAACCGTGGAGGAATGTCGGCAACCACCACATCCATCAAAACATTCTTCGCTGGGATTTGATCTAAGCTTACCACCAAATCTTTGATGAGTCCTATACACTTTACCCGGCTGGAATCAAATGAATACAAATCATGATATTCTCTTGTAATGTCTAATCCCAACTTTTCCATGATCGCCTTTGGCATCAAATTGTGCGAAGCACCCGAATCGAGCATAGCATTGTGCAATATATATTCATGCAACCTCAAACTGATGTAAAAAGGAGGAACATTACTGTCAGGAGACTCACCATTTAATGCAGGCCCAAAAATCAATTCCGGCTGATCATCCTCAACATTTACCGTGTCAATCATTGGATCAAAGTTCAGAATTTTGGTGACTTGACTACGGTAGCTGCTGTTTTTCATAATCTCCGTCAAAGGAATAGATATTTTCAGTTTGGAAATTTCATTTTCCAAACTAAATGCTGAAACCTTCTCAACCTCTTTAACTGGAACTTCCTTCTTTTCAGCCTTATCTTTCACAATGTTTGACTGATTTACCTTTTCAGCTGATGGCACTTTACTTGCTGCGGGGTCAATTGTTTCTTTTCCTATTTTCTGTGGTATCGGTGAATCTGTCTTCGGTGCTGAAGCTTCTTTTCTTTTCTGAATGGGATTTATGGGTACATCTCGATTTCTCAATGAATACTGCTTCTGCTGAGCAGTCAATGCATTCATATATCCTCTTTGGTATTCATCTGACTCTTCCTCTAAATCAGCATCATTTGTTAGGATGAAATTCTCATCTTTCTGAACAACTGAACTTTCTCCATACTCCTCATCCTCAGTGATATAAATAGGCAAATCATCGGGAGTGAAGAAATGATTTTGCTCACCTGACACATCATCATCATCATCGGAATCATGACTCACAAAATTCTGCAAAAGAGGGGTCTTAATCTGCTGTTGGGCTGCTGGTTCTTGAGCTCTTTGTTCACGCTGCTTAATTCTGAATTGTGGCTGCTGCTGGCCACGGAAATTTGGATTTCGAAACTGTGTTTCTGATTTGTCGAGATTCATTCTTTTCAAAACCTTTTCCAACTCACGAGCTAAGTGCTATTCTGATATAGATGTAGAAGGCTCTTCCTTTATTGTCACTCTTTTCTCCGCTTTCAACCGTGCTCTTTTATCATTCAGATTTGCCTCAACACTAACAACGACCTTCTGCATATCTTCTAAAGTAGGTGGATCTCTATCACGAAGGGAATAAGCCATCTCCGGATCAAAGCCATCCGGGAACTTAAGGAGAGCAGACTTTTTAGACGGCCTCAAGTCATCCGGAATAGCATTATACACTGTATTGAATCTAATGATATAATCCTGAACAGACTCACCAGGATTACGTTTGAGATTTGTATATTCTGAAGTAATCTGCAGCGGATCCTTTTTCATCTCCCATCGATCTAAAAACTGCCTCTGGAGTTCTGCCAATGTATCGATGCTTCTTTGCGGCAAGGCTCTAAACCATTTTCTTACCTCTCCTCCAAAATTTTGCACAAAAAGCCTCATACTCACATTCTCTTCATCAATCTCGAAACGATCAAAGAAATCTGCCATATTGTCTACATGCTGTTGTGCAGGAAGACTCTGTGGAGTGCCATCAAATGTTGGGATCTTGCTCTGATAGTCTGCGGGCATATCATTCAACTGCTGGGGTAACACAAGAGGTGAAAAACGAGCAGCCGTAGCTCTTGGTGGATTGAAGACAATCTGTTTTCGAGGAGACACAGGAGGAGTGGGAGCAGTAGGTCTGCGAGATGTATTCAATGGATACGGAGGAGAAATTACTATTGATTGCTGATCAGCAAGCTCAGGCTGAACCGGAACGGTGGGGATAAAGAGAGGCTCAGTAGGGATCCGTGAACTTGATGCAATCTCAAATGGGTCAAGAATTTGTGAAGCAGATTCAGTAAACTCAGGAGTATTAGTATCCACAATAGAACTTTGCAACTGTTTATCCAGGTAATGTGAAACAAATCTATATTGCAAATCTTCAGTAAACAATGGATCTGGAACTAATCTTGACAATTCAGTTTCGGCAAAATTCACAAACAAGGATGTTTCAAACCGTGCATCAAAAGGAATTTCATCAACATATATGATTTTGACAGGACAGGATGCAGATCGGGTAAGCACTCTGGAACTCTCAAAACTCAATTGGCTTTCTCTTTCAGAACTTTCTTGACTTTCTTGTTTTCTAAGGGTCCTCGGAATCAGATTTGGATTTTCGAATATTGTTGGTGGATCAGGGTCAGGATTCGCCCTAGTATTCCTTCTTGAAGCCAGTGTATTGATTTTCTCGGGAAAAATTTCAAGGAACACAGTCAATTATTTTCAGCCTTTCGACTTCTAGACTCAATCAACCAAAAGGTCTAGAACGAATAAGTATACTGGGGTGATTTACAAATCAAGTACTGCACACACAAGCTTACCGGAGATCGACTGAAGCAGCGTTTATCTACTTCCGCTTATGCATAACAAAGGCGTTTCGAAAGCTACCTGGCGTGACTTCAGACTCCGTCTAAGACTCGTGGAACAAACACATTAACAAGCAAACCATTGAGATCTTCCCCAGTATGGTCGCCACTATGTTAGCACTCAAATCTACCTCAGGCTGAAATGAAGTAAAACTCAAGGCTACATCAAACCACGCTCAGCCTCGTAGCTAGCCCTACGAGGACAGGAGAGGGCTCTCTCCGTCAATCTCGAGAAAATAAGAAATAGGATGCGAGATGACTTACAATAGGAAATGATTTTAGGCTAGTAAAGAGATAGGTATGTTTGATTTTTGGTTTTTTGGGTTTTCGCTGGAGAAATGGGAAAACAAGTTTTGGGTCCGGGGATAAGGTCAGACCTTTGCAGAGTTCAAGCTGGGGCGAGGTAGGTGATGATCTTGATGCTTTAAATTGGATATATGGATAGATAAGACAGAGGAGGAGCTGAAGAGGGCAAAGAAGAACTTGGATCCTCTCCAAACAGCTGAAAACATACAGAACTAACTAAATTCAAAGGCTAAGCACTGTAAACAATGGATTCAACCTTAATCACTCATTCAATTTAGTTCAGAAGCATATGAAAGGATGGCATACATTAAACATGAAGAAACTTACAGTAAACAAAGAAGAAACACCATCAAGAAACAGAACACCACAAGGATCCCAACAAGTGCCGCAAAACCCCTGATCTTTCCTTAGCCAAAATATGAAAAGTATGTACAATAGTATCAAAAGTATCCCAAGAGTCCAACATGTAGAATGCCTCAGAAATTACAATATATAGATCACTCTAACCCCCTTCCCCACCTCTAGGGGTCGAATTCCCTCTTCAGGGATCAGTTTCAACCAATTCTAATCATGGAACTACAATCTAGGCAGCTAACAACTTGCCTCTAAAAGAGTGGGAACTGATCCATTACATGATTTTTACCCTTTTTGTGAGTGAATCTTCTAGAAGAGATAAAAATAAGCCTAAGTTACATGCCCAACATGGATTTACATCATAAAAACCCAAAAATTCTATCCATAAGCAAAACTGGTCCATAATAGGCGAAATACTGAGCTGGCAGCTGAAAATTCAGAAAAATTTCTAGGTGGGTCGCTCCTGAACTGCGTGGGTCGCTCATGTTCCAGGATGAATTTGAGGTAGTTCCCGGCATCCAAATTGAGATCATGATAGCTCGTTCGAAAGCCCTGGATGTCTACTTTCCAACCCAAGTGGAATTTCTGAATTGGGAGTTGATTTGACCCTCCAAAACCGCTTTCTCCCAGAGGTACTCCCTGCTGGTGCAAAAGGTGGCAGCAAGGTGATTTTCATGGTGTTTTTGAGCTGTTTGACCATCCAGATTTTGTTGAAATGCTAAGTTGACTTCAGAGGATGCATAATTAACCATGAAAAATCCAAAAATGTAAAAATCTCCTCCAGCAAGTATCCCAAATAAAAGTGAGCGCATGAGTGCGCGACCCACGTAACTGCAAAACCTGTTTTTTAGACCAAAAATTTGAAAATGACAAAATTTTCTCCGAATTTGCCCAAATTCGGAGCGGAGGTCCTCCATCATGTGTCCTGCCCAGTCAATGAAGCCTCGGCCAAAATCCGAAGTGGATTAGGCCTTTTCCGCCGCCGAAGTGCCTTGCGCAACCTCCTTTTCATGATCCTCATCCTCGCTTTGCAAACATGCATGCGAGCCCAGTAATGGCCTTTCATGTGGCGAAGCATGTCTTTGTCTCGATTGGCCTTCGCCAAGAACTTCTCCAGATGTATATTTACCCACGTGAGTACAGTATCTCGGTCAGCTGGTGTCATCTCACCGGTCTCCTTTTCGATTCCACTGCCCCGTCCTCACCCTGATTTGGCGCATCAGATAAAATGTGAGCTCATCCCCGAGCTGTTTGCTCATCCTCGAGCTGTTCGTTGCGCTGCTCCAAATAGTTAATCACCCACTGAGCCTTCTGCAATTGGTCTTTCAGCTGGTCATTCTCGGCCCTTTGCTCCTGGATGACTTCCCTCAGCCTCGAGCTAGGAGAGCCCGTATCAACATCAATGACTGTCATATCGGTGTCCCGGCCTCCTGATGGGCCCTCATCATGCATGGGCCTCTTGCCCCTGTCTTGTACCTGTACCTGCACTGAAGTAGAAGGCGAGACCCTTTCCACATCATGTGGAGATAATACTCGTCGTGTCGATGAAGTCGGCAAGACCCTTTCCACCTCACGTGGAGATAGTACTCGCCGTGTCGCTGCAAATAAGGCCCTGTGGCCTCGCTGATATGTCTGAACCAAAGGAGTGCTGATATGCTCAACCTCAAGCATGTCTGGCTGGTGTGAAGGCTCTCCTGCATCATGAACTGTCTCGGGAGGCTGCTGTGGCACTCTGAAAAAGTCTCTAGAAATGAAATCCTCCCAAGTGATGCCTTGCTCTGCCAACTGATGTGACACCAAGATTTTGATCAAAGCGAAATGATATATACTCCTGTACTGCTGCACTGGGCTCGTCTTCTTCTGCACAAATGTCACCATCCTCTCTATGTTGCGGTGTATGAAATATGGAATATTCATCATACGTACCCTTGTGAAGTGCATCAGCAAACGAATATGGTACGCGAAAAGACGAGCATACCTGCCCTCACAACTAAAATACTGAATGATGAGTCTCATGAGCGGTGCATACTCATCTCTCAAGAATCTGAATGGGAAAACTCTGCTCAAGTAAGCCATATATCCAGTTTTAATGTATGGCTCATAGTGAAATTTCTCTAACTGCTGACCCTTGTTCCATTCCTCGCCCATGTTCGGTATACCAGTGGCTTGAGCAATAGTCAAGGGTGATACAATGAAATCAACCCCAGCAAGGCTTACCTGACCATCCCGTAAATGAAGAACAAACAGACGGGCCAATTCACGATGAGGCCGGGTTTGTGCAACCATCTCACAAAATCTGAAACATGACAAAAATCGAAAACAATCCATAGCTAATGGACATGCCTGCAACCGAACCAAAGAAGTTGGCTCCTCTCTGCGATGATTACCACTTCTGTGATCTCTGTGGGACCCCCGTGGCACATTACCTTCAGTCGTCGAATCACTGCCTGACCCTAACTCATATTCTGACTCTGTCTCCGACATGGCTCTGACCAAGCTTTTGGCACTATGTATACTGATATGAAAGCAGTGCAAACAAGGTTATGATGGTGTGTTTCAAAACCCAACAAATATCACACCGTCACAACACCATAAGGAAACAAACCATGATAAAATATCAGTTTTAAATGGATTGGAAAAGAGGCACAATCTCTGTTCTAAATGGAAGTGAAATTTTGACCAAAGGGAGCGGGCAACTTTCAAAATTTTGAACAAATCTTATCAAAGGAGAGCATGGCATCAATAGAATGTGTTTGTCTATGAGTAATAACAACAAAGGTGTCAATGGGCAGTTTGAAACAAAGTCATGAGAATGTTTTTACATTGGGCAGTGAGACATAGTACAACCACAGTCACCATGGAACAAAGGTTTTAAACATGGTATAATAATAGCATTGGTCGCAATGGCATAATGGGCATGAGAGCAATATGGTTTTGATATTATATGCAAAGCTGGATGTATCACTGCCATAAGATAGCAAACAAACTCATTCAACCATTCATTTTCATTTTAAAACCCTGAAAACAATAATGCTATGACTGTGGGGTTTTAAATCCTCCGTTTGAACATTTGAAACCACCAATGATGCCACCAACGCATTCAAAAACATCAAGGAATTGATAGAAACCTGTTTGAAGGCCAGTTGAATCGATTCCAAGCAAGACTGGGCGCTCAGAATGAATTTCGAAACCCTGTGTCTGCGTGGGTCGCTCACCCTCTGCGTGGGTCGCTCGGCCCAGGTGGGTCGCGCCCCTTGTAACTTTACACTGCTGAAATGACCTACGTGGGTCGCTCTGCCCAGGTGGGTCGCTCGCCTCCTGCGTGGGTCGCTCGGCCCAAAACTCTGTCCACGCAGCTTAAAACTTTGAAATCGGCCCTCCCATCTTCAAATCACGATTTGGGTGCTATGGATTTGTGAAAATGAAACTTGTTTGGCTTTTATACTTGATACAAATATCTTCACAATCAGATTTTATTTCAAATCTAATTTCAAACCCATATTACAAATGTTTTTGTAATTTCACTTTTGGCTTTTCAAATACAATCTTCCTTTGGCTTTTTGAGGTCGATACTAATGATTTTGCTGTCTTCTTGCAGGGATATGGCTATCTTGGCTAAGAAAGAGATCAGGGGTCTGCTTTTGACAATGTCTTCATGGCGGAACAATTACAATTTATTACAAAATGATAATGACAAATTTCTAGTTCCAAAACAGAGTTTTGGACTAGAAATATATTTTTTTTAAAACGCTGATGATAATAAAATAAAAATCACAAGTGCTGGACTTTCCTCACCTTGCAGGCTTTATGACTAGTATATAAATGACTCAAAAACCCTAGACACCAAGACCTAGGACACTTATTGACATTTTTAATGACCATATATGTAATGACAATGACTATGAATGATTTTTTGAGGAAAATTTTTAAATAGCGCTGCAGGTATAAACATGAGGAAACATAAGACGACAGACCCCTTCGTCAGTTCCATGGCATGCTCCTAGTGAAATGCAACGAAGTGGAAGAAAGCGAGACATCTAAAAATGAATATGCAAAAGACGAAATGATCACTGACGGAGGGCTACAAAGGCCGACTCTAACACTGAGTATCAAATTTTTTCATTCTTGTATTAATGTATTAGATATATATGTTTTGAATTAAAAAGAAAGAATAGGTTGAATGAAGTGTCGCTGATGTAAGTAGGAAGAGACAAGGGGAGAAAAACAACAATTACAGGTTTTTATTGTGTGTTAGTAAGCAGCTATGTTGTGTTGTTTAAGACCTCTCCGCAACTTTGTGTGAACTCTCTGTGCTGCGGAAACGAGTTTCCACTCTCTCAAATATTTTAACATTTAATCCCTCTAACTGTTACTTTGGCATCCTGTAAAAAAAAAATATTAAAATTTATTTTCTTGACTAATTCTGTGTCCTTAAATATTTAATTTCTTGACTAATTCTGTGTCCTTAAATGTTTAAGGTTTTTTAGAATTTGTATGATCATCATTAATCTTTTTAATATTTGATGATAGGTGTAGTGTCCACCCCAAAATAATTTTGGACAAAAAAAATATTGATACACAATTTCATATAATATACTATTATTTTGCAATAATACTATTATTATTATTTATAAAAATAATTATTTAAACATATATACATTAAAAAACAAACATTTTACAATGTTTTTAATCATAAAGATTCATTCTCACTTTATATAAACATTTTAAAGCTTAAAAATATTTTGTTATAATAATATGTATGAATACATGACTTACTAATATCACATGCTCAAAATACCATAGTCATATATTTATATGACATTTTTTTAAATTTATTTATTATTTAAATTAATCAACTTAACTAAAAATATATGTAACTATTTTTAAAATAAATTTTGATTGCCATTACTTTAAAAACTAGCAATTGCACCATATGTTGCAAAGGAAATGTTGTAAAGCACATATGAAATATTAGTATAATTGATTTTTTTATTTTGGAATAGTAAGTTTAAGTTATGTTGCAAGTGGAGGTTGAGTTTTGTTGGATGCTAAGTTGTTAAGGAAGGTCTACAAGAGGCGATTTAAGGTGGATATTATCTTGTATTTTTATGTGTTTTTCTCTTTGTTTACTTCTGGAAAAGCCCAAGCCCTTGTTTATATAGGCTATAGTCCTATAAGATAGGTTAAAGAGAAGTGACAATAGAATTATAAGAGTTGTAAAGGATAGCAAATGTAGTGTTGGGTACAAACTGCCAAGTGGGAATATCTACTTTTTGAACATATTAGAAGCCTAAATATTGACAATTGAACAACAAACAATAAAGTGATAAATTGAATTGAATTACAGAACAACAGTGTCATCATCTATGAAACAAGTTGGAGCATGAGTAGTTGTAAATTGGTGTTTATAAAAGATATTTCTCATCATCTCCTTAGCATATCAAAGATTTCAACATTGTAAGTTGTTTCTTACAGAAGATTGGTGTCCTCACACGTGGTTTCCTATAACATTGTAAGAAATTGAAGATGGTAAGACAAGTATTACACGTTTTTTCCCAATTTGGGTTTACATATTAATATTTGCATTCATGCATTGTGTTAATGATTGATGTGGTGGTGTGACTTTTGTTTTAAATGATAAGGATTTAAATTTGAGTAATACTCATCCCCCCCCCCCCACCCCCCACCCACCCCCTCGAGATCATTTTGTAAATTTCAACATATATATCAACAATGGCTTCCAAAAAATCCAACATTGTTGCATATAATTATTACATTTGTACTAAAAAAACATTGCTTCTACAAGGACTTGGTTTATTAGTAAAGTGAGGAGTGTTATTTGTTGAGAATCAGTTACAAGTGCTAAACAACCTTACCAAGAATAAATATCTCAATTCCTTAGTGCAAGTCCTAGGAAACATTGTTGTACAACATGCAAGTCTCATCTCATTTTATAGTGTTTGAAAATGTCACTTTTAGAGAGAATTAAACCTTAGTGTGGAGAATAACACCACCTCAACTTAACCAACTAATCAAACTCTCATTTGACAATGTTTAAAATATTTTTTTAACAGAATAATTTGTCTATTACCCAAAATAGTTGACTCGTCCCTATAGTGATTCTTAATTTCTCACAAACTTTGTTTGATTGATTCAAATTTCCCATATTACTCCATTCAAACATCACTCTTTGACATAATATAGATAATCAGCTGTTTGAATGTTTTGCCTTCATTCAAGAGGGAAATGAAGATGTACATGAACTAATTTAAGCACTATGAAACCATTTTCACAAGTTCTCATTAAAATTAAATAACACTTTGTGAATACACTAATTATTTATAAATGTCACATAATAAATTTGTGACTTCGTTTACTTCGCATGTAATAGATATGACACAATAAATTTGTGACTTCATTTACTTTGCATATAATAACACGTGGTCAGACAACTGAATTTGTATTAGGTTTTCAAGTTTGGATAATTTCATTCTCTAAAACATTTTTTTGTGAAATGTTCCCATAAAATAGATATAAAACAATAATAATGAATTAGTCAGGTGTTTTCAAAAATGAAAATAGACATTTTTGAGATGCAAGTGCAAAAATGTTCTAATGTATATGATAAATTTCTTAAAAAATAATTTTCAATAACTAAAAATATTTACGTTCTATTTAGTTGATTTCTTTCTAATAATTTGAATTAATTTTATTACTATTTTCAAATTGCACAAATGCATACATATTTTCATGTTGTAGTAAATTAAATTACACAAAATTTCCACTCATGCAATTTTTTTTAACTCTAACAAATTTATAAATGTAAAATTACAGTAAAAAATAAATTTGATTAAAAATGAAAAAACTTTAAATACTTCATTTCAAAATAAACACATAAATATAACAGATAACAAATTCTCCCTCAAACCATCATGAACAACAAGGATTCTAGCTCTCATACCAATCATGAAAAATAAGAGCCCAATAAGGCATGCATGATGAAAAATCACCCAAAAGCTCAAACATTTAACGCATAAAAAGTCTCATAAATGCAACATATCCTTACATGCCAAAAACACATTTACAGTACAAAGAAAGCCCTGACTCTAATTCCAGCTTAGATTCTTTAAACCATTGCCAACCATTCCTGGCATATTAGTTTATCTCTGACATATTCCACAATATGCCACATTCACACTTTTTAACCAGAGCACAGTCATGGTAGCAAATTTTAAGTATTCTCAACATTGTAAGCTGTAGCTCACTCACGTGTTTGTAACACTAAAGTTGCACCATTTTGTTGTTAACTATGAGACAAATAAACATTGCGAGTAACAACATTTTAGAACTATTTCTTTACTGTGTTTTTCCTATTACCAAAATCAACGGCATCTCTGACTGCCTTGTCAAAAGCCCCAATAGCCATCAGTGCTCCTATTGCAAAACAACTACTATTGACAGTTGTTGTTCCTACAGAAACCAAAATCTCCTCGAAGAACTTGCCAAAATCTTCCACCTTTGCTGCAGCAGTGTCCGTGACTTGATACTTCTCATCTAACTCTTTGGCTTTGCTCAATGTATCCTTTCCTAAGGTATATCCTTTGGAAAGCATTGTTGTAACCATCTTAGCTTCCTGTCAGCAAATGGAAGAAAGATGCTCAGTTGTTTATCAAGGACTTCAACTGTCCAATAGCATTGTTGTTAACACAGGCTAATAATTTTTCAGTCTAAATACTCTGGTTTTATAAAATAACTAAAGGAATGAGTAGAATTTTAATTCTTAGTCAAACTCTTCTGAGTTTTGGAGATTTTTTGGGCATAATTTTTTATTTTTTTTTCAAATCTATGTTTATTAGAATTACATATTTGCTAAAATTACAACTCAAGTACAATCTAGATGCTCCGGAAGTTTTTCAACTGCTGAATCCATTTATGTAGTCAAGAATATATTTTAAATAATTAAAATCACAATCTTACCCACAATTCTAACCAAAAAAACTCACAATTCCAACCAAAATGTAAAATAATTAAACAACTGTCAATTTCAAGAGTAAGGTCTTCCTTCTGTGTGTTTAATATAATGTACCGGTAACAAACTTTAATCAAGCAGTATTTTTCGTATTGAAAAAAAAGGTCTTCCTTCTGTGTATATATGGTTATTTAGAGACTTAGTTTTGAATCAAGATCAAAATTAGGAATCTTCTTACATCACGGTCAAAATAAATCAAGCTAATTCTGAAACGAAATTTGCTTCCATATGTTGGACTTTTCACAGGAAAAATCTTATTCCAGGTTTTCGTTTGAGGGTTCAGCACTTGGGTATTGAGTAAATAACCTTTGAGGCAATCTACATGATCCAATCTTGATCCTTTTGATCTATTCATTAAAAATAAAACCACCGAAGTTTTCCCATGAGAAGCACCCATCTACCAAAGCCTTAAAAAAATTGAAGGATCAGACATGTAAACATATATAGAGACCATGAATGCCACTTATCTATCAAAACCCTCAAAATCAAAATTGAAGGATCTGATATGTAAAATATTGAGGTTCACCAAGCTGATCAAATTGATTTTATATACGAATGACTATGGCAGGGTAAGCAGAGTCTAAGTGCAGTATTAGTGTGATTTTGAGGAGCAGATCTCTTTTTGAATTTATTTCAACATTGTCCCAAACTTTAAAAAAAATTAAAAAGTGAGGAAAATAAGTGACTGAAAATACTCCTAATGTAGTTCCCTCTTCATGAAATTCCATCATGTGCTTTTTCCAACGATTAACTGCCTCCTCTGATCCTCCCCATGGTACTATACATACTTGCTGATTTTGGATTGTTGCTCCCTGTTCAAAAAATAATAAACAATAAAACCCCACATTTTTACCTTAATATTTTTTACTGATACAAGATAATGAATAACTTAATCCTAATAAACCAAATCTATATCCATAATGCCATCTCAAGTCTGAATGACAATCTGAACCTTCTAATTGCAAAACAATGATAGTCTATGAAAATCATAATTACACTCAAAAGCACAACCGTTTCTAATGCTGTAGCAGAAATCCAGTTCGAGATAATATGTTAAGTAGCTAAAACATGGTAGGGAGCTCAAGTATACATTCAGTCTTCAGTTAAACTCGAAAAATAAACCCTCAAGAAAATGCAGAAATATGTAGTGATAATGAGACCATTTTCAGAAGTTGAGAGGAGGACATAATAGCAGTTGTAATAGGAGTTTGGGCGAATAAATTTGTGTCATTACCTGCAAGAAGACAATACAGAGTTATAATATAGATACTGCTAAGAGGTGAAAAGCTAGTTAAATGGGAACGTAAGACCTGGATGGGGTTTAACTCAAAATAAAAACTTAAATTCTTACCTGAACAATGAACCCCAGGGTCGACCTTGAAAACCTGAGACATGGTTTCAGTAGCAGGTTAAGAAATTTAACCAACAATAGAAATTAAACCCTCAATAACAGTATTTAGGAAATGAAAAGCGATGAGAAAGAGAGGGTGTGTGCATTTACCCATTTCGGGAAACCATCGCTAAAGTTGTTGAAGACAAAATATGACAAGTGTTGAAGTCATAGAATGAAACCGCTATTAACTTTGGTAAGACCACAACGTAATACTCCCTGAGAGACATAAAATAAAATGGCAGCCCCTATGATGCATTAGAGATCCGTAAGCATATCATGAAAGAATTCAAATTACATAAAAGGCCAACTTCTTATTTATTGCAACAAAGAAAATACCATCACCTGAAATCAAGAGCAGTTGTGGACATGTAAGCCAAGGGTCTTCGAGTCATGGTCAAGAGGAAACCCTTGGAAGTTTGCAGAGTGCTTGCCAACTCCGAAGCAGTGGTGAATGGCGGAAGTGGTTAGGGTTTGGGTTACATGTATTACCCTAACCGTCCCAACCCAGATCTCAACCGTAGATCTTTACCTAATTGCATGTTGGGCATTACTCTAGATGTCAGATAATCAATATGACAGTCTAATCATCATAGTGGTAGGGAGCTCAAGTATACATTGAGTCTTCAGTTAAACTCGAAAAGTAACCCCTCAAGAAAATCCAGAAATATCTGGTGATAATGAGACCATTGTCAGAAGTTGAGAGGAGGACATAATAGCAGTTGTAATAGGAATTTGTGCGAATAAATTTGTGTCATTACCTGCAAGAAGACAGTACAAAGTTATAATATAGATACTGCTAAGAGGTGAAAAGCTAGTTAAATGGGAACGTAAGACCTGGATGGGGTTTCACTCAAAATAAAAACTTAAATTCTTACGTGAACAACAAACCCCAAGGTCGACCTTGAAAACCTGAGACATGGTTTCGGTAGCAGGGTAAGAAATTTAACCAACAATAGAAATTAAACCCTTAATAGTAGTATTTAGCAAATGAAAAGCGATGAGAAAGAGAGGGTGTGTGTATTTACCCATTTCGGGAAACCGTCGCTAAAGTTGTTGAAGACAAAATAGGACAAGCGTTGAAGTCATAGAATGAAACTGCCATTAACTTTGGTAAGACCACAACGCAATACTCCCTTAAAGACATAAAATAAAAGAAATGAATAGTGAATAAATACCTCTATAGCGCCTACAACCAACAATGGTTTAAAAGGGCCAATCCACGAACAGGAGCGCCACAAAACAGTCGTTCCTAGAAAACTCCTCTCACAGTTGCATAGGGCTTATGGGATTTGTACTTTAATCACAGTTGCAGAGAAGCCAGGCACTTCAAAGGGATTTCAAAATTTTCAACAAGAGTCACATGACACTTCCAAGGGAAGGCTAGGGCAGAGGACTTTATATTCATGAGTGCAGTGGACGGTTTCTTCCTCAACTGACTCTAGCTTGGCCCTGCTGTCCACACACTGTCAACTTCTTCCAAATGCGTATCCTGCTTTGAGAGCCATCCGATAGCAGGACCTGGGCATCAGGAGAAAGCGACAGTGAGAAACCATTAACTCGTTTGTTTCTACTGTGTCAAATTTTCATATGATTAAAACTGTTTTTCTATGTAACTGATTAATTATAACTGTGTTTAATCTGAAGGTTGAGAATGTTTTAATCGTCTAACATCTAAATTAATGGTGTATAATATTACAACTTGCAATTAGGAAAGTTGTTTTCAAATAAGAACGCTTTACAGCGTAAAAATCATTACAATTTCTCTTTTTATCTATTTATTAATTATTGATAATTAAATTCTTGGTAATTAAAATGAAATTATAAAATCCAATTTTATAATTTTTCAAATTAATTAAATTAAAATTATAAAATCCTAATTACTATGGATTTCGTACTTTTTAAAGAATATCACTTTTCAAATATTACTTTAAAAATGCGTATCTAGGTGCTGGCATAAGTCGACTATTTTAAATAAATATTTGTTGAATGTATTTATGGTAATGGCATGATTGGCCTAATTTAAAAGAAATTTTGATTTGTTACCTGTATTTAAAGTATTAGATGAGATTGTAATTGGAAATATACTTTTAAAGTTCAAAAATATATTTATTGTTCTGTTAGATTAAAGTTATTTTTAATTAATTATTGATCGACTGAAACTCATTTTAATCTTTATGAAGAATAGTAATGAGAGCCTATTCCAGTATCTGAAGAATAGAAATGAATGCCCTATTCCAATATATGGCATTCCATTCCCCTCATTTAAACTTATGAGGCAGGTTTTTTTTAAAGTTATTTAATTTGCAACATAGCTTCCTTTGAGTTGCCTGAGCTGCTAACGAGTAGTTTTGATGTTTTCCCAAAATACACTGTCAATATCTCGTAGAAGGATTTGAAGTTTCCAACATCGTTGGATGAATACCACAATATTTTTAGCTTGTAGCTCCTTTTGTGTTGACGATGAGGGAGATACCAAATCTACGCTTTGGTTTAGTACAATAGATCTTGCGGTCAATAAATATTTTCCTGGGCAAGGGACCCAGTTACTCACTATTCATATGGTGAGGAATAGTGAGGAATTTATTGCTTGCTCAACTAAAAAGAGAGCAAAGAGGTTGACCCGCTTGTCAGCATCGAACAAGGACAAAGAATTTTATTGCTTACTCGACCAAAGAGAGAGTAAGGGACGAAGTCACTTACTATTCATATATCGTGAGGAATTTATTGCTTGATCGACAAAAGGAGATTACATATTATAACTAACATAGATGATACTTGTAACACGTTCGAGCTAATTGTAATCTTTTCATTAAGCCCTAACTAGTGGTCATTGTATATATATATAAAAAGTTGTCTACTGAGCTTGTGAAATAGTGTGGATGGCAAATATTTGTCGAAATCCAGTAAACTAAAATTGGAAAAATCATGTGTTTGGAGTGTTTAGAATCCATTTTTGATGCTGGAAATGAATTCAGCAGTATCAAAAATCCTTATGGCACTCAAAATATTAAAGTTTAACAACTGTGAACAAGATTCTGAACAAATCTTTGCCAGATTTTCTGGAAAATATTGCCGGTGAAAACGCAGCCTTTTTAGACTACCCGTAAAAGTAATGGAGTTTGATCATCACGTATTAGCTATAGGTAAAAAGGCATATCTACAAGGATTCACTTGTATTACTACTAATGCTATGATTACACTATATCGTGCTTACTGTTACTACACAGTAGTGACCTTTATTCAGAGTAAGCTCGTTTACACGTAATGGGAATAGATCAGTATCGATACTATCTTAGAACATAGAGCTAATTATGTAGAATACGTAACTATTGGCAGTACTTCATGCTTAAACTATAAGTAATACGTGCTTTGTTCAACTTATTAGTATCTTTACCATGAACCCAATGGAATAACTATGATTACCGAATGGAGTATACCTTATTTACTTATCTACATACACAAGATGATTGAGCTCTTTGTGATTGTAATAACCAGAATTAGTTACATCAACCTGCTTGCTTATCCTTATACCTCATGTTTGGTCTGTGTTATGAGTACGAATTCCATTGAATCTCCAGCTTTCTACGAGCCATGATTAAAGCAATGGAATAGTAACAGTGATGATTAGAGTCATACCACCATTGATATGGAACTACTAATGATATGTGATTACTCAATGGAATAGCTCCAAGTTCAACCTTACTGATATACGACATTAGTAACCAGCAATGGCTAAGACCCTTCTAAGCGCAACACCAAACAACTTACCACACCACTACAAAAGATTTGTAAAACATGCCAAAAAGCAATCACGCTCTTCCAAGAGCTACCCGATGTGATGAAATCTCACCCACCCACTCACCCATTCCTTCCTAAAGCGAGTGACCGGGAATGTTTTGAAGATGGACAGCCAACTGAAGATACCTGGTTATGCCCAGCGTTCGAGGAACCTTCCTTCCATGTAAAAATTGTAAAATTTGTTTGAACACTAAAACTTTATTTATAATAGATTAATAATACATATAAATGCATCAATCATTGATTGTCGATAGAAATTCTATTTTAATCACACAATTATTTAGTTGAGCGAATATCTCAACCAAACATTAAACTAGGAATTATCTAAACAAATCCTAATTATACGAGCAAGTTACTTTACTTAGAAATCAAGTAAAGTAGGAATTATATTTTCCAAGTCTCTTCTTTAATGACTACTTGTCACAATTTCAATCAGTGAATTCTAGCTGTTGTCGTGGTGTTTAAAAACATGACAAAAAAATATTTGGACGTACATATAAATGAACAACCATCCACATTAATGCATGGGTACCCAATTGCTGCAACTGCTAGTCTACTAGGCTACTAACTCCATCGAGTTGTCTCTTAACCCTTGTAAAGGTGTAGTCTGCAAGTTGGATTCTCAAGTTCTACTCCTTAACTCCTGAATCATGGACCTCTCGCTCCCAAAAGTCAATTACTAAACAACATCCCAAGCTTTCACATAACCTCATTAAAACACCACTCTCACATTTTCAACAATGAAAGATCCTTCCCTATATCCACAACCACCATACAAATACCTTCCCTATATCCACAACCACCATACAAGTAAGATTTATATTTTTTAAATGTAAAAATCGAAGATGAGCTAAGCAAACCTATCGTCAAACAGTATGCTTGCTGCATTATTTACAATGGCGTCCATATTTGCAAAGATGGGCTCTCTGGTTGTCTCTTAATCAATTCCAAGGTTCCAAGGTTATGATCTGCTGCAACGTCTCCAACAATAGCAACGGATTTTTGGATCATGAAGCCTTCAAAATTGTCTCCATGTTGCTTCATCGTGAGCTTGAATAACTCCGGTCTCATAAACCGTCATTCGCTGGAATTTGTAAGCCTAGGATTAATCTATGAGGGTCGTGATGAAATTAATAGAGACACAATAGTAGTTTGGTTTTGGACCAATATTATTCAAAAAGTTCAAATTGATAAGGGGCACTACGATAAAGATATAATCTGTAACATATTTAATCAAATTTAGATGAAAAAATTCACTTTCAATCTGCCTATTAGATCTCTTATTTTTTAATCGGTTTTTGGCAGACTCTACATCTTCAGCCCTTAAAAAAAACATAAATGCATCCAATACCGGATTGTGCACGCAAGATTTTCTCCATGAAAACTACACCAAATAAACCATAATTAATTTCATTATCATGAAGGCCAAATTTATTTAAAGATTAATTTAACATTAAAACACCTGAAATACTTTTTCCGAGGAAGTTGGTCATTCCAGTCACTAATATATTCTTGTCCCTGAGAAATCCACTAATGTTGGACGCCATCTCTCACTAGTAACTGGACAAATATGGAAGCTCCTACTAAAAGTATCAGTAACAAATACATGCATCTGATAGTTGTTGTCCTTGAGTATTTGAGGGGTTTTTATACAACATGCAATTAGTTGTTGGGGCTCAAGTTGGAGAACGTCATCGTGGAGCAGTAAGCGACAAATGGGTGCACCACCGGGCTTGACATTTAACACCTTGGAGGCACAAGTGTCCAATGTTCCACCAACTGATGTACCCGTGACACATTGTCACCCTCTCCACTGCTGCCATATTTTCCCCTGAGAGACACCCGTGCGGTGGTAGTGTGCTGATTTTTCAACACCATGTCAAAAACATACAGTTTTCTGAACCGTGTCAGCTCTGCCAACCCCTGTATGCTCTTCAACTGCACATAATTACATGCTTTCAATACCTCCAACGACCTAGAATGTTCAACGTTTGGAAACTCTTCTAATTCGTAGCATCGAGAAACCTCCAGTTCTCGAAGGTGGAAGGTCTGTAAGCAGTTCCAAACTCCCTATGCTGTTCAGCTTTATACATCCGAATGCTTGTAACTTCATCAACAACTTCAAATGTTGAACAACACAAAACCCTTCTAACTCATCGCAGTGAGAAACTTTAGTTCCCGACATAGTGCGGGCCTAGCCCCACCTCACCCCCAAAACCCGGTATGCTCTTCAGCTCCATGCACATAGATGCCGACAACACCTCAAATTTTCAATGCCGCAGTAGCATAAACCAATAAAATTTGAAGATATATGTCATCTTTGAATTAACTATGGGTGGCCTTCGTTGTCTAATTAATACAGTCGTATTTATTTTTATTCCATTTAGGGCAAAATGTTTTAATTTAAATTAATTTATAAATTTTCAGAAATTATTTCTAAATTTTATTAAAATTTTAGTAAAAATAAATATTAAATCAATTTTCAGAATAAAACCTTGTTTAAAAATTTAAAGAAAAACAAAAATCTCTAATCACCAAGTGTCTTCGTAACTTAATTATGGATTTTTTTCTTAAATTTATAGATTAAAAACAAAAAAAAACAAAATCAACAACAATACATGTTGCACTCATTTTCTTCATATATTTTCTATTTTTATTATTAAATGATATCGGTTTAATAATTTTCCACCCCGGATGCAGGTGACAATAGAAGCACACATGAAAACAGTGACTCCCATGCTCGCGTTGATGAAGATTTGCAGCACAGGGCATCACTTGAGGTGGATCCACATTCCTGCAATAATTCGCATGAGATGACATATACTAGGGATCATGAAGACACACAAAGACAACAACATCCCCTCTGGGGCACCTCTTTGCACAATCTTTTGAATGATAACCTAGACAGATATGACGTTCATCCATAACTCTACACACATACTTACTCATGAAAACAGTTGCAACATGTAGCTGTGAGGGAGGGATAATAATGTTCAGCGTCTTCACATGTGTCACAGGCCTACAAAAGGAGAGGATCTACAATACAAAGCTACTCACAGTCTACTCCTTTTGTTTTTTTTTGTTTCAGTTCCAGCCCTCCTGTGTGCCCAGTCTCATGCACAACCTCCCCCTAGTGTTGCACTGCGCAAAATCGCCTAGGCTACACACCCCATGAATGTGTACCTCACCTCGTCTCCACCTGCCTTGCTAGTTTCGCCAGCCTGTGTGCTCCCATTATCTTGCTCCCCATACTGCACATCCTCCACCAACGTACCTCCCTATCCAATAGCACCTCGTTACGCATTTCCCGTCTTGGGACAGAGCCTCTTCTCCACAGCTCTCGGACCACCATCAACCCCCTGCTTCATCTGACCATAGCTCCTAGACTACGCCAAAGAACAATCAGAGGAGGGAAAAGAGGTGCACTCCCTGGTCGCTACCACCAAGGCCCCGATAACTGCTTGGAGTTCATTGAAGGATCCTCTTCGGGCAGTCACGTTAGAGAGGCCCCCCAGAGCCTCGAGCTCGACTAGGAAGAGGAGGCCCCCACTCATGTATGGCAGAGAGGTAGAAGCGGACCAAGGAAATCCACCATTGCGCACCAGGAGCACCCCTTGCCCTGCAAAACCGGGCCTCTTCCAGCACAAGAGGCTGAAGGGAAAGACACAAACATTTGAATAATGGACTCGGAAGGCACCTTGACGCGAGTCCTGGATTCCGAGTACCCAGTTTCTCCCATCCTCTACGCACCTGCCTCCAGCCCTCTGCATTAACCAACTACTGAAGAGAAATTCGTTGCACAGGAGTACGCTTGTCCCATCGTGGAGGAAGATCAAGATGGGGATGATGATGCAGAAGACTCATAACTACACAACAGCTCAGCTCTTCCTAGTTTTTTGTTATTATTGTTATTATCACAGAACCTCTACTTTCACTGGCATTATGGCACACTTTGTAATCTTCTATTTGATGTTTTTTCTAGGCTGATTTCCTCCAATAAGGCAGCCCCAAACTTGCGCAACTATGAAGGAAATAAAGGCTGGGATTGGTTAAGTGTAATATTCCCATTTAGCCCAAGCTAATGGGAATATCCTATTTTTCCTTATTTTATCTTGCATTTCATGTTTATGAATAAAATATGAAGGAGGAAATGTAAAACTCCTAAAAACCATGAATAAATCAATGCCTATGTAAACAGAGACATATCTGAGCCATGTAAATAATCTCTTGCAGGTGTGAATGGGCTTAAATCACAAGACTGGGTCAACCTTGACCAAATCAACATTGCAATATAGGTGCAATGAACCTCATGGATACACAACGCAGTTCTAGATGAAGGCTCCACATGTGAAAGGGGTCAACTCATTGAGGTGGTTTAGGGTTTGACAAGGCTTTCATCCTATAAAAGAAGGAGGAGGACAACAAGAGAAGGTTTTTGATGTTATTATTTTCTGAAGTTTTTGTCTTTTGAGACACACCTCTTGGGTTTTTCCTATTTAGGATCCCCACCTCCTTCCTTAAGAAGCTCTTGGAGGAGTCTTGTTTGTTAGTCCACTATCTGGCATTTTTCCAAACCTCCTCATATTGCATCTACATCGCAGTCCTACTTAAGATTGGGTTGTCCATGTGAGTTGCAGCAAGTGGAACACTAGATCTACTCCGATCTAGCTTGTACTGGTGCCTCTTCTAAGTGAGTGTGTCGTTTAACCTCTTGGAAGAGTGCATTTGTGGGTTGAGCTTTAGATCCATAGATTGGCAGCAGGCCAAAGCATTCTCAGGGCCAACAATGTAGTCCCTCTTCCATGACTGCGTTATTTGCAAGAGCATAGTTGCAGGGTAACTTGGCATCATTTTCAGAGGAGAGATCTCTGGTGAAGGGTTTCTTCCTCTCACTCTGGTGATCCGTGGATTGGCCAACCAATCCATGTTAGTTGAAATCTGATCTGCTATATATGTTATTATTTAGAATTTTCTTAATACTTCTACAGATCTGTGACTTAGATCTCAGATCTACTCTTGTAGCTTCATATTTTGCTGAGATCCCCAAGGGGAGTGTATAAAGGAGCATTTCTTGTTTATAGATCTAATATAGATCTAAAATTTTATGTACAGATCTATTGTAAATCTGAGTTGTAATCTACTGCTTGCTTAAGCAATGAAAATTACGCCGTCAATCTCTTTCTACATTTTCTTGTGTTGTAGTGTCTCATTCTGAAGCCTTGATCCATGTAAAACTTCTATATTTCTCTAGTATATTGTATATATCATATCATAGGTCTGATTTACTCATGTTTATACTTATTTGCATCTAATTCCTTTATAATATATGCTGCATATGCTTCAATCACATTCTGCAGACTTTAGGTCATGGGAAATCAGCATTTTTAAGCCATTTTGGGAGTGGGAGAACTGTTTAACTTAGCTAGAATTATTTTTTTGGGCTGAAATTTGGTATAGGAGTTCCACATAACCTAAGATAAAATATCCAACTGTCATCCCTCCTTATTTTTATGCACATCCCTGAAATTAATCATTTTAGGGCATAAATCACTGCTTTTCCCCACCCTTTTGAGTCAAGAAGTGAAGTAAAGTTGTTGTTGTTGCTTAGAAAGAAGGATCTGTCATCTAGCATCAGTTAAAGCTAATTTCTTGCTGCTCTCCAACTTTGGAATACCTTAGGCTATTCTTACTATTGTAGAAAATCCATATATTGTTGCATTTCCCCACTTGGGAAGGAGAATATCAGCTATATACTTGCTGAGGTTCATTCATCTGCTGGTGAGATGTTTTTTACATATAATGAGCTATTCTAAATTTTCATGCTCATGATTAGTTGAATCTCCACATTGGTAATAACTCAAGATATTCTCAATAGTGTAGTTGTTCACAATTTGGGATATTACAGTGGCATCAAAGCAAGATCTTTGGCACAGCCTGTGCATTCTTGGAGCCAATATGTCTTTAGAGGAAGGAGAACCTCTCAATGACAAAGAGTAGAGGTATCATGGAAGAATACAAAAGAAAAATTATTACACCATTGAAACCCTTTTGTATGGAAGAATAAAAGGAGTAGGGTTCTCTAACATTCTTTCTCAAGCTTTGCATGACCTGGAGGGAGAAATCAGGGAAGTGAAGATTGGAAGATCAACAGATCCCTTGATGAGGTTTGCAAAAGAGGATAGCCCCACTACTTCATCTGATGTGTGTGAGCATGCAGCCACACAATCTAATCTACAATGTTGCAGCATGTCTGCATTCTTTGCAAGAGGAGAAAAGGAGGGAGAGACACCAAAGGAGGACACCCTTGGTGAATACCTCTGAGAATATAAATCTCAGTCTAAAATGTTCAAGGAGAATTTAGGCTTCCCTGAGTTTTGTCAGCTCAAAGAAGGGAGAAGATCCATGAAGATAACTCCAATTCAGAACATTGCTAGGAGGGGTAAAGATCTGCTACATGATTTTCCAAGGGCAAAGGCCTTACTTTAACAAGATCATTCTTCTCAAGAAGAAGACATGAATGTCCTTTCCTCAATGAGAGATCAAGAAAAATTATCTCTTATTGATGGGGCATACTCCATTGTTGAGGAGGAAGAAGTAGAACTGAAAGGCTCCTCCAGTGTTGTGACAACATGAGGGAATCTAACTTTGTTGAAAGATGGAGTTAAAGCTATTGCTTCCACTATGAGGGCCCTCGTTTCACTGCAAGGAGGTCCCCAGGATCTTATTCATGGGAAAGATGAGCAACATGTGTCTATGATGATAGACAAGGAGACAAAACAAAGAAGCACCTTAGACTATTAAATCTTGCAGAAGGTGGGCAATGAAGAAGAAGATGGGGGAGTTGCTCCAACCTCTCCTTATCCTGGTACTTCCACATAGAAATTAGAGATGGATTTGTGCAGTGGAAGTAGTCATATTATGTTCCCATCAGTAGTTCACATCTGAATGAGCCATGAGACATCTTTATCTTGTGGTGTACCCCCTGGAAGACCACCTGATCCAGATTTGATGGGAGATGTCTCATGCATTGATTCTCCTTCCATAGATCCCAGAAGGAAGAGAGCATTAGGAGACCATGCTACAGCGTTGAGTATGGGGGATGTACAAATAAAGGGAGAGAATTTTTCCTTTGACTTCACTATCTATCATCACTTCTCAAATTGCATTGAGGAGATATGCTGCAAGGAGAGAAAATGACACCATCATGAAGCATGGGAGGCAAGATTTGAATCAACAGACAAATTTTTTTGAAGAACACTCTTCCCTGATGGAAGATAGATGGTGGTCTCACATGCATGCTTTGCCCAAAACAGAGAGGCCTTGGACAGATTATAGCCTTCCATGGAAGACTAACTCCCAAGAGCTTCCTTCTTCTCTGAAGCATGTGTATGAGCAAGGAGGGTAGCAAGGAAGGAATAAAAACCTTCCATTTGATAACTTTGGCATGGGAGATGACAAAAAGGAGAAGAGTGGGAGGTATGGCCTTCCAACTTACACCTTGAACATGGAGGATTTCAAGGAGAAGAGAAACAACATGGCAGCCACTTCAGTTGGCACATTATCAGTGCTGCAATTTTTGGACACATTAGATCCCTATTGGAAATCCCAACTGCTGGTAGGATATTCCAAGGATCTTCATACTTGCATGATTTTGGATGACTGGTTGCATGAGGGGTAGTTGTTCAATCCTTGAGGGAGTCATCTATAATCATGGTAGGATATTCTTATCTAGAGCCTCCAAGCTCAAGGATAAGTTACTTCAATGGGCCTATGAGGAGTTCTGTTACAGCCAAGAGTATCTTATGAAGCTCAACAACACCATCTTGAGGAGCTACTATTGGGAGGGGTTTAAAGAAGAACTCTATCAGCATTGTCAAAGATGCATGAAACTTGTGGAGATGGAGCAAAAACATAGCTCTGTTGGAGAGCTAATTCAACCTTATCTTTCCCCTCTTGAGGGAGGAGATAGATCTATGCACCACTCCAAATTGATGGGGAGGACTATTGGTGAAGAATATGCTTAGGTGAAACAAGTTTATTTTTCTGATTATATGCATTATTCCACCTTGTTTATGTAGGCCATGACTCCAAGGAGGAGAGTTTTATATTGTCAATATCATGGCAAATTTTGGGCCATAACACTTGGTGTACTTGGCCACTCCCTTAGTGGACAAAGGGAGATCTTGTTTCATGATGGGTGATTTCTTAAGGCACCAAACATATCTCACACATTCAGTTATAGTGAGATGGCATGGGCTACAAGTAAGTGGTGGGAAGAACACTTACTACATCTCGGTTTAATGCATGTAGGAGATGCATTACACTGGTTCCACATTTGGGACTATGACCCACCTCCATATGTGCACCTTGTTATTTGTTTGTACATTGTTTTTCTCCCATACATTGAGACATGCTTGTAATTTTTATGGGAATTTATGGAGGGAGGATGGGAAGTATGCATGTGCCTAATGAGCTAAAAAATCTCCATGTGTCTTGTGTCATATATTTCAGAGGGGACATTAGGCAACCCATGGGTGTTTCACATGAGAGCTTGTTTCCTTACGGGATGAATTTTGAACATCTCATATTAATTTTTGGGAAAAAATTCATGGTGGTTTGGATTGGTGAGCATCTAGCTTATCATGGGAGCTTGATCTTTGATGATGTCACCAATGGAGGAGAAGTCTTGCAACACTCATCTTATCAGTTTCTTGAGGACAAGCAACATCTTGGAGGGGAGGGCTGTAATATTCCCATTTAGCCCAAGCTAATGGGAATATCCTATTTTTCCTTATTTTATCTTGCATTTCATGTTTATGAATAAAATATGAAGGAGGACATGTAAAACTCCTAAAAACCATGAATAAATCAATGCCTATGTAAACAGAGACATATCTGGGCCATGTAAATAATCTCTTGCAGGTGTGAATGGGCTTAAATCACAAGACTGGGTCAACCTTGACCAAATCAACAGCGCAGTCTAGGTGCAATGAACCTCATGGATACACAACGCAGTTCTAGATGAAGGCTCCACATGTGAAAGGGGTTAACTCATTGAGGTGTTTTAGGATTTGACAAGGCTTTAATCCTATTAAACGAGGAGGACAACAAGAGAAGGTTGTTGATGTTATTATTTTCTGAAGGTTTTGTCTATTGACACACACCTCTTGGGGTTTTCCTGTTTAGGATCCACACCTCCTTCCTCGAGAAGCTCTTGGACGAGTCTTGTTTGTCTAGTCCACTATCCGTCATTCGGCAAAGCCTCATCTTGCATCTACAGCGCAGTCCTGCTTAAGATTGGGTTGTCCATGTGAGTTGCAGCAAGTGGAACACTAGATTTGCTGAGATCTAGCTTGTACTAGAGCCTCTTCTAAGTGAGTGTGTCTTCTAACCTCCTGGAAGAGTGCATTAGTGGGTTGAGATTTAGATCCATACATTGGCAGCAAGCCAAAGCATTCTCAGGGCCAACAACATAGTCCCTCTTCCATGACGGCATTATTTGCAAGAGCAGAGTTGCAAGGTGACTTGGCATCATTTTTAGAGGAGAGATATTTGGTGAAGGGTTTCTTCCTTTCACTGTGGTGATCCGTGGATTGGCCAACCAATCCATGTTAGTTCAGATTTGATCTGCTATATATGTTTTTTATTCAGAATTTTTTGAATACTTCTGCAGATCTGTGACTTATATCTCAGATCTACTCTTGTACCTTCATGTTTTGCTGAGATCCCCAAGGGAAGTGTATAAAGGAGCATTTCTGGTTTATAGATCTAATATAGATCTGACCTTCTATGTATAGATCTATTGTAGATCTGAGTTGTAATCTACTGCATGCTTTAGCAATGAAAATTACGTTGTCAATCTCTTTCTGCATTTTCTTGTTTTGTAGTGTCTCATTCTGAAGCCTTGCTCCATGTAAAACTTTTGTATTTCTATGGTATATTGTATAGATCATATCATAGGTCTGATTTAATGATGTTTATACTTATTTTCATCTAATTCCTTTAGAATTTACGCTGCATATGCTTCAGTCACATTCTGCAGACTCTAGGTCATGGGAAATCAGCATTTTTAAGCCATTTATGGAGTGGGAGAACTGTTTAACCTAGTGTTGAGTCCCAAATTTGCATCTTTTCCATACCTTTTTCACTCACCTAAACCTCCCAAATTGTCAATATCATGTGAAAAAGGGTATCTAACATGGTTTTTAATTATATTTTTGTGTTTTCTATTTGATCTAGATTTTGTTCATTCAGCTGCAGAATCTTGTCACTTTCCACAGCTGCTGCAACTTTCCGCAGCTATTTTGTGGAACTCTATGCTACAGGTGTCTACAAGGGAAACGAGCCACATGGGCAGGCTAGGAATGACGTGGACATGGTTCGTGTCCTATTGGTTCAAGCAAACTCGTCCAAAAAAGCCGCGGTCAAAGGCGTCCACATGGAAGTCAACCATGGAGTTTCATGTCGGCCGGACTCTGTTTCGTGGCATATAAAGATCCATACGGCCGTTTCTAAGCCTGCGGAGGTTAAATCGACATCTGTGCAGAGCTCTGGAGTCTAATTCAAGCATCCACCTTCCGTAGATTCACTTTCCAACACGGCCATACTCCTATATCCGTGGACGTAGTGGTCTACGTGCTCTCTGCCATCATGAACTTTAGGAGACAGTTACAGTTTATTGTTATATATAGAGCGTTTGCATACGCACATAAAGTTGGTTGTTAGTTGATAGTTGATGTTAGTGAATGTACTCTGTTATCTGTTATTCTGCTTTGTAGTGATTACGCTGCCCTTGAGCCGTAACACTACCATTCTGTAATGAACTGCTTTTTAATATGAGAAGACTCTGTTTTTCAACTTAATTCGTGTTTGAGGATCGTTACCAAGGGCATGTGAAGGGCTATGATAAGGTTTTGTGTATTAGTGTATATTTCTCATTTCATTTCTTTAAAAGTCATTGTATCATAATCCATCCATATGTTCATACTTTGCAGTTGTTTCATTTCTGTTAATACATTTCCATAATTTCCATTTCATTTCTGTCTTTCATGTTTTATGATTGTTAATCACACCGATCAGTGTTCTTGTTGCAGGTTTTAGATAGACAGCCCGGGCATTTTTATAGCTTTTTGACTAATGACATGGATCTAACATTGTTCTGCTGCTAGTTCGTTTTTCATAGCTTTTGTTTAAATTCAGTCTTTCTTTGTTCATTTCAGTTTTGCTTATCTGCTTTAGTAGTTAAATTTAGATATATTAAGCTGCTCATAGCATCTTCAGTTGCCTCCGAAAGCCACAGCTGGACTGATGGTGAGGGACTGCATTATGAAATATGTAGTTTAGTATTAGTTTCTTTTCTGCAAATTTAGATATATTAAGCTGCTCATAGCGTCTTCAGTTGCCTCCGAAAGCCACAGCTGGACTGATGGTGAGGGACTGCATTATGAAATGTGTAGTTTAGTATTAGTTTCTTTTCTGCAAATTTAGATATATTAAGTTGCTCATAGCATCTTCAGTTGCCTCCGAAAGCCACAGCTGGACTGATGGTGAGGGATTGCATTATGAAATGTGTAGTTTAATATTAGTTTCTTTTCCGCAAATTTAGATATATTAAATCATGCATGACATCTTCGGTTGCCTCCGAAAGCCACAGCTGGACTGATGGTGAGGGATTGAATCATGAGTGTATGGTTTAGTATTAGTTTATTTTCTGCAAATTAAATATCAGTTACACAAGTTGTTTATGATTACTTCCAAAAATCATAGCTGGTCTAATGATGAAGGGTCAGAAAATGAATTGATGTAATCTGATTTAGATTTATTTTGTTGCAATTTTGAATTTCCTTAAGCATAGTTCTTTTGTGTTTAGTTGGCAGCAAGAATAGTTTAGTTTTCATGCTCACTAGTTTACTGTTTTGATTCATTAGATTAGCAGCACCTTTTCATTTCAGCAGTACACTTTTACTTTCTTTCAAGTCTTGTCATTGTAATTTTCAATTTGTTTTTAAAGTTTCAAGTTGGTAAATCATTATAGGGGATATCACGTCCTTGAACAAATATAACCAAACTTGCTTTTCATTTTAGAATTTCTATTTCACCTTAGAAAAACCAAAAACGACAAAAGTTAAGAAATAGGTTATCTTGCACATATAGTGCGCCGCACTTCATCAGCTTACGATTCCCGGATTGACAAATTAAATGCAGCAATTTAGGACACACTAAATTGACCAAACAGTTTCCGGGGAAGTATATTCAAAATGGTCAAGTAAGGAGCAAAAAATAAAATAAAAAATTCACTAAAAACAATTTAACATAGTTTTTCTTCCAATAATTTTTTTCTAATGCCTAGAAATAGAGATCATAAGGGTAGATTTGTGAAACAAAGCCCCCCAACAGCTCATTCATCCACAGGACTAACAACACCAGATGCTGGAAGACCTACTATAGAAGAGTTAGAGGAAAGACAAAGATCAGGACAGAGATTAACTTTAGTTGAAAGACACATCTTGTTAGCCTTAGAGGTAAAGAAAAAGCAATCACCTAAAGAACCTCCTTCCGTATGGAAACAAAAAGACACAAGAAAATCAATTGTTGAACAACTAGAGAAACCTGTCCTTGAAGAAATCAACGTAGTGGAATAAATACAAAGTCAACCTCCTATCAAAACACTACACATCTCTGAACAAGAAATGGCTGAAGAAGGAGAAGGATCAACTAGACTAAAGATGACTCCTGAACAAAGATTAGAATATGAAAGACAAAAAAGGGAATGGCGAAGACAATGAGAAGAAGAAAGAAGAATTGAGGCAGAAAGAAAGGCAGAGGTAGACAGAAGAGCATAAGCACTTAGAAGAATAGAGGAAGAAGCAAGAAGAGAAAATCAAAATCTGAGAACACAAGAAAATGAGCAAGAAGTTAACAATGATTACGAAACTACTTTTGGCTTTCCCATTTTAGATGCAAGAGAAATACTAAGAGAAGAAATGAAAATGAAAAATATTCCACCATCTGTATTGTCTAATTTCTATGGAATGTCAACAAAAGATCCTGATGCATTCATGTTCGAATTTGATATCTTGTGTAGAACCTATGGATATATTGATGACACACACAAGCTTTGACTTTTTCCTGCTACTCTGAAAGCAACAGCCTTGAAATGGTTCATGGGGTTAGGAGAACATACAATTGCTCCTTGGGATGATATGAAGAAATTTTTTCTTAAAAAATATCAAGCTTACTACAGGGCTAGAGACTCGAAAGAAGAAATTTTCAGAATGACACAACAAGAAGACGAAAGTTTGGAAGAATATTTGGAAAGATTCCTTTACAATTTACAGAAATCCAAACATCATTCTCTTAGTCCTTATACCATCCGCAATATTTTTTTGAAGGGTATTAGATATGAGTATTTAGACATTCTTAATGTAAAGTGAAAAGGAGATATCTCCAATTTACCATTTGAATATTTTTCTGAACTATGTCAAAAATACTCTAGGGGAAGAGCAAAGAGTGGGAAGAGAGATATTTCATCAAAATCTTCCAAATCTTCAACAAGTGCAGTAACAAGAGCGGAGATAGGAAGCCTACTAGAAAATTTTAAAATATATCTCTTAAGCACCTTAGGAACACAAGTAGATGTTTTGAAAGCTAAGAAAAAGAAAGAAGAGCAAGATGAAATCTTAGCAATTTTTTGTCCAAAGTGTAGGCAAAAAAATCCACTCATGGAATGTCCTTTGCAAGGTATACAAGTGTGTGGACTATGCACAGAAAATCATGCAACAGAAAAATGTCCCAAATTAAAATAATTGCAAGGAGAAGAAGTGCAAGGAGTATATTCTCTCTACTATATGGCACCAAGTAGACCTTGGCAACCAAAGATGCCTCAACAAAATCCCCAAAAATTTCAATATCCTCAAAATACATGGAATACACCAATGCCATGGCAGGCTTGGCCACCACAACAATATCAAAACCAACTTGCACAAGGTTGGAGGGGATATGGTTATGGAAACCAACCACCATAGCAAATGTATCCCCGGCAGTATCAATATCAACAACCATACCCTCCACAACCATTTCCTTAATATCAACAATTCCAGCAACATCAACCAATGTCGTATCCATCTCAAAACCCACCAATGCTAACTCAACTGCAGCAACTTCAGCTGCCCACTAACCAACCAACTCCTAAACCAACACAATTTCCAACTCAGCCAGTGGCTAATCTAAGTAACAAGGTGGATAGACCAGAATATCATGTGGAAGAGGCAACATATTATCATACTTATTCAATTATTCCCATACAAGATGTTCACCTAAGGTCTGGGAAGGTGTTACAAAAAGATTATCCTCCGATAATTGAATAAATTGAACAAGGAGAACAAAGTCAACAATCTCAACCAAAAAATAAAATTCAAAAAGGTAAATCTATTATGACACAAACTCCACCATATCCAGAGAGATTGATACAACAGAATATTCCAATATCTCTGCCTGAATTTAATATTCTGGATTAATTGAAAAACACATATGTTAAAATTCCTTTACTGCGGGCAATTAAAGACATTCTGATATATGCAAAAACAATAAAGGAATTATGCATTAAGAAATCTGGCAGAAGAAAGAAGGATCCACCTACAATCTAGGTAATTGGAAGTTTAGATAGTCTCCTGTCCACAAACACAACCATTGAAAAATATGTCGTTCCAGGAATTCCTATGGTTACCATTTTGATTAACAAATTTGCAGTGCCAAATACTATAATAGACTTGGGAGCAGCTATCAACGTTATGACTACAGAGACTATGAAAAAACATTAGACCTACTACTACAGTTTTGGAACTTGCAGACAGATCTAAAGTTGTCATAGAAGGTATATTGGAAGATATCATTGTCTCACTGGATTCATGGGAGTATCTTGTAGACTTCTTGATTTTGCAGCCAAAAACAAATTTGGGAGGGCATCCCTTGATTTTAGGCAAACCATGGTTAGCCACTGCAGATTCTTACTTTGGATGCAGGCCAGGAAGCATGATTATTGCACATGGAGATGAAAGAAAGCATGTTACATTATATCCTCCTGCTCAATCTCCTTCTTTATTATCATGGCTTGATGGAGAGGAACCACAAGAACTTCAATTTGTTCCTAGTCTTAATCAAGTTTATAATTTTCGAGAGGAGGAAGAAAATGAGAACTTATTAGATCTATTCATATCAGAACCAACTATTTCAGAGCAGCTTAGAGTAACTCAGTATGAAGCTACTAGTTATCTTTTAAATGAATGTTTTCAGGAAAATTGCACTATACAATCATTGCAAAATACATTTGAAAGCATTTTTCCTGTAAATTCAATTACCAATTCAAATAGTAAAATCATTGATATCAATCCTGAGAGACATTTGAATATTGGTAATAACTTACAATCATCTTAAGAGGAAAATCTAATAACATTGTTGCAAAAATATTCAAAAGCTTTTACCTGGGATTACAAATACATTTCGAGAATTCATCCAAAAACATGCATCCATCACATTTACATTGATAATCAAATAAAACCTGTAAGGCAACCACAAAGACAGATGAACCCCGTGATGAAGGAAATAGTGAAAGAATAATTACATAAACTATTACAAGTCGGATTTATCTATCCTATTTCAGATAGTCAATGGGTTTCACCCTTAGTTGTAGTACCTAAGAAAAATGGGAAATAGAGAATTTGTGTGGATTACAGAAAACTTAAAAAAGCTACATTAAAGGACCACTTTCATTTACCATTTATCGGTCAAGTGTTAGATTCATTAGATGGAAAGAAGTTATTTTCAATTCTCGATCGATTTAGCGGATATAATCAGATAAAGATAGCATTAGAAGATCAAGATAAGACGACATTCACATGCCCATGGGGAACATATGCATACAATGTATTACTCTTTGGTTTATGTAATGCACCTGCTACTTGTCAGAGAGCAGTTCTTGCAATCTTTGTTGATTTGATTCATGAGTGTGTGGAATTTTACATGGATGATTTCACTATGTATGGTACAACATATGATGATTGTTTACAAAATCTTGAAGAAGTGTTAAAAATATGCATAGAGACAAATCTATCACTTAGTGATTAAAAATGTTTTATGATGTTAACTGAGGGGATAGTGTTGGGACACCATATTTCTTCTTCAAGGATTAAGGTGGACTGGGCAAAAATTCAGGTCATTGTGAATTTAACACCACCCACAACACAAAAATAAGTTAGAAGTTTCTTGGGTTATGCAGGCTACTATAGGATATTTATTGAAAATTTCAGTAAAATAGCTTTGCCATTATTCAAGCTACTTGTGAAAGATGTGGAATTCTAATGGACAAATAATTGTGAGAATGCATTTGAAAAATTAAAAGAAAAATTATCAATTGCACCCATTCCTCGAGGACCTAATTGGTCTTTGTCATTTCACATTTCAACTGATGCATCTGACACTACTATTGGAGCATCACTTGGACAAAAAGAGAATCAATTTAATTATGCCATATATTTCATCATCAAAAACTTAACACCGACAAAACTGAACTATACTGTTACAGAGAAAGAGATGTTGGTTGTAGTAAATGCAGTTAATAAATTTCGACATTATATAACATGTTATCGAGTTTATATCCACACGGATCATTCCACAATAAAATGTTTAATGAATAAATCGATCACAAATGGTAGAATAACTAGATGGCTATTATTAATGCAAGAATTTAACATTACTGTACAAGATCGACCAGGCAAAGATAAACAAGTTGTAAACTTAATGTCAAGATTACATTCACCTGATAATCCAAATCCAGTATCAGATAATTTTCCAGATGAACATCTATTTGCTATAAATGTCAAAATTCCATGGTTTACAAATATAGCTAACTATTTATCACCTGGCATACTACCATCCCATTACACAAACAAACAAAAAAGAAGAATAATTAGAGAAAGTGCTAGATATAGCCGGGTCAATGGAGATTTATTTTATACTGGTGCTGATCTAATAATTAGAAAATGTGTAAGACCAGATGAGATTATTGAAAATTTGAAAGCATGTCATGATGAACCATGTGGTGGTCATTTTTCAGATAAGAGGATGACATACAAAGTGCTGAAACTTGGCTACTACTGGCCATTTGTCTTCAAATAATCCAGGGCCTATCAGAAAAGATGTGACAACTTCCAAAGAATTGGTAGACCAGTGGCATCATATGAAATGTCATTAAAGACACAAGTACTGATTGAACCATTTGAACAGTGGGCTTTAGATTTTGTGGGACCAATCAACCCTCCATCCAATGGAAATAAGTACATCCTCGTATGTACAAATTATGTAACTAAATGGGTGGAGGCAAAGGTAGTAGCACGGGCAACAGAAGATATTGTTGTGTCTTTCCTGTTTGAAGAGATATTTGTAAGGTATGGAATTCCGAGACAGATAGTAACTGACCAAGGCACACAATTCACATCAAAACTTGTTCAAGATCTTACGGAGAAATACAAGATCAAACATAGAAAATGAACACTGTATCATCCACAGGCAAACAAACAAGTGGAATCAATAAACAAAGTCCTAGAAAACATCATGACAAAGACTATAAAAATGAACAGAAAGGACTAGTCAGAGAAACTGAGAGATGCACTATGGGCATATAGAATAACTTGTAAAAACACAACTGGGTTCAGTGCATATCAGTTAGTGTATGGAAACGAAGTCCTATTACCCATAGAATTTCAAATACATACATACAAGCTAGCAGCTGAATTGGGGATGGAATTGTCTGAGGCACAACAACAAAGAATTATGGAATTAAATCAAGTGGCTGAGATATGATAGCAAGTATTAGAACACGCATCTCTTATCCAAGAACAAATTATCAAATGGCGTGATCGATTCATAAAGAATAAAGTGTTTCAGAAAGGAGATTAGGCACTCTTGTTCGACTCCAAGTTCAAAGATGTCAAAGCAAAATTCACGACTCATTGGCTTGGGCCATATGAGATTGAAGAAATATTTGACAATGGAGTTTTCAAGATAAAAACAATTGACGAAAAATCCATTTCGTTTGTCGTCAATGGACATAGGCTTAAAATTTACAATAAGCCTATAAATAAAGAGGATTTTCTGAGAAAAATTTCGATGGATTCAGATCTGGAACTAATGGGGCAGCATAGCAATTTTCCATCCATAATTCCAAGGCATCGCAGACTTGAGGACAAGTCAAATCATTAACTTGGGGGAAGGTTTGTAATAAAAAATACTATGAAAATAGTTTTCAGCAGCTGAATCGAAGACGAAATATGAACTACAATTACAAAGGAACCTGGTACATCATTCGACATATACATAAGGGACCTGAATTGTTATTGAGAAAATTATTCATAAAGGGACCTGTATCATTATCACAAAAGAAATTTTCAAACATTATTGCAAATACGCCAGAAGGGACCTGAAAATACAAAATGTCAAAAGGGACCTGAGCTATATCAAATGAATATCATATTAGAAGGGACATTTAGAATAACAAGAGTTGTCGTAACAATAAACACAATGTCGACCATCATGAACATCAAATGGTTTGAGAGAATACAAGTACACTAAGTAAAAAATCACTCTTAAAATTTCAAAAAAAAAATCGAATCGTAAAGCTAATTTAGAATTGTAAAGCTAATTTAGTATTAGTTGTGCATCTTTATTACCTACATTTACCCTACATTTTTATCACCTACATTTCATCTACATTTTATCACCTATACTTTCATCTACATTCTATCATCTATGATTCTTAGCCCTATTCTATCCATATTCATATCCATACCACTATCGTAACTACTCCATAAAACATTACATAATCTATCCATACCATATCATACCCTATTTTTTCTAAACAAGAGAATCATAAACAAAAGGTTAAAATTAAACCCTTGGAAGACCTACAATTAAACAAACAAAAGGTTAGTATCGTTTTAAATATTTAATTTAAAAAATGTGACCATTTCATTGGTCAATTTTAAAAATTAAATAAAAAGATAAAACCTACAGTTCAAAGCCATATGATAGCACAACTATTTCAAATAACAAAACAATACAAAGAGTGCAATCATAAATGGTGACAAGCTAAGGTAATGGAGCAAGTGCGCAATGATAATACAAACAGTGAATGCAAACTAACCTAAAGTATGATGCGATGATAAACAAAATGCAGGACAATGATGTATGTTATGCCATGAAACTATGATGAGACCGTAATACATGCAGCAATGGAGGAATGAAGAAATGATAGCATACGATGATGTGAATACAAGCAGTATGATGGCGCATATGCAATTGGAGATGATGCGGAGTAAGGAAGCAGATATGGTCATAAAAGCAAAACGTGAAAGGGGCTGCATAATAAGTATTAAATCAAAGGATGGAATGTACACCAGAGTCAGCATGACAGTCAAGGGAAAGCCACACATGAACTAGTCAAGCGGTGGTTGATGAACAGTCAGAATAATTTCAAACGCCATAACACAACACTATGTAAACTGTTAAGAACATTTCTGCCATTGCTAAGACCTGAAACTACTGAGATACGTTGTGTTTTCACCATCACCGCCTTCCAAAGACTCAGTGAGAGAGGGAGGGCATGCAATCAAAGCACGCATCCATTTTTGCAACTCTCTGAAAAACAAATAAACGCAGAAGTTGAGAGAAGACAATGAAGAAGCCGTAAGGAAAATAGAAGAGATAAAATGCAGTGAAGAAGGCAGAGAATATAGCAGAGAAGAGGAACAGAGCAATAAGGGAATTAACTGGAGTTTCAAGCCAACAAATCCGGAAAATTTGTCAAGCAACCACGATATCAGGAGGCGAAATCCCGTGAAGGAGAAGGTAAGAAGTAAAAATCAGACTTGGTTGTTCAAAATAACGATGGTTGCGTGAATAGATCTCGGGATTGTTAAAACGAACTGAGAGTTATAAAAGGAGTTCTGTAGTTCGATCCTTACAGATTTTCATTGTGTTATATTTTGTTTTGACACCACTCATAAACACTTTGACACCATTCATAAATACTATGCCAAAAGTCAACAATTAAATCTTCTTTTGATTAAGTGAGTAAATGAGTGAAGATTTTGATGAGATTGGCACTGATTGAAACAACAGAGACCTCAGTTAAACTAGAAGGAAGATCATGAGGATCATAGCAAAAACAGGTAAGCTTGAACACGTCCTCATATACAGTCTTATATTTCAAAATAAATGGAAAACAGAGAATGAAGAATTCTGGTTTGAATTTCACAATGAATTTGTTTTAAATTGAGTTGTGTAATGGATTAATTTTATTAGCACACTCAGTAGAAGAATTCAAAACAGGATTTGTGGAGAAATATTGGTTTAGAAGACATAGTGAAACATGTTTTTGTATTTTTACATAGCAGAGGACAGAGTCCGGTGAATGTTTGAAGGAAAACACTGAACTTATTATGATACTTTTGATGAAATGGTTGAGCTATTCTCTTGCATAAATAGTGAGTTCCAATTATATACATCATGCTATGTTTTGAAAAATAATTGTGTATGAAATTGAAGGGTGACAAGACACTGTTGTATAAAAAAAAAAAATTACAGAGTCAATTTTTTTTTACAAAACAAAGGTAGAGGATTGTTTTTTTTAAAAGAGGACAGAGAATTAAATGGAGAATAGGATAATAGAAACATGAATTTTTATGTTTTCTTGAACCTCTCTATCAAATCTTGTGTTTATTTGAAGCAGTAAGCTCACATTTTTCAAAGGGAAAACAAAGGATTGATTGGCAAGAGCTGAAAATAAGAGGTAAGTTGTACTACTATGATAACATCCAGTACTTGAATTTTTGTTTACAAAGATGAATTTAATGAGAGTAGATGGGTACATAAAATGGTTTTTAGACAAAATGACTTCAAGAGCAGAACCCAAAGATTTTCAAATTGAACATTGTAATAGAGAAACAATTGAGAAACTCTATCAGTTGGGATTAATAGGCTTTCTTCAAAAATTCAAAGGGCACAATGAGGATGTCACAAGAGAATTTATAAACAATTACAAACAGGATGAAACCATGGTGGGTATTTTACATATTCCTTTGACTCCATAGTATATTTCTGAAGCTTCAGAGTTTCCATCATCAGGAGAACTATACCATAAGGGATTGAATTTCAAAGACAAGGGTTGGGCATTCTTCTTGGATAAAAATAGAAAGGGTTATTTTGATAGTTCAAAGGGGATTCCAAGGGAGTGGTTCAATAAACCTTGGGTAGAGCTAGTTTTGATAATTCAAAAGTTCTTCACCTGTGACAACAGACATAGTGTAGTACACCTTTATTATGTCAGATTACTACAACATATCAAAGGAGATATCATGATCAATTTGCCCTACTTATAAAAAAATTTGATGAAGATGATTAAGAGTGTAAAGTCTGAGACCAAGCCCAAAGAAGCCCAAATTCTTCACCGGGGACTCATAAAATTCCTTATGGATTATCAGCTGAAATTTAAGGGAATGGTTTGGGAAATTTTTCTGATTGAAAATAAGTTTGTAGAACAAGTCACTGAAAACAAACTTAAACCAATACAGGAAACAAGAAATATTGTGCATTCACCTCTTTATCCTAAAACCAAGTCAAAGAAACATCAGGAGACAAATATGGCAAAGAGGGAAATATCATTTTTAACTATTTCTAGAAGACAGAAAAAGAAGAATTCAATAGAACCAGAAATGCAAGTTATGGAGACATCTCCTTTAACTAAACATGCCAATGAAATCCTTGAGAAGTTGCAACAAGAAGTATATGAAATTCCTGTAGACAGAGATTCCCATTTTGAAAATAATGAGGAGGAAAATTCAGTTTCTAAAAATACCCAAGAGGAAGATCAAAACCTTAGCAGGGTTAGAGAATTAACTGATAGCCTGGAGATAAGCAAAATCATGGAGAGGCAGCTGAAAGAAGAAAATGAAACCTATAAGACAACTAATGAGAAATTATTTAAATAAAATGAGAAGATAAGTGAAGAAATGGGAAAGTTGAAAACAATAAACAATCTTCTCTATACACAGGCATTCAGGTGGCTTCAGGAGAAAAATTCCTGGAAGGCCAAATATGAGAAACAGAAGGTTAAGACCTCCATCTACAAGGAAGAACAAGGCAAAGACATGGATTCTCTTCTATATACAGCACAACAGGAAGTTTCAGGATTAGGAATGGGATCAACATTGGAGCTCTGAAGGTCAAAGAGGAAAAATCAAGCATGAGGACATGCTTGATCATCAGTTTGGGAGAGTTGTTGGCCTTCGTTTTTTATCTCTTTTTGTTTATGAAATACACCTTATTTTTCCATATTATCCATCTATTCACCATCATATCCACCTTATATTGACCAAAAGATATATATACAGGTATTTAAATTATGTTTTTCAATTATTGGATGTTTTTGTAAAAATTGAAATTTAAGTGCATTTTTGGACAGCATCAGAAATTCCAGTAATGGCCTTATGGTTTGCATATGTGCAGGACACTTGGGCTCAATCTGGATATATTTCTAGAAAGCTCGTGAACTAAGAATAAGTGTACACCTGTTGGTACAGTCAAACCTAGCTTTAATAGGCCCGGTCAAAGGTGGTCAAACATTACCTGTCTTTATGGAGGATCCCTAAAAACTAGGTCGAAACTCTTATTTTGTGGGATTTTCTAGATTTTGATGGATCTGATGGATGAATTCGAATTGATTTGATAAGATAAGGATAGTTATGACTATAGGAGCTATTTTAGATGAGTTTGTTAGATACTTTATCTATTTAAGCCTCAAACTTTGAAGGCATTGGTATGTAGAACTTATATGACTTAACATTATTATTTCTGAGACTTGGAGACATAATTGAAGATCCGTTCTATCACATTTTCTACTGTTATATGCTGGTTGATTGATTGAAGTCTTAAGTAGTTGAATTCACCTTCAGCGTGTGAGGCAAGGGGGGAGGGCCCCCACATCGAGCTAAGTGCACTTCTTAGTTTATTTTGTAGGTGTAATTTATGAATTATCTTGCTTATGTTTAATTTGTTTATGCTAATTATTTATGAGTATTGATGAATCTAAAGATCATTCTTTGTTAGGTCCCTATATTACCAGTATAGTCCCTTATTGTTATTAGTGTAACCCCTTTATTGTTTTTATTGTACCATTTTAACCCCCATTTTGTTATTATTGTGCCCTTAAATTATTATTGTTAGGTCGGCTAGGATTACATTGTGGCCCACTAGGATTACATTATGGCCACATGGACTCCTATATATAGAAAGGAGGTTTTGTAAATTGTATCATCCAAGAATTGTTCATTTATGTAATGTATTGGAGGTTTCCCCCTCGAAGTGGCCTATTTATAAGGCGTTGATATCTCTTTTCTTCTATTTTTGGAGCTGGTTACACAACATTTGGTATCAGAGCTTTGGATTCTAGGGTTTCGCTGCTCCAAACAAGTCTTCGTGGAATTTTCGCTATAAATTTTTTTCTACGAAGTTTCAGAAGCTGAAATTTTTAGGGTGCAAAGCCGAAATCCTAAGGAATATTTTCTAAAAAATTCAGAGCTTGGTTCGCAATATTTTCGGAGATATGATCTGTGGAAGTTAGGTCTTTTTTCAGGCTCCTAAACAGGTCATCGTGGCATTTGCGCTATAACTTTTTTTCTACGAAGGTTCAGAATCTGAAATTTTTAAGGTGCGAAGTTGAAATCTTGAGGAAACTCATCAAAAAATTTCAGAGCTTGTTTCGCAACATTTTTGGATATATGATATGTGGAAGGTAGTGCTTTTTCAGGCTCCTGAATTTCATCACAAAGAGGTGATCGTGGGAAAAGTTCAATAACTCTCTCTCTGAGCATCAGATTGGAGTGCTGTAAAAATTGGTCGAAAGTACACGGACTGTAGTTTCTTGGCTATCAATTTCAGAGGCAAAGGACAAAACAGTGACACGTGGAAATTCGTACAAGTTCGCTCTACTGAACCAATCCATAATTAGGTCATTGTGGGAGATTGGACATAACTTTGTCTTGGAGAATCCAAATCAGGTAAGACCTATGGAATTCAAAAGAGAATTCAGAGGGCTACTTCAGTGCTGAATTTCAAATATTGAAGAGCCACAATCACAAAGATAATCCAAATTCAATATCGAGCTCCTCAAAAGCAAGAAAAAGGTTTTTTTTTTTTTTTTTTAAGAATCGTGCCAGTCTTGTTTGAAGAAATCAATTTAATTTTTTCTTTTGATTACAGTGGCATATTGTGGAATAGATACTTATTGGGTTCTAAAAATTCCCGTAAAATAATTCAACACCCATTAAGCCTTCAAGGCTCTACTATGACCCATGAAGATGAAGAATCGCAACATGATCTATCAAAATTACAACAAAGAAGTGCAACAAATTTCACTCTCGCAAAGAGCAACAAAAATGAAATGGAAGATTTGAAGAAAGGCGTGGAAGCGAAGATGGACTATTAAGAAAGGCGGAAGCTAAGATGGATGGCATGGAAGCTAAGATGGATGACATGAAAGACAACATGGAAAACTATAAGAATGATCTAAAAGCAGACATCGAAGGTTTGACAAAGTTGATACAAGAAATGTTTCATAATGGTGAAAAGATAGTAGAAGAACCTCATGATGAGAACAAAATAAATGTTAATCATGATTTCATAAACTCTAATGTTGGCGGGAAGAACCACCATATTCCAAAAATGGATATGAGGAAGTTTGACGGAAAGGATCCTGTAACATGGATACTACAGATGGAGCAATATTTTGATCTCCATAACGTGCAAAACACACAAAAGGTACGCATTGCAACTTTACATTTAGAACAAAATACATTTGTATGGTATCAATGGCTTTGCTCCCGTAAAAAATTGTCACTTGGTCAATTTTTATGGAGGAAATGATAGTACATTATGAGGATACAAAGAGCAACACCTTCTTTAGCCAATTGATAAATCTCAAACAAAAGGGTTTAGTGGGGCAGCACATTGAGGACTTCCACAAATTGAATATAAGGGTAACTGATATTCCTGAGGAACACAGGATCGATCTCTTCATAGGCACTTTAAAGGATAACATCCAACATGAAGTTCGCGTTTTGGAACCGGATTCATTGGAGAAAGCATTCAAGTTGGCAAGAAAAGTTGAATGTAAAATAATGGCGACAAGGAAGCCTACCACTCAATTCTATAAAAAATGAAGTGTTTCTACACCTAGATTTCCACAACCTACAAGGTTGACACCACAACAATTGGAAGAAAAAGAGCAAAAGGGCTTTGCCACAGTTGTGATAGCAAATACACTAAAGGTCATAAGTGTGCTGAGAAGAAATTATTTTACATAGATTGTGAAGAGGAAGAAGAAAATGAACAAGAAGAGGATATACATCAGGAACCATCTCTAGAAGAGGAAGAAATGAATCCGACCATATCGTGTAATGCACTGGCAGGAATTACCACTCCTCAAACTCTCAAGATAGAAGGACATATCAAGAAGAAAAAGGTAATAATGTTGATTGATTCAGGTAGCACCCATAATTTTATTCATTATAAGGTAGCCAAAGAATTAAATTGTTTCCTATACCCAGCACCAGAATGTCAAGTGATGGTTGCAAATGGAGGAACTATAAATTGCTCTGGGAAATGCCATAATATCAAGCTAACCATGGGGGAATATGTATCGACTAGTCCAATGCTTTCCATTCCTATGGGAGGTGCTGATGTTGTACTAGGAGTACAATGGTTACAATCTTTGGGGACGGTAGCTTTTAATTTTCAAGAACTTTTCTTGAAATTTTTTTCAGAAGGAAAGGAAGTCGAATTACGGGGTATTGAAGGGAATCCAGGAAGGATAATAAGCTCTAATGTCATGACAAAGATTCTAAAGAAAGAACAACGAGGTGTAATTGCACAATTATGCTCTCTAGAAGTTCCGACATCAAAATCATCTATTTCTGCAGATCTCCAACAAGTCTTGGACAATCATTCCAAGGTGTTTGAAACTCCCAAAGGACTCCCACCTATTCATGATCATGATCATGCTATTCATTTGATTCCAGGAAGTGTTCCTCCAAACAGCATGCCTTATAGATATCCTTACTTCCAAAAGAGCGAAATTGAACGTATGATTGCAGAAATGTTAGAGGCGGGTATAATTCAACCTAGTCAAAGTTCTTTCTCTGCTCCTGTAGTATTGGTACACAAGAAGGATGGATCATGGCGAATGTGTCCGTATTATAGGGAGCTCAATAAGCTCACCATTAAAGACAAATTTCCCATTCCTGTGATTGATGAATTATTGGATGAATTACATGGAGCAATTTATTTTACCAAGTTGGATCTTCGTTCAGGATATCATCAAATTAGAATGAAGATCGAAGATATTCCAAAAACAACATTTCGAACTCATGAGGGTCATTATGAATTTTTGGTCATGCCTTTTGGCCTTACCAATGCACCTTCTACATTTCAAGGGTTGATGAATTCCATTTTCAAACCCTTCCTTAGAAAATTTGTGCTAGTATTTTTTGATGATATACTAATCTACAATAGGTCTTGGAAGGATCATGTTGAACATGTCGACAGGGTGCTCAAACTATTGCAGGAGAAACAATTATATGCAAAAAAATCCAAATGTTTCTTTGGAGTACAAGAGGTGGAATATCTGGGTCATATTGTATCTCACGAGGGTGTTAAAGTAGACCCTAACAAAATTAAAGCTATTAAGGAATGGAAAGTCCCCACAACCATAAAGCAGTTGCGAGGATTTCTCGGGTTAACAGGGTATTATCGCAAGTTTGTTAAGAATTATGGGAGAATAGCAGCACCTCTAACAACATTATTGAATAAAGATGCATTTTCATGGACTCCTGAAGCAACTAAGGCGTTTGAACATCTTAAAGAGGCAATGTGCCTAGCACCGGTCTTAGCTACGCCAGACTTCACAAAAACATTTATTGTGGAATGTGATGCCTCCGGGAAATGGAATTGGTGTGGTTTTAATGCAGGAAGGAAGACCCATTGCTTTTGAAAGTCGTCCAATCAAAGGAAAGTATTTACATAAACCTATTTATGAGAAGGAAATGTTAGCAATACTGCATGCACTAAAGAAATGGTGAACTTACCTAATGGGAAGACACTTCAAGGTAAAAACTGATCATGATAGTCTTAAACACTTTTTGGAACAAAAACTATCTTCAGAAGAGCAGCAAAAATGGGTCACAAAGATGTTGGGTTATGACTTTGAAATAATCTACAAAAAGGGAAAGCTTAATGTTGTTGCAGATGCACTCTCAAGAAATAATGAAGAGGTGGAAGCATTGCTTTGTGCCATTTCTATTATCCAACCAGATTGGATAACCGAAGCAAGAGAGGAATGGAAGAAGGACAAAGATGTATGGACACTCATTCAAAAGTTGCAGCAAGATCCTAGTAGATCTAATACATTTAGTTGGAAAAATGATTCCTTATGGTACAAAGATCTCTTATATATTTGTAAGAATTCCCAACTAAAACAAAAGATTCTTCTGGAATTGCACACTTCTCCTTTAGGAGGACACTCAGGATTTTTAAAAACTTACCACAGGGTGAAGAAAGAATTTTTTTGGGATGGCCTTAAATCTGATATTCAAAAGTTTGTGGCGGAATGTTTGGTTTGCCAGCAGAATAAAGTGGAAACAATTAAGACCCCGGGACTTCTACAACCTTTATCCATTCCAAGTCAACGCTGGGAGGAGATTTCAATGGATTTTATCACAGGTTTACCTAAGTCCGAAGGAAAGAGTGTCATCATGGTGGTAGTTGATAGACTTACTAAGTATGCACACTTTTGTGCATTATCTCATCCATTTAAAGCAAGTACAGTTGCTACTACATTTATGGATAGAATTCAAAAGCTACACGGAAGCCCAAGGGTTATTGTGAGCGACAGAGATCCCATTTTTACTGGAAATTTTTGGACGGAGTTATTTTCTTGTTTGGGTACTCAATTAGCTCATAGCTCATCCTATCATCCTCAATCTGATGGTCAAACTGAGATAGTAAATAAATGTTTGGAAGGATATCTTCGTTGTTTTGTATCTGATAAACAAACACAATGGGTCAAGTGGTTACCTCTCGCTGAATGGTGGTATAACACTTCCTTCCATACTGCAGCAAAAATGACCCCATTTATGGCACTTTATGGATATCATCCACCATCCATCACATCATTTTTGAGGGAAAATTCGAAGGTTCAAGCAGTGGAAGATCACATCGAGCATCAGCAAGAATTTCTCCAACTCTTAAAGGATAACCTGAATTTGGCACAAAATCGAATGAAACAACAGGCAGATCAACATCGCAGCGAGAGAAGTTTTGATGTAGGAGATTGGGTATTTTTACGGCTACAACCATATAAACAAATGTCCCTCAAGCAAGCTAAGAAGGACAATAAATTATCGCCAAAGTGCTATGGTCCTTACAAGGTGTTGCAAAAGATTGGTACTATGGCATACAAATTGGAGCTTCCTACTTCTTCGCAAGTGCATCCAGTTTTCCATGTTTCATGCTTAAAGAAGGTTATAGGTGAAAATCTTCCAGTTCAAACAATATTGCCAGAACTTGATGAGGAAGGAAAAATCATATTGGAACCTGAAGTGGTCATGGAAACAAGAACTCGACAGCTACGGAATCGATCAATTTCAGAGTATCTCATCAAGTGGAAGAACTTACCCACTTAAGATTCTACATGGGAGGATGAGAATTTTATACAGAAGCACCCAGAGCTACTCAAGCATTGAGGACAACACTTTTTTGAAGGAGAGGGGCATGTTAGGTCCCTATATTACTAGTATAGTCCCTTATTGTTGTTATTGTAACCCCTTTATTGTTATTATTGTACCCTTGTAACCCCCATTTTGTTATTATTGTGCCCTTAAATTATTATTGTTAGGTCGGCTAGGATTACATTGTGGCCCACTAGGATTACATTATGGCCACATGAACTCCTATATATAGAAAGGAGGTTTTGTAAATTGTATCATCCAAGAATTGTTCATTTATGTAATGTATTGGAGGTTTCCCCCTCGAAGTGGCTTATTATTAAGGCGTTGATGTCTCTTTTCTTCTATTTTTGGAGTTGGTTACACAACATTCTTAACTTGCATATAAAAGGACAAACAAATGTTTAAGTTAAACATTCTTTCTATCTTGTCAAAATCTTCAGTTAGAATTAATCTTTACATGTCTTTACATGTTTGATGATGGATCTCAATCTTGTTTCTATTCTGCATATGAAGAGTCAACTCAGTATTTAAGTTAAATACTTATTCTATCTGATCAATAAACTATAAATTAGAATTCATCTTTTCTGCTTTTTCTGAATTCCCGTTTTTAACAATAGCATTACTGATAAATGAATATATGATGAAGGACAATCATGACCTATTCAGTGAAGAGCCTCTTTAATTATTGCTTCATGTATCTTAGTCTATTCTTTAGTTAAGTAGTTTTTTATTTCTAATTCACATGGTAATCTTGTTAAAGAAGGAAAAACAAATCTCTTAAGTTAGGAGATTCTTCTGCTTCTAATTACACATCTGAATTTAGAAATTGTTTTAGTTATATTCATATTTGTAATATGCATTTTCCTAATCATTAATAAACCATCTTTTGAATTGATTACAACTAAGACCCATATACTTTTGGGATGCTTCTAAGTTTCGCTAACCCGGATTGATAATAAATACTTGCGTTAGTTTACAACGGTAAATTGACCCAACAATAGTCATTTACTTTCCTTCCTTAACCTCTTATTTGGTTTTTTCTTAGGCAATGATAAATAGGTTTTTCTACCAACATAAGAAGAAGCTCCTTGGTATAGGATAGACCTTCCTTTGTAGGGGGCTCTTCTTTCTATAAAAAAATATTTTCTAGGTTTCATTTGTATTAAGACCGAACCTTCAATTCTCCTCTATGTTAATTTCTTCCACACTTGGGTTACACTACTCCCTTGGGAGAATTCCTTAGAATTTGTCACTCCTTTTCTAGAGAGATGAACTCTTGGGTTTCTTCTCTAATTCATACAAGATTTTAGGGTCATATTGATTATTATCAGTACCTCAATAACTAGTTAAGGGAGGGTTCAAAACTAGTAATTTATTTGACATTTTTTTTTGTAAATTAATATTTTATATTACCAAAAACTCATATATACATGGTTGTAGCATCTATACAACAAAGGATTTCTCTATATATCACTTGTGCTACCAAGGTTCCAAAATACCAATACTTTCCTACAAACACCTTTATTTGACAAACTTTCATTTGAACGATCTCTCTTTAAAAAATATTGATTGCGTAAAAATGCATAATTAATTTTCCTACTTTTTTATTGCACCTCATATAAGATTTCATGACTTGAGTTTGTATGAATAGACCTCACTTTAAATTAATCTTTCCTATAGTAATGAATTTTTCACTTCATCTAAACCTTTCCCCATTTCTATCCCAAAAATGTCCTAGGCTTCATTAATTCAGACTATGATATCTATCAATTTCAAGACCTCTAAAGAAAACTTATGTTTCTCCTTCTAAAGCCATTTGGATGCCTGTGTAGGACAATATTTCCAAACATGCTCACTAATGTGGAATTTTGAACCACTAAAGGGCACCTTCCAATCATCTAAGGCCTATGTAAATTTCTAGTGACCCCATAGTTTATCCATTTCCTTTAATAAGCCCTCCTATGTATTGATTTCAACCAATGTTTTTATTAACTTCTTATCCACTTCCAATTGAAAGTTTGCCTCTAGAGCGATAAACTTGTTAATTCCATCCCTAAAGCATTCAACACATCTTTTATCCATAGCTCCATGGATAGTTTACGAAAAATTATCCAAGCATGCTAGATATACACAGCTTCCTTCCTTGGGTTGAACCCAGAGTCCATTTCTATAAATCTAGAAGGGGATGACCCAAAAACCATCTACGTGCAAGGATTTTCTTCACGACAACTTTTGAATGGAACTTGAATTCTAACCAACCTTGGATAAGGATGTGGAATTTCAATAGGTATCCTAAAACTCATTGTTAAACTTTCTCCAACCATTATAACAAGTATAACTTAATAACTTGCTTCCCTATGAAACACCTAGTTAGGGATTTCCCATCAATCTTGTTATATTCTCCACATTAATGTCTACATGCAAGAATAACTTAAATTGTCCTTAAAAGCTCTAATATGCTTATGTATCGCCTGATTCTTCATACAATCTAGCTTGGATAAAATATCCTCATTTCTAGTAAATACCTCACCCTTGATTGCCAATTACTCTTGATATAATACTCCAAATCCCCACCTTATACTAAATCCTTGTTTGATTGGTGGTCTCCTCTCAAAATATTGTGTTTTATTCTCTTCAAAATTTTGGAAAAATAATTCAACCCTATTGAAAATGATAGTAAAGGCTTCCTAACCTCGAGGTCTTCATTGTTGATTCCACTGCTGACATCTTATCCTTTGATCTTTGGTGAGGATCTATATCATGTTGCCCCAACATCATCATATATGTTTTTAATTTGTCCAAAGTTATGGCTTAGTATATCCATAAATTTAGTTTCAACCATTGAAATGGTAACTTTGCCCAAGGTGCAAGAAAAGGTGACCCCCCACTGATTAAGTTCATCACTATAGCCTTAGACAATTTCCATATCTCTCATAGTTTGTCCCTATAAACAAAAATAATTTCTAGAACAAACTCCTCTCCCTCCCCAACGTAGTCCATTAGGTCCTCCTCCATCATGTATCGATGTCCACATGATATTATTTATTTTGTAATTACATCAATCATATTGCTTTTATAGTAATATATCTCAAAAATGAAATTTCGAAATTCACTTTCATTTTCATAGATTACCTATAGAAAAATTAGATTTTATTATAAATGTAAAAAAAAATTCTCTCATATCTATAAATAGAATATATCTATTTATAGAAAAAAACTTAATTTTTATCATTTATTTCATTCATCTTTTTTTTTAACAGAAACGGGTATGTTTATATTGATTCAAAAGTTCTGAGTCTTATGCTCAGAGGTTTTACATCTGGAGACCCAATGTTTAGGGGGTTTCCGAACAAGCAAAATTCACCTATTCTGCTTCTTACATTCAGTCTAGCAATTTCCCAATGACTAGCAAACCTTCTAATACAAACAAATTGCTGCAGCAAGAGACAAAAAATACATAACAAGGAGAGGGGTCGGCTAAGGCAGTGGATCCCATGAATCCCCCTCTTCGCAGAGGAGAGATCTCACTTGTAAAGAGATAGCAATGTTGGCTTCAAGATCCGCATCTTTATTATTTTTCCGAAGAACATGAAAGAACTGAAGCCTGTCAAAGGACGCGATCAGCTTATTGATATGAGTGAACAATCGTTACAAGCGAAGATCTTTAGGGGCCGATATTGTCACAATCAAGCCAATGAGGCTTTGTGAATCTCCAATGACGCGAGCCTCCTTGATTCCATGTTTTTGTAGTTGCTTCAATCTTTGGAGGAGAGCCATGGCTTTCGCTTGATTGTTCGAAGTAAGCCTCAAACCCCAGGCAAAGTGGGAAATGATTTGGTCTGAAGGGCAGTGAATAATTCCTCCGCCTCAGGCCTTCCCTGGATTCCCCTTTGCCGCACTTTCAAAGAACATAGTGTGGATACATGTGCTGCTTCTCCATTCGTCGAAGTCCTCATCCTCTAATCTGATTTACCATTCTTCTTTGCACTTCTCCATATTCTGCCCCATGGGAAGGTTTAGCCCTAGCTGCTGGCACTACTCCCTACCTTGCTGGTTTAAGCTACAAACTCACTTTTGGTTCACATTGGCCTGCATTATTTCTTTAAATAAGCTTTTTATTTTCACACTGATTTGCTGCTGGTTTAGGACCTTCTCTTGAAAGATCTGATTGTTTCTTTCAAGCTAGATCTTCCAACAAATGAGCTTAGGAATAATCATCCACCCCTCGTAAGGCCAGCCTCTCTTGGGAAAGGACTTAGGGAACAGGTTTCCCCAATTAGACTGAAATGTGTGAACAAAATATTTCTTATACAGAGATAGACAGTAGGGGCTTTTACTGGTTATTTCACCTTTATTAGAAAGGATGAAACCAGAAGCTTCTGGCCCTCTTACTGGCTCTGCCTAAAGAAATATAAAGTAAACACTAAAACGATCTGTCAATGAAAGTATTTGTTTCTGTTTTCAAAGTATTCATTAACCAATTTTTATGTGTGAATAAGCAATTTCAAGTATTCTGCAATGGAAGTAATGTGGTTTGAAGTGGAACAAATGTGTTTTGATCACTGTATAAGTCTCATTGTGAAAAGGGGACTTATTAAAAATTATTGTTTAATATAGTAAACTCTGGAATTAAGTAGCAAGAATGCACAGCATAACAGTAAGCATTTGTTTAAGCAGTTCACCCCTCTCTTGGGCTACCTCTACTGGGTCCAAAAGCCTCCAAATAGGCTTTTCCCTCTTTCATTAATGCTCAAAATAAGTATTACACCATGAAGAAAGCCTCAAAGGGCTAAAATAGCTGCAAATATAGAATAAGAGTGCTGGAAAAAGTAAAAATTGACTATTCATTCACCTCAAATAGATGAAGATAGCCCAATACAGCTGATCATTCCCTCAGCCCTAGTGGCTCCACAAGCAAATTCGCTGATAAAATCACTGACAAAGTGCCATGATGGCTCTGCAACTTGTTCCAACAGCTTCAGAATGCTTCAATACCCCCAAATAAATAAATAAAAATCTCTCCAAAAGGACTTCCCTAGCAAAAGTTATGACTCAAACTGACTTTGTCCAGTTAGGGCTAGGAAAGCTCCACCAAATCTGGTGGAACTCCAGCTAAACCCGCCAATTTAGGGGCGGCCACCAAAATAGGTGGAACCTGCCATTTTCTCCGCCAATTCGTTGGTGCTAATGGATAAGGCCACGGGGTCATGTGACCGCGTTTGTCAGCAAATGTGGTTGATAACTTGAGTTTAATGCGGAATGTAATAATGTTTAAACCATATAATAAACGGTTTATTAAATAAAATCCGCACCATATACCCGTCCGTTTAAACTTGTTGCGCGCCCATTTCTTGAAGTCCAAGGTTCTCCGCGTATGGTCTTATGCTGAGGGGGCTGGCCCTTAGGGGCTGGCTCCCTTTCGGACCCCGCCCAAACCAAATTCAAAGGTTAAATATAAATCTGCCACCATGGTTTATAAGAACCACTCGTGGCCGAACGGTTGGGCCGCTCGGTTGCCTCCGCCCCGACCCGGGGTCAAACCCTGCCGTGAACAATAAAAGTTTCATAACGCCATTTCGTTTGGATCTTGGGGCCACGTGGCGGCCTCCGGGCTGGCCACGTGGTGCCCCCTGATTGGCCACTTGTGAAATATTCCACAAAATATTCTTTGGAATATTCCCATAATATTCTGTGGAATATTCTCTTTCTAATAAAAATTTTGTAAAGTCAATTTGGCCTTTCTTTTTTTACTGAAATTAGCAAACTTCAAAGCTGAATAACTTTCTCATACAGCATCGGTTTTCAGTGTCGTTCGCGTCTACAGGATCGTTTTTCCGAGCTCTTTCCTATCGTTCTAGTTTGGATCAATTCTGAGCAACTAATTTTTTGAGAATTTTTCCATTAAGGACTTGATCACCTGATCAAAAAAATACCCGTGATGTTGGATGGGAGGGTGGGACTATTGTTCCAAATCAGCAAGATTTCATTCCAAATGTCTCAAGAATAGAGGCACTCGAGAAAGATGTGGACCGAATTTTCCTCCTGTTGTTGACAGAGCGGGCACCGAGAGGAGCCGTGGAAGCCACAATGCTGTAAGTTTTCAGCTTTGAGGATACTATTGTGCCCCAGTTTCCAAGTGAACATATCAATCTTCGAAATTCTTTTAACCTGCCAAATCCCTTTCCAAATCGTAGGGTTGCAGGGGACAAGGGGAATGAATTTAAGACATTTGTAGTCTTTTGCTGCAGAATAACATCCCTTCGAGGAACCCCAACCCCTTTTGTCTTTTTTTCTTGCGTTTTGGGGGGCTTTCCCAACCAGTGCTACCATGAATTTGGCCCATGCTTGCTCCAGATGAGCAGGAATCTCTATCTTCTGCCACCCTGCCCAGTTGTTGCTATCCCATTCTAAAATATCCCATAACGTGCATCGACCATCTACAATCATCCACTTTTTTAGCTCCAGCAACTCAGGATCCTCCCTGATCACTTTTGCATTCATGATCCTATCCTCCCACAAGCTGATCTGCTTCCCATTGCCTGGAATCCAGAACAAGTGGTCACGAAGCAGGAGAGCACGCTTACACAGTTGATGGATCGGGGGGCCCTGTCGATTAGATTGGAAGTTCTCCAGGTCGCGAAGATGCTTTCCAAAGCTGTATTTTTTCCACAAAGCAATATGTGCCCATCTCGGATTCCTTGCTACCTGTCGCCATAAGATATTGGCCCTTAGAGCGATGTTGTGCTCCTTGAGATCTTTTATGTGAAGGCCACCTTCCAGCAACAGTATATCGATCTTATTCCAACTGATAAACGGAATACTTTTAACGTTATTCTTCCCTCCCTTCAAGAAAAAGGAGCGAATGGATTGCTCCATCTTGCGAAGAATTCCCACCGGCGCCAACAAAACAAACATCTAAAAGATTAGAAGAATATTAAGGACTGACTTAATGAGAACAATATTACTTGCCAGATTGAGCCACGACGTACCCCAGGCTTGTATTTTGAGCTTGAATTTATCCAGCAAGGGGTACTAGTCCCTCCCAGTCGGGCATCCTTAGAAGATCGACAGCCCAAGATATTTAAAAGACACCCAATTTGTGGAGCCTTTGAAACCCAAGATCCTAGTGATCGTGCTTAGCTCGAGACCAGTGAAGTTCAAAGCATAAATGAAGCATTTTCCAATGTTAAGTTCACTCCCAAAATCAAGGCAGTAGTGATCCAACTCTAGCTTGAAGCGAGAGGCCAAGATGGCAGAAGAACCCCCCAGAAGGATGGAGTCATCAACAAAGAGAGCATGATTTATGTCTTTGACTCCCCTAGCGATCCTAAGACCCATAAGCTCTTACTCGATTTGTATTTTCTCTAGCATAAAACTGAGGACAGAGGCTTGAATGACACAGAGAAGAGGGGATAGAGGGCATCACTCCTTTATCCCATGACTTGCCTTGAAGAAGTCAGTAGTGCGCTCATTGACAAGTGGAGCAATGTATGGTTCTGCAATGCAGGCCTTGACCCAGCTTATAAAGCAGCAATCAAACCCAAATTGATGCATAACCCCAAAGAGAAACTTGTACCTAACTCTACCAAACACACTAGCCAGATCCAGCTTGACAACCATGCCTTTTTCTCGTCTTTGGATGCTTGAATGGATAGCTTCCTAAACAAGAATGAAGTTATCAGTTATTTGCTTATCTTTGACAAATCCCCCTTGATTGTCAGGAATGATTTCTAGAAGAAGGCCTTCCAGTCTGTTATCCATGACTTTAGTGATTAGCTTGTAGCCAATGTTGTAGAGGGAAATTGGCTTGAATCTATTGAAAGAACTAGCACCTTTCTCTTTAGGTATAAGGGCCAAGAAGGCCAATTTGTTGCTGCCCCCAAGCTTGTGGCAAGTCTGAGACTTTAAGATCATTTTGTAGAGATCCTTTTTTACAATGTTCCAATAAGTTTTAATGAATCGAGCAGTGAACCCATCCGGCCTAGGAGTCTTGTCCGGATCCATTTCATTAAGGGACTGCTTGATTTCATTGATGGTGACAGGAGAAGTCAGCATAGCGTTCATTTGGGCATTGACCTTTAAGGGGAACAACTCGAGCAGGTTGGAGCTGAGACTTGCTTTCTTATCCTCTATGTACAATTCTTTGAAGTGCCGATGAGCAGCTTTTTTTATGTTGGTAGGGTCGGAGAAGGACTGGTCTCCTGAGGTTATCTCTATTATTGAATTAAATTTTCTTCTGGCTTGAGCCTGCTTATGAAAGAAGGAGGTATTCTTGTCCCCAGCTTGTAGCCACAGACTATGAGATTTAAGTCTCCGTATTCCTCCTCCCGGATGCAAGCCTTATGAAGATTAGCCTCGAGCTCCTCTTCTAGGGTTAAGTTGTCCGTCGAGATGTCCATATCTTCCATTTGTTTTTTATGACTCTCTAAACAGGCCTGGGCAACCCGCCTTGACTCGGTCGGAGAAGGGAGGGCTTTAGCCCAGCTTTTGACGCCCTCTTCACTCTCCTCAACTTTTCTTTACACACAAAGAAGGGGGATCCACTAACAGGGTGTTTCCAGACTTCCTCAACTCTGTCCAAGAAGTCAAGTTGTTGCACCCAGAGAGCACTAAAACAGAAGGGAATAGGCCCCAAATTCAAATGCGGCTTCATCTCAAGCCTAATGGGCTTGTGATCGGAGACTGAAGAAGAAATAATAGCAGAACTGACATCAAGACCTAAAATCAAGAAGGAACTCTGGATGAGAAAGCGATCTAACCTTGCAGCAATGTGGCCTGGACCTGTTTTTCTATTGGTCCATGTATATTTTCCCTTAGGTGGTGTTGAGGAGGTAAATCCCCTCTGCGGACAGAGGCGATCCCTACTAGCCCAGCAGGGGTCTAGCAACAATCATCAAATGTTACAGCGCAAGTTCCTAGTTACGAATAAAAGGCCAAAGATGGAGGCCTACCTGGAATCCAATGCTATGATCCGTAGAAGAGAGCGTTCCCGTTCCTCAGCCTCGGCAGATCACGATCCTCCCACGATCTCCGCGGATGGACACCTGCACATGCAAGAAACAACACAAATACAAGCATAAAATCCAGAATACGCAACTATATATCAGTCAGAAAGGATATAACTCGTTATTAACATAAGTGAAAACAGAGTGGAACCATAACTGTAATCATTCATTAAATAACAATCGAAAGAGAGTACAACCAATGTTCTGACGCCGCGGTCTCCTTCGGAAGGGTCCCCAGTCATTCACGTCTCGCAAAGCTCGCCAGGGAAAGGGAAAACCTCTCTAGAGTCTCTCGATGATAGTCTCCTTACTTGAGTCGGCCTTAAGGGAAGAAAGAGGGCTCTTACAACACAAAGGCTCTTGGGAATTTGGAGATTCAAAACTTAGGCACTTCAAGACTAGCTTGCCATGGAATTGAGCAGGCTTTTATAGATGGGGAAGGAGGGAGTTGGGATCCCTATTATTGTGGGATTGGCCCTATCAACAAGGAAGGTTCCATGGGAGGTGGCAAACCACTTCCCTTCCATGGAACTCCCGCAGCCAAAACTCCCAACTCAAGATAGGCAATGGTTTCTGAGTTTGTTGAAACACAACTTCCGCCATCTTTATTTAAAAAACACTCCTTAAATTGGCTGGCGCGACTGCTGCTCTGGGACAGAGCGCCAGTTGGCGCGGCCTCTTTGTAGGATTTTCCTCATTGGCGCGAGTGATGAACTGTATGCCCGCGCCAATGAAAAAGGAGATGTTTTCATGATTTTTTTCAAGGAGATGTCTTTAGGGCAATTGAAGCTCATGTTTAGAGGAATGCATTGATGATGATTTCAAGGCATGAAAATGTTCACAGGTCACAAAATGGGTCCTCCATTATGCGGGACGGGGAATGGTAGGGACGGTGACAAATTAATGTGTAACATATGCCCCCTAAAGTATGAGGCCCAAGAGAGAGAGGGGTGAAATGCTTTACGAGAACATGTTCAACTGAAGCCCTGCCGTCGGAAAACCTGCGTAGAAAACTACAACTGATATCTCAAGTACATGATGTATATGCGGTATGGGTGCAGCCATCCGAAACAGAGTACACTATAATCCAGATCCAGGGTATGGGCGCAGCCATCCAGCGAGGATCAAATAAATAGACTCAGGTATGGTCGCAGCCATCTAATCAGTGAGTCATGTACATAATGATAATAATCCACAATCGCAGCCTGGATTACAACAGACACAATCCAGGGTCTTGCGCTCCATCTCGACCCAAACAAAGTACAAGTTCAAGCATGCGAATATGTGATTTGAAGTCGAACATGCAAGAACATCGTCTGATTACCAGCCAATGATGAGAGCTGTTAACAGACGCGAGAGGAACCACCAATAATGACAATGGCCCTCAAGGTACTACAGGTACAATCTACGGCGTGCGAATCAATGAGTTGGCATCGAACACCTGCAGAATCACTTGATCGGAGGCCAATGATGAAAACCCCACGTCGAATGCGACGAACCTGCCATTGAGGTATGCAGGCTCCAAGGTACCATAAAGGAGTCTCTAGATCAACTTCCTGGATAATGAGTTGAAGTCGACAGGAAATGACCTTGATCGAAGGTGGGCCATAATGCTTACCACATCATCGACACGAGACAGAGGAACATGATGTTTTTGTTGTGAATCAGGATCGTATGAGAATCATAGGAAGGTTGATATTCGCAGAGGCCAACTTCTCTTGAACATATAAACGGCACGACAGTGGACTTGGCAGTATTTGACATCAACGGATCAGAGGTCATGGTGACGAGGCAATGAGAAGATGAGAGGTCAAAAGGGATTATCAAAACCCACGGAGGCAAGTGAAGAATGAGATGAGATGTCCCCAACCCGACACGAATGCAGACAAGTGCCATGTTCAAGAGCGACATACTGCCGACACGACAATGATGGTGGTTCCATTTTCCCCCACCATTTCTGGCGAGTACCCCAATTATTTTTGATAACAAGCTTGAAGGGGATAGCATATGCTTGTAATATAAGTCCGCCCTTCGGGCGAATCCATCCTAGTACATTTAACGAGCCCTAGGAAGGAGGAAGGAGGAGAACGTCATTTCGACTGGATCCGATGTCATCAGGGTTTAACGAGTCTGACAAAGGAAGAACTCGACGTCTTTTCATGTTTAGAGAGTTTGAAAAGACAGCAGAAAAGTAAACTCCACAGATCCCTTTTCGTAAATAGTTCCTCAGATCCGAAAAGGTAGAAAACAATATCCAAGAAAACCTCCTAGTCGCGATAGGCTAGGGTATTCCTTTTTCGTAATCAATCTATCCCAGCCCGAAAAAGGGGTAAACGTATACTGGGTAGATGTCGATTCGTGTCCATTTTAACGAGATCGAAACGACAAGGGCCTCGGCAATCTTTTCATGTTTAGAGAATCAGAAAAGAGCTGAAAGATGACTCCAAAGTGACTTTTTCATGTATTTACCGAGTCCGAAAAAAATATAAAATACAACTCGTTTCCATCGTTAAAGTCGCAAAAACCTGCTGCTGCACATACCTAGTAAGCGTAAAACCCATTTTCGACATAACATATTAAAATATTTGATAAAAATAACTTTTTAAAACTCATTTTATGTCAAAAAAGTTATAAATATGCCAAAATGGTAAAAATAAAATTACATTTACTATTCACCTTGGTAAAAAGCAGCAGTGGTCCATTTGGAGTGCAAACTTCTGACGATGATTGCAACAGATCCGGTTGACTATTCAGATTCTCGTCTGCTACAGGTAAGAGGCGCTTCCCTGCTCTTCATTTCAATCCATTTTTCAATAGCTTTTCCTTATGAATCAGCCCTCTGTGGCCACTCTTTGAAATTTTAGGGCCGCGCTCATTGGAGCGGGTATCGGGCACGGACCCACGCCAATGGGCTCTTTTATACAAAGGGCTCGCGCCACGTGGCGCGACTGTTCACAAAACAGCCGCGCCAGCGGCTGAACCTAAAATTCCGCCTAAAAATTCGAGATTTTAATCAATTTGAATGAAATTTGAAGCCTACCAGAGATCTAATCAAGGGTTTATGACCATGTGGATGCAGGAAATCAAGCAAAATGGTGATTGAATGGAAAGAACGAGAGCATGGAGAAGAGGATGAACAGGCCATAGAAAGTGAGGCTTGCATGAATGCCCTCAGAAACTGTGGGCTAAAGAAGTTCTTCCTTACACCCTCTCTACGAGCTCAGCCCGAGCTCCTCCAGTATTTGATTAGTATTTGGGATGAAGATGAACAAGTGTTCAAGTTGCGAGATCAGGTATTGGAGCTGGAGGTTTCTGATGTGTATTTTATCACCAGATTGTCTCGCAGAGGTCTGATCCCCGTCTTGACTGGAAGTAGACCATCTGGCGAGAAGATGGAAGAAGTGATGGCACGAGTGTGCCAAGGAGCACAAATGGGATCAGGGAGCAAAAAGGTGGATATCCACACTATCCCCGATCTAGCATTGAGATTTGTCCTACATACCATCATGCGGGCTGCAGGGTCGCAGTCACCGCACGAGGCCACAAAGGCCCAACTCCTACTGGCCTCAGAATGCATGAGTCCCTTACTGTTCGACTGGGCAACAACAGTAACAATAAACATGAAAAGGCAGCTCACAAAATGCAAACAAGCTAAACTGAAACAGTTTGGCTATGGTTCCATCCTGGTATCGTTCATTCTGGAATGCTTACCAATCTTCCAGGGCCAAGGGGCCATAGTAGTAGATCCGATACCACGCAAGCCAAGAATGGCTCGCTGGGCAGCACTAATGCCCAGAGCTGGAGGCAGCCAACAGATGTCTTGGAGGCCGGAGTTCTTTAGGTGGTTACGGCGCCAATTGATTGTTGTGGAGGACTGGCCATATGCAGGAACTGACTTCACCGGAGACCCAGATCTCCCACTGCCAGAAGGAGATGACTGGGACGAGGAGTTGGGTAAGACCTCATGTTTTTTATTTTTATGTTTTATGTTTTTTTTGTTAATACACATTCGTCCTAACACATTTTATATATGGATGCAGATGTGGGACCTGAGAGACCAGCTGGGATATCTCCAATCTCACGGAGGACTCAGCTCGCCCCTGATCCTCAGGGAGAGGGCACCGGAGGAGAGGAGTTGATCCAGAATCTCGAGGGCATTGCCCGAGGGATCCCGGACTATGCTCAGCTAGCGGACGTACCGATGGCGTACCAGCGTCATACGGTGGGAGTTCCAAGTCGGATCCACCGAATCCTGAGACGCTTAGTGCATGCAGTTACATGCTATCATGAGCACCATGTGGATTAGCTCTTAGGGATTATACCACACCTATTTTTTGAGAGACGTATCGTCTCCGGATGTACTTAAGACGATTATGTATATTTTGACTTTATGTGACACACTCCATGTAAACATTTCGATATATATATATATATATATATATACACATATATATATATATATATATGCATATCTATTTCTGGATGGATCTTTCTTTACATGTGATGATGATTTACAAATTGCGCAAATGTCTGTCTAATACCAAATTTGCTACTGCATCTGTTAATGTATTCAAATGCCTGGGTATATGATGATATGTAATGTAGTCAAAATTCCTTTCCAGTAATCGAATACGCAGATACAGACGTAAAATGGACGGGTTTCTTACCGAATAGTGTCCGTTTAGCTGTAACACTACAAGTTGTGAATCTAGATACACGAGCAATTCACGGATACCAAGGTTTATTGCCTTGGTTAATAATTCTAACACAGCACTATATTCCGCGATATTGTTTGTAGCACGTCCTAGACACACTCCTTGCAGGTTGACCAGCTCACCAGCAGGATCATAGATTACCCAGGCTGCTGAAGACAGATTCCTGGTACTGCGGGAGGCACCATCCGCGAAACCAACAAATGGATGAATAGACATCTGCACAACCAGGAAGACCCAATCAACAGAAATATGTTTACAAGGCACACCACACTATACATGCACACAAATGAAAATCACACACCTATGTACACACACCACACCAAGAAATCACTTCAGGCATAGTACTTTTTGAGGTACAACCCATTTCTGGGCTGCGCCAGCGGAACTCCTTCATAATCTATAAGCTCGTAGGCCCCGTTTTTCAAAACGCGTTTTACTATATAGGGCCCATGCCACATAGGCTGGAACTTACCGGCTCCAAGCTTGTCATGTGCTTGATCGTACAAGAGGACGAGGTCTCCTTCGATAAAGGAACGAGGAGAAACAGATTGATCAAAATGAGTTTTGACCCTCTTCTTTTGTGCTTCGATAACCAAAGCAGCCAGATGACGGGTTTCATCTAACCGTTCCAGATATAGAAGACATTCTTCCTCAGCAGAAGTGTTAGGTAGAAGTTCCACAGCTAATTTCAACGAAGGAATCTCGCATTCAACCGGAAGAGTTGCTTCCAGACCATACACCAATTGAAATGGTGTGAACCCAGTTGCACTCTTTGCAGATGTTCGGTATGCCCAAAGAGCTGAGAACAGTTGGAGATGCCAATTGAATTTGTGAATACCAACTGTTCGCTGAAGCATAGTGACCAAAACCATGTTCACTGCTTCAACTTGACCATTCGCTTGAGGGTAATATGGTGTTGAGCTGTCGTGACGCAAGCCCAACTTTGAAGTCAGCTCCGCCATCATATAATCTCGGAAATGAGTACCGTGATCAGTGACGATGGCTTGAGGAACCCCGAATCGTGCAATAACATGGTTGAATATAAATTGAGCAGCCGTTTTCCCGTCAGCAGCTAGTGTAGGCATCGCCTCAGCCCACTTGGTGAAGTAGTCGACGGCGACAATGATATACGCATGCCCCCTGGCCGAGTGAGGGTTACACGTCATAAAATCCATGCCCCATTTCGCAAAAGGGCCGACGGTAATAACGGGATGCAATGGTAAAGGCGGCGCGCGCATCTTGCGCTGAAATATCTGGCATGCATGACATTTACGGACTGCAGTGATACAGTCTTTGAATATGGAAGGCCAGAAATAACCTGCTCGCAGAATCTTCTGGGCAGTAGCATACCTGGACATATGTCCACCACAGGCACCACTGTGGCAGTCATTTAGGACCTTTTCAGCCTCTTCCAAGGTTAGGCATCGCCGGAGCACCGAATCTACTCCAATGCGGTATAAGGTATCTCCTACTATACGGTAGGGCTGGGACTGGTGCCGAATCCGACGGCGGGTAGCTTTATCCAACTCAGACCGAAACGTTGAGGTCTGAAGATACACTATTATGTCACCGTACCAAGGGTCACGAGTATTGATGAGGAAAAGCGTTTCGTCTGGTATATGGTCTTCAGAGTGTAAGGGAGCAGAGTCTGTAGGGAGAGAACATATCAAATCCGCGAAGACCAGTGATTTAATTGACTTAGCAGTAGTGAACTCTAAGTCAAACTCCTGCAGGATCACAATCCATTTGGAGTACTTGCCCCCCAATAATTGTCTAGAAAGAATATACGTCATAGGGTTGCAGTCTAAAACCACTGTTATCGTACGCAAAAGGATGTAATGGCGAAAGCGTTGTACAGCGTGTACTGCTGCTAATGCCAAATTCTCAACATGAGCATAACGCGTTTCTGGATCAAGAAGGTTCCGTGACAGGTAATAAACAACATGTTCATCACCGTCATCGTCATCCTGCACCAAGACCATGGATATGGTGCTAAATGCGGCGGCTAGATATAAAGTGAAGTCGCGGTGGTAGTCCGGAGGACGAAGCAATGGAGCATTGACAAGCAACGTCTTCAGCTTCTCAAAGGATTCCTGAGCAATTTCGTCCCAATGAAAGGGAACGTTCTGCTTTAATAAACGAGTGAATCCTTTGGCCACCTCGGTATAATTCGGGATAAAGCGCCGAAGAAAGTTCGCTTTCCCTTGTAGACTATGTAACTGATACAGGGAGGAGGGTGATGGGAGATTTATGATGGCCTCGACCTTTAAAGGGTCAAGGAGAATTCCGTCTTTCGAGACTATGAATCCTAAAAGACGGCCATAATCAACGCAGAAGATGCATTTATGAGGATTGAGCCTGATGTTGTAGCGCCTGCAACGAAGAAAGATCTGGCGGAGATGCTCAAGATGGTCCTCTCGCTTACTCGAATGGGCTGGCAAGTCGTCCAGATAAGGCTGAATGATATGGCGAATGTCATGAAAAGCATAGGACATCGCACGCTGAAAAGTGGCTCCAGCGTTCTTCAAGCCGAACGGGAGCTTTTTATACGCGAAAGTACCCCACGGACAGATGAATGTGGTCTTGTGTTGATCCTCAGATGCAACATTGATTTGATTATATCCTGAGAAACCGTCCTCTAAGGAATAGATCTCACTTCCGGCACATTCGTCGATAATCTGGTCTATAAACGGAGTGGGATAATTATCCTTTGGACAGGCGCGATTGATGTCGCGATAATCAACACAGACTCTAATCGTACCCTGCTTTTTATCGACAGGGACAATGTTAGACACCCATTCTGTGAGGGGGATGGGATAAATAAAACCCGCGTTCAGAAGTTTTTCAACTTCTGCCTTGATGGCGGCGGCTTTCCGAGGATGAATGGGGCGTAAGCGTTGGCGCACGGGTTTCACACCTGGATAGGTTGGAATCTCGTGCACTACGATACTGGGATCAATCCCCGGCATTTCCTCATAGGACCACGCGAAAACATCTCTGAATTCTTTGAAAAGCTCAGTATAGACTTGAATCTCATCGGGAGAACAAGTCACACCCACGTGAATATTCTCAACGATCCCCGATTTAACAGAGATGTTGATCGGGATAGTCTGAGTAATGTTACTCAGGTTACCCTCCGAAAAAACCTCGTGCGTCAAAATGGGCGTTTGAAGAGGAGGGGTAGGAACTTGAGTAGCATAACACTCCAGACTATGAGTCATTGCCCCCAAGCTAGGCATAAAAGAGGAGCGATGATGTCCATCGCCCCAAGGCAGCTCCTCAAGAGACATAGTTTCAATGATAGCCTCATCGGAAGGAAAAGCCTCTTTGAGAGGATCAGGTGAATCAGCCTGACCAAGCCAGGGGGATTGAGAGTAGACGTTGAGAGCCATGCTCAACGGAGCATGCTGAGGAGGTGGAGGATAAGATGTGGCAACAATTTCACAGTAGCTGATCTCTACTGGCGTCAAGGGCATTGATTCTCCAAACTCAAACACCTGCTCAGGCATAGGAATAAACCAGGGGTCATCGGACCTGGACATCATGTTGACTTGAGCGATGTGCGGTGGTGGTGCGAGAAAAATACCCATGAGGACCGGGTCTTTAAAGAGACCAAGTCCCACACTGTCGGGGGGATTCGGAATATGATCCACGTATGGCACGTTGTTCTCAGAGTTAGAGGTGAAAAATGACAACTGATCCACCGTGACAATCTTGCCCTCGTGAGGGAACTTAATGAATCGAAAGACGGTGGATGGCACGCAGAGCATGGCATGGGTCCAGCTGCGGCCAAGAAGTATATTGTAGTTGAGTTTAGCGTCAACCACTTCCACTTCCACGTTGACAGTTTTCCCCTGTAATGTGATCGCTAGACTCTCGAGAACACCCAGGGGTTTGGATTCCCGACCATCAAATGCCTCAAGGGCATTGGGAGATGACGACAGGGCTGGAGAGCCGATGGCCTTCCAGCAAGTGGAGGACATAACGCAGGTAGATGCACCTTCATCCACGACGGCCCTATGAATGTTAAGACCGTTAATCCCGACTTGAATAATAAGAGCGATTTGATGTGGAAGCCAGGGAGTGAAATTCTCTAAATCTAAGGTGAGAAGACTCGAGTCGACAGGATCAATGCCCCCGATTGCAGACAGTAAATCCTTCTGTTGCGAAGGACAACTTTGAAGAAATTCTAGCGCAGACATGGCAGACGGCGCCTGTGCCAAATCCTCAACAATGCTGTAATGTTGAGCGGCACGAGCATTCGGATTATAAGAAGATCTTCGAAGGACACCTTTAGAAGGTGGTTTCACAACGGGTTCAGGAGTAGGCTTCTCGATTTCCAACGGACCGGAGACAGGTGGGGGAGGCGGCCCATCCGCAACTGCCTTCCCGGGTGCCTGCCGCGATTCGTTGTAATCCTTCGACCGCGTAGCGACAGAGATAGGTGCAACACTCTTCATCATGAAAACCTGAGACCCAAACGGTGCAGATGGTGATGGTTGTTCGACCATCTGGGTCTGCTGAGATGGAAATGGCTCTTTTAAAACAGTCGGAGTCCCTTTAGGGCCCTTAAGAAGTTGACTACCCTCGGATCGTCGTGGACAATCCTTAGTATAATGGTCCCCTTCACAAATGAGGCAAGGGTACTTCGGTTTACGCTGAGAGCCATCCTCAGTACGAGATTTAGATTCTGGCTTCGGGGCATCAGATTTAGATTTTCCTTTGCCCTTCTTTTTCCCCTTGGAAGTTTTCTCCGTAGGATTGGCCTGAACGGCATTCACTTCCGCGGTTTTACCAGAATCGGAGGGGGCGGGATTAGCAAGAGCATTGTTGGAAGAATTAGACTTCTGCTTCCCATTCGAAGATTTCTTCGAATTCTGAGAGATAGAACCAATGACACCATCCACCGCAGGGGTAGGCGGAGCCTTAGAGGTTCCGGACCGCGGGGCATCAGGCAAGATATCATAAAGCGTGCCGGACTAGGAATATACAAGATCCAGATATTGGGCACGCGCAATGGCCTGTTCCTCCGTCACACACGCTCCCATCGCAATATCCTGAGCGATTTTATTCACAAAGGAGGTGGTGAACCAGTGAGTCAGTATCTGATCAGGTATGTGAAACTTGATCAGTCTACGACGGCGCCGCCACTCATGAATGTGATCAGAGATGTGAGTGGCTTGGTCCTGCTTCAGAGAAGTCAGGAGGTGCGTCCCGGCTTCATAACGAACCGGTAACTGGAAGTGCGTGAGGAAAGCCATGGCTAAAGAATTGAAATCTTGGAAAATGCCGCGGGATAACTCTATGTACCACTTAGCAGCAGCTCCAGTTAAAGTACGCTAGAAGAGGCGTAGGCGAATCAAATCGTCGACCCAAGAGTTAGACGAACACCAAAGATGATACGTCATCACATGCGCCTGGGGGTCCTCTCCAGCTTTTCCCTCAAACTTGGGGCAATCACCTGGTATCTTGGTGGGAACCGGAGGCCAATATGGATTATGTAAAATCGGATCATTGGTCAACTTTGAAACATCCGGCAACTCCAAGGTGGCCAGGAACGACAATGGCGGATTGACCGGCATGCTAGACCTAGGATGAGGACCGTTACCTGTACTCCACAATGGTTGTGAATATCCTTGCCCCCATGGGTTCTGTCCCACAAGATTCTGACCATAGGGGGTGTAGGTCATATAACCAGACTGATTTGGATGCTGTTAACCAGAGTGTGGGGCCTGATAACCAGGGTACGGACCCTGATTATATGTCGGCCTGGTGTAAGTAACGTTTGGATTTGGCTGCTGAGTATAGGTAAAACCGGGTGGAGGAGGATAATACTGAGAGCCTCTGGGGTGGTTGTAATTGGGTTGAGATTGACCATGAGGATAATAACCACCCTGAGGATGAGTAGGCTGCTGAAAAGTGGAACCCTGCGGAGCCTGATAAGTAGGGCGTAGCTGTTGATTTGGCTGCGGCATGGAATGAGTCTGCTGCTGAGCAGGGTTGATGGAATGAGCGAGCTGCCCTGAGTGAATAGGTTGACCCGACTGAGAGGGCTGACCTGAGTGAAGAGGTTGACCCGGGTGAGAGGGTTGACCTGAATGACCAGGTTGACCCGGATAGACAGGCGGCGCCGGTTGCGCAGGTTGACTTGGCTGTAAGTGAGCCCCAGGTTGTACCGGATGGGCCGGTTGGCCTGGAGGCAGGACACCAGGTTGTACCAGATGGGCCGGTTGGCCTGGTGGTGGAATAGGACCAGGTGGTTGCTGGAAACCGGTTTGACCTGAAGCGGAACCATAGGATGGTCCCGGCTGATATGCAACGTTAGAAACAACAGGATACTGCGGTTGCATCGGTAAAGAAGGCTGGATTTGCCCCCCCGGACCATAGACCGGTCCCGGTTGATACCCCGGCTGAGGATGAACAGGTTGACCAGAAGGGCTATAATACTGTCCTTGCGGAACATACGATGGCCCTTGTTGGCCGACAGGATATCCTTGAATGGGCTGCCCCTGTGGATCATAAAGATAGCCAGGTTGGCCCGCAGGTTGGCCTTGGAAAGGCTGTCCTTGCGGGTTATAAGCCTGGTTATAAGGTAAACCTTGAGCATAGAGATAAGCCTCAGGAGCGGGTAGACGTAAAATCTCCCCGTGCTCATCATACTGACTTGGGAAAGCATACACGGGAGTACCATCCTGTGCATAGTGCGAAAAGTAAGAGCGGTTAGGATCTTGGGAGGACGGTCCAACCTCGGCGTTCGGCTGTTGCAAAGACAACCAATACTCCTCCGGAGAGATATTCTCTGGTATAGCAGTCGCTAGATAAACATCTTCAGGAGTTGGCACAGCCCTCGCAGTGGATTCCGTGACAACAGGAGAAGAGGCGGCCACACAGACAGTGGGCCGGACGGGAATAGAAGTAACGAGCGTCTGAGGAGACACCCCGGGTGTAGTAGTAGCTGGCCTCGAAGCAAGAGATGACACTCCCATAGAGGCTGCGGCGGAAATGATCTGACCCAAAGATCTGTATCCCTGTGGTAAAGAAGGACTGGCTGTTGACATGTCAGCCAGCTCAGAGTTGTCTCCCTGAAACAATCTTCGTGGGAAGAGCTGATAGTCTTCACCAGACGTTGGGATTTCCTCACCAGAATCACTCATGGTTGATCTTGCCGTTAAATCTCGCAAGAGACGACGAGGACTAGGAGGAAATACAGCAGCAACAAAAGGCGAACCTGATGTAAGAGAAAGGAAATCAGCTCCTAATCTCAATTTAAACACAGGGTCCGAAAAGGGCCAATTGAACTCAACTGGTCCTCCAAAGGGTTGCTCAGTAAGAACCAGTCCCCCGTCAGGAAACTCGGAAACAATAGGTTGCTGCGGTTCAGCAGAGGATTGGGAAGCCTCTGAAGAATCGTCCGTGTAAGGACTACCAGTAGACGAAACCAAAGGTTCCGCCACTGTGGCAAACGACCAGAGAAAAAGAAGCAAACACACACACATGGGCTGAAAAAGAGTCAAGACACACGATCAAACGGTCAACAAGCAATATCTAACAGGGCGTATAATCGTGGGTGATTAATTTTTACCACATTGAAAAATAAGAAACTTCACTGTTTCATGTTTTAAGAGTCGAGAAACGATAAAAGATGACTCTATCTCTTTCAGGTTTGACACAAGCGTGAAAGGACAAGCGCTTGACAGTCTTTTCAAATTTAGGGAGTCAAAAAAGACCAAATGACTACTCAGGAATACTAGGCACAAAGGGTGTACCAAATAACCGTGAACTGCAATATACACCTTGGTTTTAATAATGAAGAAGAAATCAACCAAGGACTTTCTGTACGTGCAGGCAATCTCCCCGAATGATGTGTTCGGTGTATCACGGGTATAGGGCGGCAGACTCGGCTTCCTGTGGATAAAGGATTGAAAACCTAGAGGGGTCTCCCTTTATATACGCGACGGTACGGGGAGCACAAGTCCGTACTAGCGCTGTCTAAAGCCAAAAGGCGAACGACAGCTGCTAGGTTTAAAGACGCCAGAACACATCTCTAGCCTAGACCTCTAAATATGTTTCATTAGATTTCAATGCTGCCTTAGGTTAATTGAATAGATTTTAAAGTTGATCTTCAATTAGGTTTCAATTTTCAGGCCCTAACGAATGTATTGTTTCAAAGACTCTTAAATGCAAAGCTACATGCCACAGTAGACCATTTCGTTCGATGAAAACTAGCTACAGAAGAGTTGAGAGTCTTTACACAAACAAAATGATCGGAAGACAAACAATGAGATCTCTAATGCAACTAATGAAATCGAAAATTTTCCATTCCAATCACTAATTACTAGTAAAATCGAAAAATTTCAATTTGCACTAATTAACCAAAAGCAAAAGAGATCTTTTTTTGTAATTTTCAATGTTTGATAGCTAGATACACCTAACAAACTGAAAATAAACGGAACAACTTGAGAAACGATATTGAGAGAGCAAAACGAACAAATTTCACTCAATGACACAAGCAATCAGATCTCAAATTGACCAAAGTCTCTCAAAACCAAGAAAAAGACTCAAAGGCTCCAATGGACCGTGTGATCTAGGCCCAAAGCAAGACCAAACGAAATTCGAATGAAGAAACAAGCAATCACCAAAAAATCGCAACAAAATAGTGAACAAATACTAAAAGAATGCAGAGGGGCAATCAGAGAGCTGACCGGATAAACGAAACACCAAAAATCCTAAGGAGGGCTCGATACACAAAGCCACTAGATGCCCTAGGGCTTAAAACGTGAAATCGATAGATAAAAGAAAACAACCAAGGGACGAGGGCAAATTCCCGGTCAAACAAGACCCAAACACACTCAGGTAGTCAAAAAATCAAGAAGAAAAGAACTGACCAGACCCAGAGAGCTCAAAACTGAGCAAACTCAAATACCCTACAGGAATGGCACGACTGTAAGGCTGCAACTGGCGCCAACAAGCAATTGGCGCGGGCTATACAAAAGCAACATGTGCCAATTGGTGCGACTGTCGGGCTAAAAAGCGCGCTAGTCGAGTTTCTCAGCCAAAAACAAGAAAGAACTACTCCAGAAGCAGATCAATGTAAACTAAGCAAACCAAGAAGCAAAAAACAGCAAAAGACCCAACCCAAAAGGCTAACCAAGCAAGGAAAATCATAAAATAATCAAAACGAGACAGTGAAATCTAGACGCTCCCCAGCAGAGTCGCCAAATTGTTGAGGAGGTAAATCCCCTCTACGGACAGAGGCGATCCCTACTAGCCCAGCAGGGGTCTAGCAACAATCATCAAATGTTACACCGCAAGTTCCTAGTTACGAATAAAAGACCAAAGATGGAGGCCTACCTGGAATCCAATGCTATGATCCGTAGAAGAGAGCGTTCCCGTTCCTCAGCCTCGGCAGATCACGATCCTCCCACGATCTCCGCGGATGGACACCTGCACATGCAAGAAACAACACAAATACAAGCATAAAATCCAGAATACGCAACTATATATCAGTCAGAAAGGATATAACTCGTTATTAACATAAGTGAAAACAGAGTGGAACCATAACCGTAATCATTCATTAAATAACAATCGAAAGAGAGTACAACCAATGTTCTGACATCACGGTCTCCTTCGGATGGGTCTCCAGTCGTTCACGTCTCACAAAGCTCGCCAGGGAAAGGGAAAACCTCTCCAGAGTCTCTTGACGATAGTCTCCTTACTTGAGTCGGCCTTAAGGGAAGAAAGAGGGCTTTTACAACACAAAGGCTCTTGGGAATTTGGAGATTCAAAGCTTAGGCACTTCAAGACTAGCTTGCCATGGAATTGAGCAGGCTTTTATAGATGGGGAAGGAGGGAGTTGGGATCCCTATTATTGTGGGATTGGCCCTATCAACAAGGAAAGTTCCATGGGAGGTGGCAAAACCACTTCCCTTCCATAGAACTTCCGCAGCCAAACCTCCCAACTCAAGATAGGCAATGGTTTCTGAGTTTGTTGAAACACAACTTCTGCCATCTTTATTTTAAAAACACTCCTTAAATTGGCTTGCCACCGTCGGCTCGTACGTGAGCGCCACTGCGTGGCTCTTTCAGAGGATTTTCCCCCATTGGCACGAGGATGAACTGGCTACAGTTCTGCCTTCGTGCCAATGAAAAAGGGAGATGTTTTCATGATTTTTTTCATGAGATGTCTTTAGGGCCACTAGCGCCAATAGAGTAACGTGAAGTCAACGAAGATGATCATACAGACATGTTCAATAAAGTCGATGTAAAATATAACCTCCAACAGCAAGATTTGTTTATTTCATAAGTCGTGACAAAATTAATGGGAACAGTGGGGAAGTTGTCCAATAGATACCAGTCCTGAATGAGTTCTTCCACCCATTCTCTGGCTGGATCCCTTACAATGTTGCCCCCTCGCTTCTCCCCTTGGATTAAAGTGATGTTCATGTCTCCAGCGAGAATGACGTTATCCATATGAATGTCATTTGCTAGGTCCCTAATGTATTCCCAACAAATTTTTTTGTCTCCCAAGATGACCGGAGCATAAATATTGAAAATATTCATGGTCTCTTTGGTATGAAGATGCAAAACTAAGCAAAAATCCAGTTTGAGTTGAGTTTCACCAAAATTTTCTCCAAGCATGTCTCGCCCCATAGAATTCCCAACCCTCCTAAGGCACCTCTAGAGGGGACTGCGATACCTCCTAATTTTCCCCAAAACTGTATGATTTTGTGGAGAAAGTCACTTTCCTCCATTTTGGTCTCCCGGATGAGAAGAATGTCGAGCCTTTCCAACCTTACTATAGTTTTCATTGCTTCTTCTTTTAGCTTGCTCCCCATCCCTCTGCAGTTCCAGGAGACAATCTTCATTACTTCTTTTTTTGAGCTGAGGGGGCTCCCTTAGAGCCCTAGCTTTGATTTTTGTATGCTTTAGGGTTTTTTTCCAACATCTTTTATAGGTTTGACTGGCTCCCCTGTAGCTTCTCCTTGTAGGTTTCTTTCTCTCTCTCTTTTCCTTGGAGGATTTTCGTCCCCTAGTCGATCTTCTATCTGAAGTTTGGGAATCCCCAATTTCTCCTTCTTCCTCTGACTCCTCCGAATCTAGATCTTCCCCCTCGGAGACAGACTCTTTCTCTTTCGGGGTTTCTCCATGATAATCGCTAATCTTCAATGGTTCTAGGGTTTTATGAATTTGGAGATCCTTTTGCACGTCTCGTGGATCAATTTCTTAGACTTCATTTGTCTCTGAGCTCAAGGCCGCAAAGTTGTTCTCTTGACCTTTCTGGGTGGGTTTGGCTTTAGGAATACTTCCAATGGGTGTTGAGCTTCCCTTTCCTTTCTCTGTTCTTTGTCCAATTGGCCTTGGCTTAAGGTTCGTTCTAGGTTTCTTGGCTTGCTACCATCCTTCTTCTTTCTCCTTTTCTGGGCCTGCATTTTTGGGATAATTCTTGGCAAAGTGGCCATATTCATGACATCCGCGACATTTGAACGACAGTTGTTTGTAGTCTAATATCTACAAATGGGACCATTTCCCCATTGTTAGCTTAATGGCTTTTGGCAGCCCCAACTTCGAGATCAACCTCCATGCAGATTTTGGCGTAGTCATATTGGTCTTTGTTGTTTGTTTTGTCTATGAATTTCATAAGGGCATTGTCGATTTGCTGCATTGATTCCCAGTTCTAGCAGTGCACTGGCAAGTTTGGGAGCCTGATAGCAAACTGGAATGGCAGATGGAACATCCTCCGAGGGGTCGAAGTCTAGAGTCTAGAGATTTAAGTACATTCCTTGAGGGCCCTTGAAATAAGGTATGTTTCTGAAAATCAGGTCCTTGTCCTCCTTTGTGTTGAATTCAAACAGGACGAAACCTCGTCGCAGGAAGTATGAGGTGACGTTGTTTGCAATGAGGGGATTCCATTTTCGAGTGATCCAGGCTTCCGTAGTTTTTGGTGAAGGCCATAAGCTCGTGAACTATCCAACCAACGCTCGATTCGCAAGGGAAAGGGCCACTTTCATCGGACACTCAGGCGAGAAAGCCACCGAGGGGATCTCATCCAATCTCTTGACAAATTTGGAAGCTAGTTGTTTCTTCTTCTTTGGTTAGGAAGCGATCAAAAGCTTGAAGGCCTCGACCTCAGGAGGAGGAGGAGGTGGAGGCGGAGGAGAGGGCTGAGAGTCCGCCATTGGGCCGAGCCTTAGCCAGGGAGACCATCCAAACTTGAGTGTAAAAACTCTGGTAAACTTGATAAATATATATTATTAATGATGAAAGATGAGATGATTACAATGAGGGATCGCCTGGGCTTTAAATATAGCCTCAAGGTGTCCCTTGGTGAAGAGGCATGATCTTTGATCATGCCCTTTCAGTTAATAAACCTAATATAACTATATCTAACTAATAATTAATAAAATATTCATAACATTGCCCCTCTCTTAAAGATGCTTTGTCCTCAAAGCATATGTAATGATGGACAATGTTGACGAATGTCTGGTTTTCTCAAGCGATGAGCTCTTGCGTCCCACACTTTAAAAAGATCGTGAAGTATCTTCTCGAGCTCCATCTGTTGGTGATGTGGATATTGAAAAGATCTGATATCGACAAAGCTGGATACTGTCTTGACTTCTATTGGATGTTTGATTTTCCTATCGGAAGGCACTTTTATGGGTAGATCTTGGAATACTTTTTCATGTTTTCCAACTATCCCTTGTTCTTCTGGTGATTTTTTGTGATTCATTTTTAGATTTAGAGGTAAGTTACCAACAATTATTGTCTGATGTAACTTCTCCTCATCATCAAATGCTTCATTCTTAACAACCATATCTGCTTCATCACCGAAGGCCTCAACAGCTTCTGTCGTTATATCAGTGGCTTCGGATGTGTTTGTCGCTTCACATGTTTCGTTCAAGTCTGGGGATGGAACATTTTGTTGTTTACAAACATCTGTATCTTCATGGTGATGTGGGGAATCAGCTTTTTCCTGATGCTCTTCTGAGTTCCCTGAATCTGTGGCATTGTTTTGTTGAGTTTGTTCCCTGTCAAGAGATATCGGGGATTGTGTCTGACTTAACTTATCTATTTTATCATTTAGCTTATTGCAGAGTTCTGACATCCTGTTCATTGCTTTGTTAAGCTTTTCTGTGGCCTCCCTTCGTTTTAGCTTTGCTAAGCTTTTGATCTGATCAATTGTCATCGTAGATAAAGACATACTGAACAGATATGAGGTGAGAAATACTCTTTTGCCAGTTTTTCTTTTCTCCTTTCTTTAAAATTAATTAATTAATTTTTTTTTTGAATTAATTAATTAATTAATATTTAATTAATTAATTAATTAATTAATTTTTTTTTAAACTATATAATTATTATATATATATAATTTTAAATTAAAAATTATATAATATATATAATTTAATTATATAATTGTTATATATATATATATATATATATATATATATATATATATATATATATATAATTTATTAAATTGAAATTATATAATATATAAATAAACTATATAATTATAATATATATATATATAATGATCAATTAAATTATATAATATATATTTTATATATAATTAAAAAAAATCGTGTTTTTAACAAATGTGGCCGTCCCGTTTTAAAACGACACAGTGTTTCACGAATTTTTATTTTATTTTTTACGCAAGTTTTGTTATGCGGACAGATGGCGGACGGGTAGGTGTTAACGCCGAGATACGAAGGTCACGACTTTTGCTGCAAACTTTCGATTTTTTAATTTTTATTATAACTCACTTACCACGGCTACGAACAGTGACAGTCTATTCCACGTTGCCACGGCTTCGACTTACCCGTTCACGTCACCTGGGGTAATAAACGTGGACAACACCCACCACCGAAACTGCTACCACGTAAACCTGTTCCGAAAACGTTGCGTTGTTTCAACGTTGACCACTGTTCCGATTCACGTTGCCCAATCGATGGTATTACTGCCGTTTATTAGCGAAACCTGATCTCACCGAACCGGCACACCGTTTTATTTTTATAACAAATCGCTTTATTTTTTATTTTTAATATATCGATGATGTTTGAAACAATGATTCCAGTTCCGCAGTAAGGAAGTATAGGATATATATATTTATGCAGGTTCCAATGTAACGACAGGCGGAAGTATATTTATGCAGGTTCCGATGTAACGGCGGGCGGAAGTATATTTATGCAGGTTCCAATGTAACGGCGGGTGGAAGTATAGGATATATATTTATGCAGGTTCCGCAGTTCGATCCTGCGTGGAGGCACCAGCGGTCCACTTAACACTGTTTCAATTTCTCTGTTACCGTGGTGCAATAGACAGATAGCAATTTATTATGGAACCCCGATTTGCTGTCGTTTGACCAGGTTATTTAACGCTGGCTTGTTATGGAGCCCCGTATATTTAACGCTGGCTTGTTATGGAGCCCCGTATTTTTAACGTTGGCTTGTATAGTAACGATGTATCAATTTATTCAAACTCTGTATCGATTTATTCAAACGTTGTATGGTATGTTCTAATTGTTATATTTTATCCCAACGTGAATCGATACAAAAATGGCAGCGGAGAAGTTCTTGGCCAATAGAACACGCAGAGATTCAATAAAAATGGTGTAATAAATTGTGCAGAGAATATCCTTCCAGATCTGGAATTTCCTTCGAAATTTTTTTTTAACTTGATGATCACACAGATCCAAAGAGCGATGGCTCCGATACCAATGGAGTGTAAAAACCTCTGGTAAAACTTGATAAATATATATTATTAATGATGAAAGATGAGATGATTACAATGAGGGATCGCCTGGGCTTTAAATATAGCCTCAAGGTGTCCCTTGGTGAAGAGGCATGATCTTTGATCATGCCTTTTCAGTTAATAACCTAAGATAACTAATCTAACTAATAATTAATAAAATATTCATAACACAAACCGGCACCACCCTGCCGCAGCACCAAAAACCCTATGCGCAGGGGAAGACAGAGCGTAGTCTCAGGCGCGAGAGTTAACACCTTTAGTCAATATTGATTTTTCATTCAACTTATCATACCTCCCAAAGATAGTTAAAATGTAATTGCGTTCTAGTAAAACTTGTATGAATTTCAATAATTTTTTCTTTTATCAAAAAATTTTCCAAAGTTCTTTAAAAATTATTATATTATTTCTAATTAAAAAAATAGAAATATATTTTGTATTTTATAAAATTCCTCATTTGTAATTTTCTATTGGGTGAGTACGATGAAATGACAATTTTTATGTAGTTTTAATTATAATTATTACTATAAAATATTTAATTTAAAAATAAAAGAAATAAAAAAAGTTTTAAAGTGTTATATGTTCATAGATTGTACCATGATTTAATGTAAGTGGTACTATGATTAACTTGACACATTAATTACACTCTTACCATTAACAGGTTGTTGAACTTTGAAATGACAATCTCTACTCCAGCCACATCAGATTCATAAGTATCGCCTAAAAGAATTTGGAATCACCTATAATTAATTTCGTCGGTGGCATTTTCTTTATGAGATTGGGTGGCCAAACACTATTCACCCCACCCAATCAGAAATATTATTTATCATCCTTCTAACCAATTTTATGTTAACATGTGCAAACATAATAGTGGTGAGTTTAAGTCTACCTGACAGTCCTCCATTTCTCCACCTTCCTGGTGATTCTTGCATTGGATGTTTGTCCTGGGACCCACTTAATTCGGTAGTCTCTTCCTAAATCGAAAGGTCACTAGCACAGTAGCACCGTAAGAATAGTGCCTGGCATGTGTAGTTTATACATGAAGTACAAGCGTGTGCAGCGAAGTTTCTGGGGGTTACGTCATTTGATAAAAGTGCATTTTCCATAGATATTGGAATGCTGGACTTTGTGGGATGTGCAGTTAAATGGTTCTGTAAATGTAAATTCTTCCATGTCTGCAGGACACCCTACATTTGTATGACATTATTTATTAAATAATGTAATATTGTAATTTCAATGTAGGTTCATTAATCTTAAATCAACTTATTAATGAAGATGCTCAATCCCATCCATGGGAGCAACTTTTGAGTATTGAGAAAGTGAGCAGGTGACAAGATAATGTGAAACAATATAAGTCCACAACATCACATTGACATTAATTCTCAAAAAACAATTACTGTGATCCACTATACACATACCAAAGAAAACGATACTTATGGAGTTTGTTCATCTAATTTTGGTTTTTAAACTCCTGTGGTGATCATTTTTTAATTTCGAATCCCTACTAGGATCCATCATCAGGACTTTAGATTGAAGAATTTTAGAGAAGGGTTTCAGACCATTAATAGAGATCAATTTCTTGAAAAGAGCCGACCAATTTTTGCACGACACACTTTAAGAAATTTCAAGTCTGCTGCCCTTCTTTCAATTTTCATTCTAGTTTTCTCGAGATCACAAATATCCTCCCAAGAATCCCCTCCGTGCAGGGACAAAATTTTGGTTTTTAAACTCCTGTGGTGATCATTTTTTAATTTCGAATCCCAACTGGGATCCATCATCGGGACTTTAGAATGAAGAATTCTAGAGAAGGGTTTCAGACCATTAATAGAGATCAATTTATTGAAAAGAGCCAACCAATTTTTGCACAACACTCTTTAAGAAATTTCAAGTCTGCTGCCCTTCTTTCAATTTTCATTCTAGTTTTCTCGAGATCACAAATCTCCTCCCAAGAATCCCCTCCGTGCAGGGACAAATTATTTTGGGTGTAGGAATTGTAGTAAGTTTTTTTCAGATGAAAGAATTGTAGTAAGCTAAATAGGTAATTGCTTTTGGTTTTTGTTTTTAATTTGGTAGAGGTTTTTTTAATAATTTTGAATTAGAGTTATTCAATTTGGTAGAGGTTTTTTTTTTTAATAATTTTGATTTCATGTTATTTAATTTGGTAGTGATTTAATTGTTTTATTTCTATATATTTTTTCGTATTGATTTTGCTTGAAATTCATTAAAAATTAGAAAATTCTATCTAAAATTATGTCAGAAACTGAGAAAATTGTAACTTGAATGTTAATATTGTACCATCTTAATTTGTTTTTACCTATTGAATTCATATTGAAAATTGATATAGTGTTTCAAGTTTTTGGGTAAAGTTCTTTGATTAATTTTACATAAATTTTAATATAATTTTTTTTTTTAATTGAAAAATAATAAATTCAATTTATAATCCTAATATTTCGTATTGAATTTATATTACATATATTATTATATTATTATATTAGTTTTAAATTTTATTATTATAAAAAATATCTTGCCCTTACCCAAACCTAATGATTAAATTCATCAATTAAACATATATATAAATAAAATAATGCACATAATTACGCCATAGGTGTTTTCTTTATGAGATTGGGTGGGAAAACACTGTTCACTCCACCTAATCAGAAAGCTTCCTTATCGCCCTTATAGCCAATTATATGTTGACATGTGCAGACATAATATTGGGTGAGTTCAAGTCGTCCTGGACGTCCTCGATTTCTCCACCGTCCTGGTGATTCTTTCACTCGACGTCTGTCTTAGGTTGCTCATTATTGCCTGGACAGCCATTGACGACCTCCTCCACTTCCTTGTAGTGCTTCTGCTTCAGATTCCAGCGGTTCAGATCCAGATAACGCCCACCCCAAGCATCGATCAGAGTCAGGGTAACGGTCTGGCTCCAAATATCATATTCCGACGTTTATAATTTTTGCACATGGTTGGATACAAGCATGAGTTAGTCGTTGTAGCTCAATTGTTCACTCCACCCAATCAGAAAGCTTCCTTAACGCCCTTCTATCCAATTATATGTTGACATGTGCAGACATAATATTGGGTGAGTTCAAGTTGTCCTGGTCGTCCTCGATTTCTCCACCGTCCTAGCGATTCTTTCACTTAACGTATGTCTTAGGTTGCTTGTTATTTCCCAGGTAGCCATTTAACGGCCTCCTCGACTTCCTTCCAGTGCTTCTGCTTCAAATTCCAGCGGTTCAGATCCAGATAACGCTCACCCCAAGCATCGATCAGAGTCAGGGTAGCGGTCTGGCTCCAGATATCATATTCCAAAGTTTATAATTTTTGTACATGGTTGGATACAAACATGAGTTAGTCATTGCAGCTCAAATGTTTGGATGAAGTCATGATCCTGGGAAACTCAGTATGTAATGAATGCTCAAAATATGAAGATTTTGAGAAGGGAAGCTTTTATTAGAGCATGCAGGGCTTCCTGGCAAAATCAAGAATGTCGAAGGATGACTATGACAGAGAGTCAATTATCCATGATATTTATTATGCAGTATTGATTGCAACTGAGAAATTTGGAACAAAGGGGTAGGCATTGGAGGAAAAATTCAAGGATGTTGCCTCTCGTATAATTGGAAGTGAGATACATATAACTGATACCAAAATTGACTCCAGGACCAAAGCAACAAAAGCCATCTATCTATTTGCAACATAAATTAACTGTTTGTGCACATGACGTTGAATTGAAAAGTCAGAAAGCACCGGAGGATGCAACATATTTGTTAAGAAAATAAAAAGAAAGACAACAAAAATTTAGGCGGAGTGCAAGAGAATTGCAGTAGATTTTTTGTCATCATTCATCATAAATTAGGGAAAGCTAGAAGGCAATGAGAATATTTGATTATATTAACAAATAAAAGTGTTTACAAAAGAAAAATAATCTCGCATGGAATATGTATCTCCATTCTCAACTTAACTGTTGTATATAAATCTTTTTTTTTGTATAATTATTTTAATAGTTTGTTATTCATTGTCCCATAGGCTATTTTTAGCCTCGTGGATGTTAAAAATATTTTCTTTCTTTCTTTCATTCGTCCCTCCCCCGCCTGCTGCCACACAATCTCCCCTCTTTAGCTCTCCGATGGGCTGAGGCGGAGGGGGAGGAGGAGGAGGTGGTGACGCGGTACGCTTAACATAGGAGTAACCAGGTAGAGGAAGCGGCAAAGAAAGAGGAAGCGACAAAGAAAGACTCAGTCTGTTTGATGAACCACCACCAACACCAGTATTGTCGCCGACAATGACTTCATCTGCGCCTCCTCCGTTGTGGTGGTGGTGTCGACGAGCGTTATTACTCTTGTCCATCGCAGTTTTAACGTAGAGGGGGGAAAAACGGTGATCGGGAAGCCGAAGCTAACTGAAACCAAAAATCCAAAATCGGCAAGGCACATTGGAAATCCGCGAGGGTGCTCAAGCCACAAAGCCGAGAGAAGAAGATATATACCCATGCATTTTATCTATTTCCTTTTCCCTTGACGCTACATTATCATGCTTTTTTGGTTTTCGTCTATCCAATGATATACTTAGCAGGAAACCAAGTTAATGTATTAGTTGTCACACAATCATGGAACCAAATTTTGCATGTACTTTGAGAATCAAGTGAGGTTTGTGGGTGAATATGAAGTAAATTTTCCCATTACACTAGTCTGCGCCTAAAAGAATTTGAATTTATTGATTCATTATTTTCCCTTGGATTTCATTCTCGCCCTCACCAACATTTATCTACCATGTCTACTCCTTATGGAATGACACGAGTGCACTAATAGTTTTTAAATACATCAATTAACTTTTTATCTCAATAAGCGGATGTGTGGCTTAGATGGATCATCTTGCTCCAACTGGATGGGAGGTTAGTTTGTTCTGCAAATCCGTTAATCAGCCTTTTTAATATAATAGTCGATGACGAACCTGGTAAAGATGGTGGCGAATGACCTTTCTTATACTAACAGATGACCAAAAGACTCTTGAACAAAACAATTTTAACTCAATGATATAAATACCATATTAGGTTGCAGAAGTGGATCATATGATGCAGCTGGTTCGACTCTTTCATTAGGGTTTCAGTATATATTCAGAAATCCTCTCCAAAGCTGTTGGAAATAGGGTTTACAAATTAATAAACCAAAACTCGGGGTCCCTCTTGTCTATGCCCCGGTGCAGCCCAACCAAACGATTCATCCAGAACTCAAGAGAGTTGCTACTCTTCCTCATTCTCCCACCAAAGCCCTCTCTACAACACAACCAACTTGCTAGAGAAATAAAGGTGCTAACTAGTAGAAACTTGCTTAATAAATAGAGGTGTTAAACATTGCTTGATAAATTGTCTTTACACAATGAAAAAATATACTTTAAATTCAATGGAATTTCACATAGAGTAGCCAAATTTGGCAAGAGATGCCTCTAAGCCTAGTGTTATATTCAAATGAGCATCTCTTTCTCAAGTTTTTTCTTTTTTTCCAAATTTATTTTCTTTCTCATTATTGGCAAGGAGCTCCATGAATTTTTTATTTGATCCAATGTATGAGGGAGTTCATGAATCCGTTTTGTATGTTTCTTGAGTGCAAAGGGTTTCCTTTCCTTCATTTCCTCTCTTCATATTTGTCATTTGTTGATTCGTATCCCACCTTGGTACTTTCTCCACTTCTCAAATGTCATATAGTAAAGCATAGGACGAGAAGGGAGCATGAAGAGGAAGGATACCATCATTACCATGCCATTATATTGGGACAATTATGTTAGTGTAACTTTCTTTTTAAATTTAACCTCCTATTACATTCTTTAAAAGATATATAGAAACTAAAATTTCCATATATTTCACTTAATTATTGTTTTCCACATTACCCACTCCCCGACGTTACTTTGCACCTCTCGGTGCAAATGCTAGTTGTATTAACTACAACCATTTAAAATTTGAGCAATAAAATCAAAACCATCTTAGAGTAGAGCATTTAATGCTTAGGACACTTGACTATACACACCTCACTATGGAAATCATTCAATGTTGTATATGAAAATACTCATGGTTCACCAAAATTATCACATGCTTAATCAATGAGAGTTTGCTAAGGGAAAAATGATTCATATAAGCAAATATATTTCACCAAGCCTTTGTATATTTGTTAGATTTTTTTGGAGGGTTTTTAGGTATAGTGACGTAAGGTTTTATATATATGCTTTTTTTTTGTATGTTGAAATTTGATAGAGATAACCGGGTTAATTTTTTATTTTAAAGAAGTTCTTAAACTTGTTTATATTAAATCAAATGTTTTTATTTTACTTGGATATACATAATACATTGTATAGTATTTTTGTTTTATTGTCAAAAAGTTTTGACCTTTTTACACAACTAAGACTAATAAAACTTTATCATACACTCTAACATTGCATATTTTCTTTGAGTTGTTGCATAGATGGTTAATTAGCCTTGAATACGAGCTCTAAGCCTAATCATATAGGAATTGTATCATGTTAAAGTACTTAGCCATAACAACATGATAAAGTAAGGTAGAATTAATGCTTGTACTTTAAACATCAATCAAAATTACTTTTAAATTTAACTATTTTTTCGTCAAAGAATTTAAATGCTTAATTATTCTATATATATATATATATATATATATATTTACTTGAAAAAAATCTTGAAATATATTATTTAGATAATTTTGAAATATAATATATTTTAAGTGTATATTTCACCGATCATAAAGAATATATAAAATAAGGTTTAAAACCCTTAATTATCTTTATCTTAATATTTTTTCTTCTTTTTTTGTCGGTCAATTTATTTTATTAATTCTTCAAAATGTTAGATTGGATAAACACGGTGGCCCTTGCTCTCTCGGCCACACTCTAACCTTTTTTGTTGGCGAGGAGAGAAATGTAAAAACTAAGAATAAATTGCCAAGCTTTACATAGTACCAAAAAACAACAATACCAGATATCCTAGAAAACAGAGAGAATGAGAAGACAACCAACAATCATCACAGATCATGAGGTAAATTAGGTGCATGTATAGCACTAGGAGCAATAGGAGGACCAAGATATTGACGAGCATAAAATTCCAAGCAAGTTAGGCACGCCTTCATCTCATACAAGTGAACATTGGTGTGCCTCTGATTCCTTCGCATAAGCGCCAAGTGATCAAGCATATCCCACTGATTTTGTTGCAAATCATTCATAAATGTGATGAATTCATTGTGGTCATTGTGTCTCTACCGTCACATATCCTCCAATACTGCTATTATGTTTCGCATATGCAGGTCTAAGGATTCCATTGATGGAAGCTGGTCCACACAGCCTAACGACTGGATCCGACCATGAGCTAATTCCCTCGCCAACTTAGCTCCCACAAACCCATCATCAACTACCGCTCCCGTTGCCTCAACATCTCAACAAGTGAAACATACCACTGGAAAGAGATACCAACTAAGGTTCGAGCTCTGAGCCCTTAGTCTAGACACCCAGACAGAGGAATGACAATTCCAACCCCCAGAGACTCCCAAGCCACCCCCTCAAACCGCCAATATGTCCTGCACCCTTTTCGAGCAACGATGCCATAACCAATCAGTGGGGTCTCACCCAAAGAAGAGCACTACGGCTAAACAAATACCAAATTCCAATCTCTCAACCATAGTGCTAGTGCCAATACTGCCCTGACTTGGTTATCACCCAAGACACGATCATCATTAGGTGAAAATTAAAGTAAAAGCATGAGTAACACACTGCCAGATTTTGAGCAGAGAGAAAACACTTACAAACAAATAACTTCCAAAGGGAACTTACCCAAACCTGGTCGAGCGTGCCAGATTTTTTCCATAGATAGGTCTCCACGAACTTGACGAGCACAGTGTTTTCCTTTTCCACGAGGAACTAGAGGCAAAAAAAGCACCCGCAAACCCTAGCCCCAGGATTTGAAACTATGCGTCTGAGATTCCCATAAGGGCCACTATGCAATCCCCACTAACTAGCTGCAATGACATACATTGAATTTACGAGACGGACGAGCATGCATAGGTTTGTCGCCTATGCATACTCCACATTAATTTAGCCACCCACACTATCACCCATGCCATGAAACCTCAAGAAAAGTAACAAGGCTGTCGTCTAAAGTTTATGTTGTGCTCTTCCCTTATCGAAGTTTCTAAACCTCTGACACCAACTATCATGGCCTCCTACCTTATGTTCAACTCTTATCATTCGCAAGAGTCCCCTCCACGTCAGGTTGCATTGCTTGTACCATGGTCGTCTACCCCCATCAAGATCTTAATTTTCTTAATTATTATATTTATCTTAATACTCAATTATCTTAATTATATTTATCTTAATACTTAATTATCTGGAAGGACCAGGCTGCGATGCTTTGTGTGCTACGGCCTTGACCTTGGCACCGACATGCCCCTTGGTTTGTTGTTGCTCACTCTCGAAACCATGGCCCCTCCGGTGGATATCCCGGAGGCAGCCCCTCTACCTGACCACGCCCAGGCATTATCGGCTCTAATTA